>ML783631.1:170068-240378 GCA_009831015.1 Picea engelmannii | reverse complement strand
CGTGTTGTATTCCTATATCATTTTCTAAATATAAAATAATGATGCGAATCTTTGACTTGGTTCATATTGTTTATATATTTGAAGTGAATATCAAGATAAGGCATATAGTAATAATATTGTAGTGAATATCGTATATAATAAAAGGGGGTGGGAAAACTTATTTAAGTTTTCTCATATACTTTCCCACCTCCATCAAAGTATTGAAATTGCCACTTTGTATTAGCTTTTCACTTTACTATAAAGCCATACCACTCTAAGTATCTCCCTTTGCTAGTAAGCTATGGATGTTTTCAGAGTGTGAACCATCATAGTCTAGTCTCTATTTGGATTTAAGAATGTATAGGTGGTGGATTTTATTTTATAAGGGATATTGGTTATGTACAATTTGAGTGGGTTTAATGGTTAAGACCATGTGTTTCCTCTTTAGAGTTCACAGATTCAAATCTAGAGGGGGGTAGGGTATGTACACCTCCATACATTTTAGCAATCAATCATAATATTTTCCGGAATGTTGGGTTTGATAGAGATATCAATTAACATAGTTTTAGAAATATTTTCCATATTCCCTTCTACCTACACATGCAATGCAAAAATAGGATTTTGGAACCAATCAAAACCTCTATAAGAAAACATGAGCGATGATACATGTCTTATCATGGATGTTCAAAACTAGTCATTGTCTCTAAGATAACCTTGGCTGAGGGAAAAACCATGTCCAAGTAGTCAGTAGAGCTAAGGGGGTTGAAGGCCCATATAGGTCATGGGGGCTTCACCTTGTTGAGCAATATCTTATCATGTTCATTCATAAAGGGGGTTTTGAAATTGTAAAATATAGAGTCTATATATTGTAGGTATCGAGAAGGGGATGTAGGGTATGGGGGGTATAAGAAGGGGTATCTAGTAAAAATAGGGTTTTATTTCTTAGAAGGATGTATTGGGAGGGGGGTTCAACTAAATGATTTTGAGAGGTGTTTACCAATATCTAGTGAAATTATAGGTGTTTTTTAATATCCCACGAACTCACGTGTTATGTCACAGGTTCATTGAGTGGAGACCCTACAATATATGTGATGTAATCTGATTATACTCCTCTCAAGGTGGGAGATTATGATAAGAGTTTGCAGAGTCTATCTTCAACCAAAAATAAAGGTAGAACATAACCTAGATAGCTAGTGGATTTGGGATGATCAATGGATATTCTCCAAAATAATCAAGTTTAAAAGAAGTAGTGCCTGAAGATACCAAAGTCTCTTCAAAATATAATGTTTGGAAATGAACCATAGATTCATTAGCCACTGTTGATATTGCATAAACAAGTTCAAAGGATAAGTAAAAAATTGGTGGGGGGAATTGAAAAGTACCCATGAGGGATGAATCCTTAATAAACCCAACACAAACACCTTCAAACGACGCACTATAATCACCTACAAAAATAATGTGCATCCTAGCTTTGGAATTGGAACCAAGCATACAATAAACTATCTAGTGAATGATGGCTATCTTCCCTTGATGAGGAAATTTATTCATGTGAAAGACCAAAGACATGACAAAAATCATCACATACATCCAAATTTGTCCTGAAACAAGATTATAGTCAAGAGGAGCATTGATGATTTCTAGTTCAGTGGTAACGGTTCTGCCCCCCAGTTTGAATAAAAGGGAAGAGATGGCTCCTTGTGGTTTAAAATATCTACCATTAAAATCTCTCAACAAGGTGATAGAAGGACTGAGCTTATGGGAGCCTAAATCTCACCAACATGACAAAGACATGATGCATGTAGAGGTTGCCTTATTAACCACACACATGAAAATAGTCATCTTGCATGAACACATTTGGATCTGAAAAGTGACACGGTGAGGAAGATTCGACATAACTTGATTAAGGTCAAATGTAAGTAACCGAGCATTTGAAGGATCAATCTTGTCAATATCATTCAATAATTCCTTATGCTGCAGGGGGAAGCTCAGAAGGCCTTCTAAGGTAGACATGGCACAAGATGCATGTGCTAAATATTCAACAATATTGTAATTTTGAGTAGCTAGAGAATTGGGACTATGAGCAGTCCTTCATAATACACTCTTGGGAGAGAGAGGCATTATATCAATAACTGACCTCTCTATCTATAGAGGATCATTTGATTAAAATGTTGATGCTTCCTTATCAAATGATTCAACTATCAAAGCATCATAAACACAAGCTATAGTATGAACATTGACATCCCTATCACACATCAAAATCTTGTTACTTGAGGTACTACTCCCATGTGATGAGGCTCTTTCATTACCTCTTTGCTGTCAATGTTTCATGGAAACCTGCACAAGAGACCTAGCTAAAGCATACACAAACAAAGCTTATCAAGAAAAGGAAGAGAGATACACAATGAAGAATGAGAATCAATGCATATTATGGTCTAATTAATGAGTGATTGATCTTCACTCATATAGGAAATGACATCCTATAATTAGGAATGCATGCATAATAGTGATGGTCTAAGATTAGAAAGTCTAAAATAGAACTAGTCAGTTAACTCCCACTGAACTAGTGTGTCGAAAATAGAAATTTCTCCAACACCCCCCCTGAACATCACTATGGAGTAAAAAATGATTCTCGACTACTAGGCCATATTAGGTACTCATGTACAATGCAACTAATGAACACTGAATAAAAATGAGGAAAGAGGGAAAACCACGTGGGAACAACGCCCCNTCAAAAGATAATGTATCAAAAGAAGAAAATGGCAACTGCTAGGCAACTGTGTTCTTCACTGCAAGACGATCCCGCAAATTCTGAAACTTATGCTCATTGAAAGTCTTCGTGAAGATGTAGAAATCTTTATGGATCTGATGAAGTACTTTGGCAACCTGTCTAGCATTGTACCTCTTGAAAATGTGGACCCATCTGCACCTAAAAATATTCCTTTCTGGTAGAAGTGGAACCAGATGCTAAGTCTGATTCTTTAGGAGTGAGCCATACTCCTTTTGCATGGTTGCTTGCCATAATGGATTTCCCACATCCTTATTGTAGGTATGCAGATCAGTAGATTGAACTGTATAACAATGCATGGGCATCGCAGGTTATGAAGCTGAAAGTACATGAGAAGGCTCCTCATGATGAGATTGAGTCCTCCTCGAATCCAATGGATTCCCTGCAAGGTTGCTTGTTGCCTGAAGTATGAATTGTGCCTTCTTGGGCATCTGTTGTACCTTCAACATTGGCTTCTTATCTGGCTATACTACCTTCTTATTTCCATGTAAATAATCTGAGTGTATGGAATCATCTCCGATGTCTGAAACTGATGGATGCACAAGAGTATATGCATGTTGCATTGGAGGTGCATGCAAAGTACTATCCTTATGTGTAAGAAGAAAAGACGAGTTATCGTCAGAAAACTTAGTGAATTTATACAACCTTGACTTGTGATCCACCTCACCAATTGCAATGATGGAACTGTCATGCAAGTCAATTACTGAAACTGAATCTAATGTAAATTCAATCTTTTTACCTTTCTGAGTGATCTGATAAACTGAGAGCAGATTCATAGAAAGATTTGGAACATGTAAAACATTCTCAAAACTTCCATTGTGGAGTTCCACTCTCCCTTCTCCTGCTACTGCTACTGGAGTATCATCCCCTATGAGAACAGGGGGTCTTGAGCATGGACTCAAGGAAGAGAAAACTTCCTCTTTCGCTGCCATATGATGGGATGCACCCGAATCTATAATCCATGAATCATATGAGGAATTAATTGCAACCAGAGCATGATGATTACCTTGTTGAAATGGGTAATTGAAACTAAGAGGGGGGGTGAATCAGTGTCACAAAACTTAGGTAAATTTTCCACTTTTCACAAATTAACTGAACAACAAATATTTATTTCATTTTCTCAATCAATATATTAAAGAACACATATTTTATTTATTTAAATAATTTGAATGAATACATAAGATCAATCTTTGAATATCATCTTCATACAATTATGAGAGACCCAACTCTTTGTTACAAGACCCAACTTGTAGTTCTCAGATCCAACTGAGAAATGAGGAATCCAATCCTCATAACAAGTCCCAACTTGTTGTTCTCAGATCCAATTGAGATGTGAGGAATCCAATCCTCATACAAGACTCATCTTGTAGACAAGCACCAACCTGATAGAGTGAACCTTCATTCAATCCATTATATATAAATATATATACTTCAACAAATTCAACTACACTTGTTCTCACCATTCCTTCTTGTTTATATAGTCTTCCAACTGGTGTGAATTTGAATCATTGTGTCTTTTGACATTTGAACCATTGTGCCTTTTCATTTAAATGATAATATTAATATTTAATTAATATCATTTTTCCTTTTATCCTTTATTCATAATGCTCATGAATTAACTCTCTTTTAATCATGACTGCGTGTAGGTTCTTTTGTCTTCATGAGTTGATCACAAACATGGATCGACTCATCATATCGCTCTCATGCTTCTGTTGCACTCTCTATTCACCAAAAAATCATATTTGATCTCTTATCGATTCTTTGTATTGTTCTGGTGTCAACTCTCTGTCGAATTAAGTCTGGATGAGGCGCTTCCTTCAAACCATTTTCATATGATCATATGCATAGAACCACAGGCTTATCAATTTAATCACTGCATCATTTTACCCTTATTCCTCTATTACATATGACCACAAGTGGTGACCAGGTGCTAAGCTGAATAAGTGTTTGATCACTTGTCAAGATCAACGATCACGTTTTAATCGCATGATGAGATGGATGACTTGATTAAGAGTTTGAGATGAATGACTCTCATTTACTTTGGGTCTTTGACTTTTGGGACTTAGGTCATTTGCTGGTGGTGAAACTTCTGAAGTAAAACTTCTGGAGTGACGTAACTTGCTAAAATGGCACATGCCAAGTGGCTGCCATGTGTCACTCAGATTCATGATTTACACATACCTGAACTGTCAATTTCATCTTGACACTTGTCATTATCTGATTGTGCCATGTGTCCTTGTTGACGTGGTCTGCTGACATAGATGTCCCGATGTGGCACATATTCATCTCCTTGATCTAACGGTCAAAATACTGTCCGAAATGTATCTCATATCGACGACTAAGAGTGACTTCGAAATTTCGGCTTTGGGGACTTCAGGGAATTCGATTTCTCGACTTCACAATTCTTCCAAAGTGAGATTCCCCGAAGTGTAACCTCCTCACAACTTTTAACCCGAAATGAATGATGTTCATTGATCATAATTTTAGATCGACGACTTGATTTGTCTGCGATGCTGCTTTGCTTTGGTTTAAATCCAATGACCCTTCATCTTTTCTTATCCTATCCTTCCACTTTAAAATGATCCAATGAGTGTCGGGTATTCGGGTATTCAAGATCTCAACCCTTGCTAATCCTATCCTTCCACTTAAAGTGATTCGACGACTGACGAGAATTCGGGTAATCGAGATCTTAGCCTTTTTTCTTATCCCATCCTTCCACTCAAAAGTGATCCAACGGCTATCGGGTATTCGGGTAATCGAGATCTCAAATATCAACCCTTTCTTATCCTATCTTTCCACTTAAATTGATCGGACGATTGACGAAAATTCGGGTAATTGAGATCTCAGGTATCAACCCTTTCTTATCCTATCTTTCCACTTAAACTGATCCAACGACTATCGGGAATTCAGATATTCAAGATCTCAGGTATTTTTCCTTGCTTATCCTATCCTTCCATTTTAAGGTGATCCAATGACTATTGAGAATTTAGATATTTGATATCTCAATCCTTTTTCCTTTCTTATCCTATCCTTCTACTTTCCTCGATCTGACAACCATGATATCTTTCGAAGTGTTTCCTCAGATTCAATGATTCACAATTACTTCAGGACTTCATATCAGTTGATCTTTGTTTTTACTTATCCTATCCTTCCACTTAAATTTATCCACCGGTCGAGAATGGTCTCGAAGCAGATCAACGATCCATGATGATTGCGGGGTCCTCAACTAGCATGACGTTTAAAACTATCGTTGAGTTCTGCAATGGAAATTGCTTGTTGGTAGTGGAACTGATGCCAACTATAGATCTATTGATGGATGACCATCAAAGGTAGATGTGGATTCCAGAACCATAACTTGAACTTTGTTTATCCCATCGCCCAATCTCCACAATTGAAGTTGTGTGTTTTGTTGGTGGATCAATCACAGTCGTTGATCTTTGAATCTATAAGATCTGATGGTCCTGACTAATTGCGGGATTGGAAATAACACGTTGTTTAATTCTCTTTTCACTCTCTGAAATCTACCCCTGTCATTGATCTGGCGCTTTTGTATCCGACGATCATGAGTTATTTTGATCATTTGGTGGATCAACCATAGTCGTCGATCTTTGAGTCGATGAGATCTGACGATCTAGAATAATTGCGGGATTGGAAATAACGTATAGTTTAATTATTCCTTCGCACTCCACAATCAATCCATGCCCTTGATATGGATTGCATATCTGACGATTACAACTTGATCTGATCGTTGACCAATCCTCCAATGGTCCTTAAGCCTATGGTCACTCATATGATTGACGTCCGTTACATGAGATGATCAACACCGTCAATTTCTTGATCGGACGACTGCTGAGGCTTCTCACCTTTTCCTGTGCATCGATCGACTTCTCAGTATTTCCATCGATGACATTTCTACAATACACTCTTCCTTCTGAGCTTTGATATTCATTCGCTAATCCTCCCAAGATTTAATCTTTGGCATACTATCATATTATTTGACATTCTCATCCTTTGCATACTTTCAATGTACTTTTCCTTCTGATCTTTTAACTCTGCATACTGTTTGACATTCTATGCTAACTGATATATTGTTGACATCAATGACAATTTCATCTATGATAAATCAACAATGACAATTCATCGTAACAACTTATCATCACATCATAATGACATTGACTGTTGACATCAATGACAATATGTCCAATAATCTCCTCCTTTGTCATTGAGGGAAACACACTAACTTCATACACAAACTCCCCCTGTGATGATGCTTTTCTCTATGAAGTTACTCTCCCCCTTTGACATCAATGGAAAAGGGTTGCTCCCCTTATGATCAACCTCTATCTGTCTGCATTTTGTTGACCAAAATATGAGCTTGGGTAACTCTCCCTACATTCATGGTCTACTTGCCATAATTGAATGAGTCCCCCTGTCAATATGCTCTCTCTGCCTCTGACTACTCTCCCCCTTTGTTTCTGAAAGGGTAACTCTTCCTGATAAGGTCTCTTCTCCTGTTAATTTTAAAAACTCTTGGCATAATCCTTTGATTTTGTAGAACCCAATTTAAACTTCCTTTTTTTTTGTATTTTCTTTCTTTGACTAACAAATTAAGACTTCATCAGAATTTGATATTGTCCCATATTCTTCTATAGGTACTTCCTTTTCTTGAGCTTGATTTATCTCATATTGAATTTCACATTCTTTATTAGGAACTTTACCCATCATGTTCTTATTATTAGTTTCTTCATTTTTAGGTGTAATAACATCTTTCTTTCTTTCTCCTTCAGATTTTCTTCTCCATATCTTTCTGTGAGATATTTTGCTTTTTGGATCTTCTCTTTCTAATTGTGTTTTTGGAGATTTGTCATCTCCTTTCTTCTTCCAACTTTTATTAGGTTTTGTCATTGACTTGAATGACTTATTCAAATATTGACTCTTTGTGTTCTTGCAGTTTTGGGATTTGTGCCCAAACCTATCACAGTTGTAACATCTCATTGTATGACAAAATTTTGTTGTGTGCCCAAAAAAATTACATCTCCAACATCTAATAGAGTTTTTGGATTTTCTTCTATATCCTTCCTCTAGTTTCTTCCAGTCCATTGCTTTATGGCCAAAGCTATGACAAGAAAAGCAATAGCCATTGAAGATGTTTCCATTCTTGATTTTATTTTGGCTTGAAGGATCTGCCATTTGATTGTATTCTTACTTTTTACTTCTATAGCTGTCTTCTTAACAAAGTTCATGACTTGTAATTGCTTTGTACTTGAACCTTTTCCTTTTAAGAAGGATGATCCTTTCTCATGTTTGTAAATGGTGCTCCATTTTTTATTGTCTTCTTTCTTATTGTATCCAAGACCAATTTTTTCATCAACTGATCTCTGACTCTTCCAATTCTTATCTAGGATAGCTGAGCTATTATGAAAATTGACAATCTTATTTGTATTTTCATTCATCTTTTTGAGATTGACTATTTCTAACTTCAACATGTGACATAATTCTTCCTTTTTTGTCAACTGAATCTTTAGGGCTTCTTCCACTTCTTTAGCATGTTCAAGTTGAGTCTTTAGATTGATGACTATTTCTTCTAGCTCATCTAAGACTTCTTTGCATTTAATATTTTTGTCATATGTCTTCAATTCTTCCATATATTTTGTTAGATCAAAGACTATAGTTTTCAATATTTTGATTTCTTCCTCGTATTCTAGTTGAATCCTTTTGAGGTTGATGGCTTTTAATTCAAACATTTGCCATGATTCTTCCTTTTTAGTTACTTGGATCTTATGGGATTATTCCTTTTTCTTAGCTTCTTCAATTTGAGTCATTAGATCTATAATAGTACTTTCATTTATCTTTTTGAAATTGATGATTTCCGATTCCAACATGTGGTAAGAATTTTCTTTCCTTGTTAACTGGATCTTTAGGTCTTCTTTACTTTCTCTAATTTCCTCAAGTTGAGTGTTTAGACTGTTAACTAATTCTTCTGATTCTTTTAATACTTCTTTTCTTTTACTATCAGGTGTCTTTAATTCTTCCATCTCTTCTCTTAGATTAATAACTTTGGTTTTCAATCTTTTGATCTCCTTTTCTTTGTTTTCTAGCTGAAACTTTTCTTCATGCTCTTCATGGTTAGATTGATCTAACTGTTGAAGTAGCAACATATCCTTTTGTTGGAGTTTATCCAACTCTTCTAGAGTGCACATGGTTGTGTACTCAATATTTTCAAGAGCCTCCACAGGAACTTTAATATGCATATAATTTCCTGGTTCCTAACGAATCTCTCCTATAACATCTGCAACATTAGTTTTAAGATTATGTAATTTTTCTTTAGTGATTACCGAGGTATTCCTCAATTCCTTGATGAGGTTGTGTTCCTCATTGTTTACTAAGATCGAATCCTACATTTCATTAAGATTATAAATATTTTTCTCTGAACTATGTTCTTCAATTTGATTGCAATTTTTATTTTCTTTATCTTCTTCATTATCTTGATAAGAACTATCTTCTTATGAGTTTTGTTCTTTCTTCTGATAGGAATCCTCTTCATTAGAGTCTTGTTCTTTATTCTGACAGGAGTCCTCTGTATCTGAGTCTTGTTGCTTACTTTGATAGGATTTCTCTTCTTCTTGTGTTTCATTCTGATAACAATTTTCTAGTTGGAGCCATAATTCTTTAGCAGATTTGTAGTGTCTCATCTTTTCTTTGACTTGTTCTGACAATCCATCCTGGATTGCTTTTAAGGCTAATGAATTGTTTCTCCTTGATTCCTTTGCAGTTTTGGATTTTCTCTTTGAATTAGTTAAGTGCCAGGGCTTACTTACTATTGAATCCCAAACTCCAGATCCTCTTGATTTCATATATCTTTTCATATTTTCCCTCCATGATAAATAATCTGTTCCATCAAATAAGGGAGCTTCATTTGTGGAGATAGCAATTTGTCCACCCATTTATTCTGAATCTACCTCCAGTGTTTAAACTGTGCTGAAGGAACCCGCTCTGATACCAATTGTTGAAATGGGTACTTGACATTGAGAGGGGGGGGGGGTGAATCAGTGTCACAAAACTTAGGACAATTTTCCACTTTTCACAAATTAACTAAACAACAAATATTTATTTGATTTTCTCAATCAATATATTAAAGAATAAATATTTTATTTATTTAAATAACTTGAATGAATACATAAGATCAATCTTTCAATATCATCTTAATACAATTATGAGATACCTAGCTCTCTATTACAAGAATCATCTTGTAGTTCTCATATCCAACCGAGAAATGAAGAATCCAATCCTCATAACAAGTCCCAACTTGTTGATTTCAGATCCAACTGAGATGTGAGGAATCCAATCCTCATACAAGACCTAGCTTGTAGACAGGCACCTACCTGAAAGAATGAAACTTCATTCAATCCATTATATATAAATATATATACTTCAACAAATTCAACTACACTTCTTCTCACCATCCCTTCTTGTTTATATAGTCTTCCAACTGGTGTGAATTTGAATCATTGTTTCTTTTGACATTTGAACCATTGTACATTTCATTTAAATGATAATATTAATCTTTAATTAATATCATTTTTCCTTTTATCCTTTATTCATAATGCTCATGAATTAACTCTCTTTTAATCATGACTATGTGTAGGTTCTTTTGTCTTCATGAGTTGATCATAGACATGGATCGACTCATCATATTGTTTTCATGCTTCTGCTACATTCTCTGTTCACCAACAAATCATATTTGATTTCTTATCGATTCTTTGTATTGTTCTGGTGTTAACTCTCTGTCGAATTAAGTCTGGATGAGGCGCTTTCTTCAAACCATTTTCATATGATCATAGGCGTAGAACCACATGCTTATCAATTTAAGCACTGCCTCATTTTACCCTTATTTCTCTATTCCATACGACCGCAGGTGGTGACCAAGTGCTAAGCTGAATAAGTGCTTGATCACTTGTCAAGATCAACAGTCACATTTTAATTGCATGATGAGATGGACGACTTGATTAAGAGCTTGAGGTGAACGAATCTCATTTACTTTGGGTCTTCGGATTTCGAGACTTAGGTCATTTGCTGGTGGTGAAACTTTTGAAGTAAAACTCTTAGACTGATGTAACTTGCTGACGTCACTTGTTGACATGGCATGGGCCAAGTGGCTACCACATGTCACTCAGATTCATGATTTACACGTACCTAAACTGTCGATATCATCTTAACACTTGTCATTGTCTAACTGTGCCACGTGTCCTTGTTGACGTGGTCTGTTGACATAGATCTCCTGATGTGGCACATATTCATCTCCTTGATCTAACGGTCAAAGTACTATCTGAAATGTATCTCAGATCGATGACTGAGAGTGACTTCATAATTTTGGCTTTCGGGTAATTTGATTTCTTGACCTCACAATTCTGTCGAAGTGAGATTCCCCGAAGTGTAACCTCCTCAGAACTTTTAACCCGAAATGAATGATGTTCGTTGATCATAATCTTAGATCGATGACTCGATCTGTTTGCAATGCTGCTTTGCCTTGGTTTAAATCCAACGACCCTTCATCTTTGCTTATCCTATCCTTCCACTTTAAAATGATCCAACGACTGTCGAGTATTCGAGTATTCGAGATCACAGCCCTTGCTAATCCTATCCTTCCACTTAAAGTGATCTGACGGCTGATAGGAATTTGGGTAATTGAGATCTCATCCTTTTTGCTTATCCCATCCTTCCACTCAAAAGTGATCCAACGACTATTGGGTATTCGGGTAATCGAGATCTCAGATATCATCCCTTTATTATCCTATATTTCCACTTAAAGTGATCCAACAACTGAAGAGAATTCGAGTAATCGAGATCTCAGATCTTAGCCCTTTCTTATCCTATCTTTCCACTTAAAGTGATCCAACGGCTGTCGGGAATTTGGATATTCGATATCTCAGCTCTTTTTCCTTGCTTATCCTATCCTTCCATTTTAAGGTGATCCAAAGAATATCGAGAATTCGGATATTCGATATCTCAACCCTTTTTCCTTGCTTATCCTATCCTTCTACTTTCCTCGATCTGACGGTCAGGATATCTTCTAAAGTGTTTCCTCAGATTTGGTGATTTGCATTTACTTCGGGAATTCGTTCCTATCCTTCCACTTAACTTGATCCATTGGTCGAGAATGGTCTCGAATTAGATCAACAATCCATGATGATTGTGGGGTCCTCAACTATCATGATGTTTAAAACTATCGTTGAGTTCCATAATGGAAATTGCTCGTTGGTAGTGGAATTGATTCCAACTGTATATCTATTGACGAATGACCATCGACGATCAATGTGGATTCCATAACCATAACTTGCACGTGGTTTAGCCCATTTCCCAATCTCCACAATTGAAGTTGTGTGCTTTTTTGGTGGCTCAACCACAATTGTTGATCTTTGAATCTATAAGATCTGACGGTCCTGACTAATTGCGTGATTGGAAACAAAACAATGTTTAATTCTCTTTTCTCTCTCTGCAATCTATCCCTACCATTGATATGGCACTTGTGTATCCGACGATCATGAATTATTCTGATCATTTGGTGGATCAACCATAGTCGTCGATCTTTGACTCGATGAGATTTGACAATCTAGAATAATTACAGGATTGGGAATAACGTATAGTTTAATTATTCCTTCGCGCTCCGCAATCAATCTCTGCCATTGATCTGGCTTGCATATCTGATGGTTACAACTTGATATGATTGTTGACCAATACTCCAACGGTCCTTAAGCCTACGGTCACTCATAGGACCGATGCCTGTTACATGAGACGATCAAAACCATCAATTTCTTGATCGGTCTGTTGTTGAGGCTTCTCACCTTTTCCTGTGCATCGATCTACTTCTCAGTCTTTCCATCGATGACATTTCTACAATGCGCTCTTCCTTCTGAGATTTGATCTTCATTCGCTAATCCTCCCGAGATTTAATCTTTGGCATACTGTGATACTGTTTGACATTCTCATCCTTTGCATACTTTCAATGTTCTTTTCCTTCTGAGCTTTTAACTCTGCATACTTTTTGACATTATCTACTAACTGATATACTATTGATATCAATGACAATTTCATCTATGATAAATCAACAATGACAATTCATCATAACAACTTATCATCACATCATAATGCCATTGACTGTTGACATCAATGACAACATATCAATGAAATATGTCCAACAATCTTCCCCTTTGTCATTGAGGGAAACACACTAACTTCATACACAAACTCCCCCTGTAATGATGCTTTTCTCTATGAAGTTACTCTCCCCCTTTGACATCAATGGAAAAGGGTTTCTCCCCTTATGATCAACCTCTGTCTGTCTTCATTTTGTTGACCAAAATATGATCTTGGGTAACTCTCCCTACATTCATGCTCTGCTTGCCATAATTGAATGAATCCCCCTATCAATATGCTCTCTTTTCCTTTGACTAATCCCCCCCTTTGTTTCTGAAAGGGAAACTCTTCCTGACAAGGTCTCTTCTCCTGTTAATTTTAAAAACTCTTGGCATAATCCTTTGATTTTCTAGAACCCAATTTAAACTTCCTTTTTTTTTGTATTTTATTTCTTTGCTAACAAATTAAGACATCATCAGAATTTGATATTGTCCCATATTCTTCTATAGGTACTTCATTTTCTTGAGTTTGATTTATCTCATATTGAATTTCACATTCTTTATTAGGACCTTTACCCATCATGTTCTTATTATTAATTTCTTCATTTTCAGGTGTAATAACATCTTTCTTTCTTTCTCCTTCATATTTTCTTCTCCATATATTTCTGTGAGATATTCTACTTTTTGGATCTTCTCTTTTTAATTGTGTTTTTGGAGATTTGTCATCTCCTTTCTTCTTCCAACGTTTATTAGGTTTTGTCATTGACTTGAATGACTTATTCAAATATTGCCCTTTTGTATTATTTCAGTTTTGGGATTTGTGCCCAAACCTATCATAGTTGTAACATCTCAGTGTATGACAAATTTTTTCTATGTTCCCAACAAAATTACATCAACAACATCTAATAGAGGTTTTAGATTTTCTTGTATATCATTCCTCTAGTTTCTTGCAGTCCATTGCTTTATGGCCAAATCTATGACAAAAAAAGAAACAACCATTGAAGGTGTTTCCATTCTTGATTTTATTTTGGCTTGAAGGATTTGTCATTTGATTTTCTTCTTCCTTTTTATTTCTATAGTTCTCTTCCTTAACAAAGTTCATGACTAGTAATTGCTTTGTACTTGAACCTTTTACTTTTAAGAAGGATGATCCTTTCTCATGTTTGTAAATGGTGCTCCATTTGTTATTGTCTTATTTCTGATTGTATCCAAGACCAGTTTTGTCATTAGTTGATCTTTAGCTCTTCCAAATCTTATCTAGGATAGTTGATCTATTCTTGAAATTGACAATATTATTTGTCTTTTCATTCATCTTTTTGAGATTGACTATTTGTAACTTCAACATGTGACATAATTCTTCCTTTTTAGTCAATTGAATCTTCAGGGCTTCTTCCACTTCTTTAGCATGTTCAAGTTGAGTCTTTAGATTGATGACTATTTCTTCTGTCTCATCCAAGACTTATTTGCATTTAATAGTTTTGTCATATGTATTCAATTCTTTCGTATATTTTGTTAGATCAAAGAATTTAGTTTTCAATATTTTGATTTCTTCCTCGTATTCTAGCTGAATCCTTTTGAGGTTGATGGCTTCTAATTAAAAATTTTGCCATGATTCTTCCTTTTTAGTTACTTGGATCTTCTGGGATTTTTCCTTTTTCTTAGCTTCTTCAATTTGAGTCATTAGATCTGCAATAGTACTTTCATTTATCTTTTTGAAATTGATGATTCCCAATTCCAACACGTGGTAATAATTTTCTTTCCTTGTTAACTGGATCTTTAGGTCTTCTTTACTTTCTCTAATTTCCTCAAGTTGAGTGTTTAGATTGTTAACTAATTCTTCTGATTCTTTTAGTACTTATTTTCTTTTGCTGTCATGTGTCTTTAATTCTTCCATCTCTTCTGTTAGATTAGTAACTTCGGTTTTCAATATTTTGATCTCCTTTTCTTTGTTTTTTGGCTGAAACTTTTGTTCATGCTCTTCATGGTTAGATTGATCTAAATGTTGAAGTAGCAACATATCATTTTGTCGGATTTTATCCAACTCTTTTAGGGTGCACATGGTTTTGTACTCAAGATTTTCAAGAGCCTCCATAGGAACTTCAATATGCATATAATTTCCTAGTTCCAAACGAATCTCTCCTATAGAAACTGCCACATCAGTTTTAAGATTATGTAATTTTTCTTTAGTGATTACCGAGGTATTCCTCAATTCCTTGATGAGGCTGTCTTCCTCATTTTTTATTGAGATCGAATCCTACATTTCATTAAGATTATAAATATTTTTCTCTAAACTATGTTCTTCAATTTGATTGCAATGTTTATTTTCTGTATCTTCTTCATTATCTTGATAAGAACTATCTTCTTCCGAGTTTTGTTCTTTATTTCGATAGGAATCCTCTTCATTAGAGTCTTGTTCTTTATTCTGACAAGAGTCCTCTGTATCTGATTCTTGTTTCTTACTTTGATAGGATTTCTGTTCTTCTTGTGTTTCATTTTGATAACAATTTTCTATTTGGAAACATAATTCTTTAGAATATTTGTAGTGTCTCATATTTTCTTTGACTTGGTCTGACAATCCATCCTGGATTACTTTTAAGGCTAATGAATTGTTTCTCCTTGATTCCTTTGCAGTTTTGGATTCTCTCTTTGTAGTAGTTAAGTGCCAGGGCTTACTTATTACCGAATCCAAAACTCCAGATCCTATTGATTTCAAATATCTTTTCATATTTTCCCTCCATGATAAATAATCTGTTCCATCAAATAAGGGAGCTTCATTTGTGGAGATAGCAATTTGTCCACCCATTTCTTCTGAATCTTCCTTCAATGTTTAAACTGTGTTGAAGGAACCCTCTCTTATACCAATTGTTTAAATGGGTACTTGACACTAAGAGGGGGGGGGGAGGTGAATCAATGTCACCAAACTTAGGACGATTTTCCACTTTTCACAAATTAACTGAACAAAAAATATTTATTTCATTTTCTCAATCAATATATAAAAGAATAAATATTTTATTTATTTAAATAACTTGAATGAATACATAAGATCAATCTTTCAATATCATCTTCATACAATTATGAGAGACCCAACTCTCTGTTACAAGACCCAGCTTGTATTTCTCAGATCCAACTGAGAAATGAGGAATCCAATCCTCATAAAAAGTCCTAGTTTGTTGATCTCAGATCCAACTGAGATGTGAGGAATCCAATCCTCATACAATACCCAACTTGTAGACATGCACCAACCTAATAGAATGAACCTTCATTCAATCCATTATATATAAATATATATACTTCAACAAATTCAACTACACTTCTTCTCACCATTCCTTCTTGTTTATATAGTCTTCCAACTGGTGTGAATTTGAATCATTGTGTCTTTTGACATTTGAACCATTGTACCTTTTCATTTAAATGATAATATTAATCTTTAATTAATACCATTTTTCCTTTTATCCTTTATTCATAATGCTCATGAATTAACTCTCTTTTAATCATGCCCGTGTGTAGGTTATTTTGTCTTCATGAGTTGATCACAGACATGGATAGACTCATCATATCGTTCTCATGCTTCTGTTGCATTCTCTATTCACCAACAGATCATATTTGATCTCTTATCGATTCTCTATATTGTTCTGGTGTTAAATCTTTGTTGAATTAAGTCTGGATGAGGCGCTTCCTTCAAACCATTTTCATATGATCACATGCGTAGAACCACATGCTTATCAATTTAAGCATTGCCTCATTTTACCCTTATTTCTCTATTCCATATGACCACAGGTGGTGACTAGGTGCTAATATGAATAAGTGATTGATGACTTGGCAAGATCAATGATCATGTTTTAATCGTATGATGAGATGGACAACTTGATCAAGAGTTTGAGATGAACGACTCTCATTTACTTCGAGTCTTCAACTTTCGGGATTTAGGTCATTTGCTGGTGGTGAAACTTCCGAAGTAAAACTCCTGGAGTGACGTAACTTGATGACGTCACTTGTTGACATGGCATGGTCTAAGTGGCTTCCACATGTCACTCAGATTTATGATTTACATGTACCTGAACTGTCGATTTCATCTTGACACTTGTCATTATCTGACTGTTCCACGTGTCCTTGCGAACGTGGTCTGTTGACGTAGATCTCTCGATGTGGCACATATTCATCTCCTTGATCTAATGGTAAAAATACTATATTCATCTCCTTGATCTAATGGTAAAAATACTATCTGAAATGTATCTTAGATTGACGGCTGAGAGTGACTTTGGAATTTCATCTTTCGGGACTTCAAGTAATTCGATTTCTCGACTTCACAATTCTTCCGAAGTGAGATTCTCCAAAGTGTAACCTCCTCACAAATTTTAACCCGAAATGAATGATGTTTGTTGATCATAATCTTGGATCAACGGATCAATCTGTCTACGATAATGCTTTGCCTTGTTGTAAATCCAACGACCCTTCATCTTTTCTTATCCTATCCTTCCACTTGAAAATGATCCAATGATTGTCGGGTATTTGGGTATTCAAGATCTCAGCCCTTGCTAATCCTATTCTTTGACTTAAAGTGATCCGACGACTGATAGGTATTCAGGTAATAGAGATATCATATCTCAGCCCTTGCTTATCCTATCTTTCCACTTAAAGTGATCCGATGGCTGAAGGGAATTCGGGTAATCGAGACCTCATATCTCAGCCCTTGCTTATCCTATCTTTCCACTTAAAGTGATCCAACGACTGTCAGGAATTCAGATATTCGAGATCTCAACGCTTTTGCCTTGCTTATCCTATCCTTCCATTTTAAGGTGATCCAACGACTATAGGGAATTCATATATTCAAGATCTTAAACCTTTTGCCTTTCTTATCCTATCCTTCTAGTTTCCTTGATCTGATGGCTAGGATATCTTTCAAAGTGTTTCCTCATATCTAACGATTCACATTTACTTCGGGACTTCGTATCAGATGGTCTTCGTCTTTACTTATCCTATCCTTCCACTTAACTTGATCCATCGGTTGAGAATGGTCTCGAAGCAGATAAACAATCCAAGATGATTGTGGGGTCCTCAACTAGCACAACGTTTAAAACTATCATTGAGTTCCGCAGTGGAAATTGGTCATTGGTAGTGGAAATGATGCCAACCGTAGATCTATTGACGGATGACCATCGACGATCGATGTGGATTCTGGAACCATAACTTGCGTGTGGTTTATCCCGTCACCCAATCTCCACAATTGTATTTGTGCATTTTGTTGGTGGATCAACCACAGTCGTTGATATTTGAATCTATAAGATATGACAGTTTTGACTAATTGCGAGATTGGAAATAACACGTTGTTTAATTCTCTTTACGCTCTTCGAAATATATCCCTACCATTGATCTGGCGCTTGTGTATCCGACAGTCATGACTTATTCTGATCATTTGGTGGATCAACCATAGTCGTCGATCTTTGAGTCGATGAGATCTAATGATCTAGAATAATTGTAGGATTGGAAATAGCATACAGTTTAATTCTTCCTTTGCGCTTCACAATCAATCCCTACCCTTGATCTGGCTTGCATATCCGATGGTTACAACTTGATCTGATTGTTGACCAATCCTCCAATGGTACTTAAGCCTACGATCACTCATATGACCGACGTCCATTACATGAGATGATGAACACCGTCAATTTCTTGATCAGACGACTGCTGAGGCTTCTCACCTTTTCCTCTGCATCGATTGACTTCTTAGTCTTTCCATCGATGACATGTCTACAATGCACTCTTCCTTCTGAGCTTTGATCTTCTTTCGCTAATCCTCTTGAGCTTTAATCTTTGGCATACTGTCATACTATTTGACATTCTCATCCTTTGCATACTTTCAATGTGCTTTTCCTTCTGATCTTTTAACTCTTCATACTGTTTGACATTCTCTGCTAACGGATATACTCTTGACATCAATGACAATTTCATCTATGATAAATCAACAATGAAAATTCATCATAACAACTTATCATCGCATCATAATGACATCAATGACAATATGTCCAACTGTTAATGTTTAATCCATTATTATAGTTCTTTGCATTTCAATAGATAACCGCAACATAAGACAAGATCATTGAGAAATACACAATCACAAGAGACACAACATTTATCATGGGAAACCCTCTAGGGGAAGAAAACCCAACAAAACTTCCTTATTATAGATAGCCAATACAATGCCAAAAGATAACTTAAGCTAATACAAAAGATCCTCTCCCAAAGATGCGCCACTCTCTCTCTCTCTCTCTCTCTCTCTCTCTTCTCCAACTGCAGTTCTGAATGTTTCTCAATGAGAAAGTGAGTGTGTGTCTAAGTGAGGTGCTAGCCTCCTTATTTATACAAGACTAGCACGTGTGGGAGTGTCCTTTCACTGGCAGGGCCGACTTCTTTTTCTGGGTGGTTATAACCACCTTTATTATATTCCGGGGCCTCTTTGATATATTCTGGGGCTGACTTCTCTTTATGCCTATTACAATTACATTATGACCAATCCGAAAAAGGGGATTTGGTCCTTTTACAATCGCTGACATGATCAATCCACAATGGGGATGGATCCAATGAATAATGTATCAAATAATAATAAGAATACACTTTGCAATTACATTATTTCAACCCTCCCCCTTAACAAGAAGGGTATTCTACAACAACATTAGACGAGAGAGAGGCCTTTATCATCAACACCATTAGGAGGATAGCATCATCAAAATCATCTTGGAACACTGACTGGTGTATCTATAAATCATTGGAAGTTTTCTTCATCGGCAACATTGTCATTCTCAAAGGAATGCAATCATCATCTGCGTCAATATGTATTAGTATAAAACTAATACATCATCATCATCACAGCACAAGGCTGGCTCATCATAATACATAACTGGCTTTACGTCACAGCTGTTAAGCTGGAAGCTCAGTACTCGTCTTGCTTTACGTCACAACAATCAAGCTGGAAGAAAGATACTAGGTTGGCTTTACGTCATAGCTTCTCAAGCTGGAAGCACAATACTAGTCTCATCTCAACGTCTTGCTTTACGTCACAACACTCAAGTTGGAAGCAAGATACTAGACTGGATTTATGTCACAACTATCATGATGGAAGCACAGTACTAGTCTCATATCAATGTCTTTATTTATGTCACAACACTCAAGCTAGAAGCAAGATACTAGACTGGCTTTACGTCACAACTATCAAGCTAGAAGCACAGTACTAGTCTCATCTCAATGTCATGCTTTACTTCACAACACTCAAGATGGAAGCAATATACTAGACTATATTTACGTCACAAATTCTCAAGTTGGAAGCATAGTACTAGTCTCATCTCATCGTCTTTCTTTACGTCACAACCATCAGGTTGGAAACAAGATACTAAACCGGCTTTACGTCAAAGTTGTCAAGCCAGAAGCACAGTACTAGTCTCATCACATCGTCTTGATTTACGTCACAGCCATCAGGTTGGAAGCAAGATACTAGACTAGCTTTACATCACAACTTTCAAGCCGGAAGCGCAGTACTAGTCTCATCACATCTTCTTTCTTTACATCACAACACTGAAGTTGGAAGCAAGAGATGTCTCATCACAACAACTAATCCCCCTTTCGAGGAAGGTCCTTTCAGAATATAACAAGATTATCTCTAAAGTGCTCAAACTTTACACAAGATAGAGGCTTGGTCAACACATCAACAACCTATTCATCCGTGCTAACGTACTAGAGCTTTAAGGCTCCTCTTTGCACCATGTCACGGATGTAATGATAACAAATCTCTATATGCTTCGACCTATCATGGAATACATGATTCCTTGTCATCTTTATGAAGCTCTGGTTGTCACATAGGATTGTGGTTGCTTCTATCTCTAGGTCAAATAGGCCAGTCAACAACTTTCGAAGCCATATAGCTTCGCAGTTGGTAGAACATGCAACATTGTATTCTGCTTCCGTTGTGTTGAGAGCAATGTTGGATTTCTTCCTACTCTGCCATGAGATCATGGCTGATCCCAAACTGAAACAACATCCTAAAGTGTTTTTTCTTTCAGAAACACTTCCTGTGCAATCTGAATCAGTGTACCCACTCAATGTGAAATCACGATCTCCATCATAATTGAGACCACAATCTAATGTACCCTTAAGGTACCTCATCGCATGTTTTGCAACCACAAGGTGAACATGTCTGGGTTCTACCAGAAACTGACTCAAGGTGTTCACGAAAAAACAAATGTCTGGTCTGGTGTTCGTCAGGTACATCAACGATTCAATAATCTATTTGTATAGTGTGGCATCAATCGATTCTGACGAAGTATTGACCAACAACTTCAACTTCGTTTCCATGGGTGTATTCATGGGCTTGCACTCTAACATGTCAAATCTCCTCAAGATTTCGACTGCATACTTCCCTTGGTTAAGGAAGATCCTCTCTAGACTCTACCATACCCCAAGACCTAAGAAATAGTGCATTAGGCCAAGGTATTTTATCTCAAATTATGAAGCGAGTCTCTTCTTACATTCGGTGATGATATTTTCTTCTCTAGTTAAGAATAAGTCATCCACATATGGCAATAGCATCACTGGCTCATCGTTCATAACCTTGAAGTAGAGGTTAGAATCTTCTTTACTCTTGGTAAATCCCAAGCTCGTCAGAAGGCTATCTATTTGACCATACCAAGCTCTAGGAGCTTGCTTCAATCCATACAAGGCTTTCTTCAACTTGCAGACATGAGACTTCCTGTATTCAACTTCAAATCCTTGAGGTTTCTTTATATACACTTCCTCTTCGATAACACCATTTAGAAAATATATCTTTACATCCATCTGGTGTAACTTCCACTTCATCTTAGCTGCAAGGGCTATGATGGTTCTGATCGAAGTGTATTTGGCTACAGGAGAGAATGTCTCTTCATAGTCAATGCCTTCTCTTTGAGAAAAGCCACGAGATACAAATCTTGCTTTATACTTCTCAATACTTCCATCAGCAACATGTTTTATTTTTAAGAGCCATCTGGACGATACCACATCCTTTCTATTCGGTTTGGGAACTATTTCCCATACCTCGTTCTTTATTATGGATTGATATTCTTCTATCATGGCATCAACCCATTCTTTCTTCTGAATGGATTTTTCAAAGAAGGTAGGCTCCTTTTCTAGGAGATCACACATCAAAGCCATATAACTGGAGAATGTCTTAGGTTTCTTCACATGTCTCATGGTTCCTTCGGGAACACCATATTTCTCTCCGTCTTGATTAATCTCTCTATTCCAATCTGGTTTTCTTTTATGGAGGATCGTCATTTGAGGAGGTTCTTGAAACTTTGCTATGTCATGATCTTCTAGAATTTCCTCATCAGGGGAAGTTACGACTTCCCTCACTGGTTCAACAACACTGAGAACCTCCCTCACTAATTCTCCAACTCTGGGGATTACGGGTTCCTCTTCATATACCTCTTCAAGGTGGCATTTTATCGATTTCTTGAGTGTTGCATCTTCATCAAAGGTCACATCCATGTTGATCTCAATGTGGCAGTGACCTGGTATATAGATCTTGAAGGCCTTGGAGACCTCACAGTATCCCACAAATATTCCCTTCTTTCCTGAGGGTTCCAACTTGTTTCTTTTCTCTTTCGGTATATGTATAAATACTGAGTAGCCAAATATTTTGAGATGGATTACCTATGGCTTCTTTCCGGTGAACATCTCTTCCGGGGTCTTGAACCCAAGTGCACTATGGAACAATCAGTTTTTCACATATACGGTTGTCATTGTTGCTTCTGCCCATAAGCACATAGGAAGATCTTGATCATGGATCATGGTCTTCACGACTTCCATTATCATTTTGTTCTTTCTTTAAGCCACACCGTTTTGTTGAGGATTATAGGGAGTAGTGAGTTCCCTCTTGATCCCAACATCTTTGCAGAAGTTCACGAACTCTTTGAGGTGTATTCTCCTCCATTATCTGACCTGAGTATTTTGATCTTTCTTTCAGAAAGATTCTCTATCAAGGCTTTGAATTCCTTGAACTTTATGAACACTTCATCTTTAGATTTCAATAAATACAACTAAGTCTTAGGAGAATAATCATCAATGAATGATACTAGTATACATACCCACTCATGGAGGACGATGGAATTGGGCCACACACATATGAATGAATGAGTTCTAAGACTCCTTCTGCTTTGCTGTCTCTCTTCGGAAAAGGGTTCTTGATGTTGTTCCCTTGTTCACATCCATTGCATATGCCTTCATGGTCAACCTTGATTTCTGGTAAACCTGTGACCGCTTTGTATATGTATGGTAGCGCCTTATAGTTAATGTGAGCTAATCTTCTATGACAAAGTTCACATGGATTCTCAATGGCGTGGGTCATGGCATCTTTTGAGTGACCCTTTAGCTTATACAAGCCACCTTCTTCTTTTCCAATGATGATTGCTTCTTTTAAGGTTTCTCCTTTAGCATGTTGCCTTATGCAACCTTCAATATAGATTCTTTAGGGTTATTACCTATGACATGGAGCAAGGCCAACAAAACAAAAAGAAAGAATAATATCCTTTTGACAATATAAAGCAATAGCACAAACAATCATCACAGTAGCTCCTTTAGAGCTATCACTTGTAACTTGTTTGAAGCAAAGATTAAAGGTAAGGAATACAATACGAAAATGAGGTCAACACTCTCATAGTGTTGTGATCAAACATTCCTCCATGGCAACCTGGAACTAACACACAAGATTCTTCCTACAGGAGGTGTTAATTGCATCAGAAAAATGATTAAGTTAAGCATTTACCTCTATATGCTCACATGCTATCAAGTATGATACTTTACAAAGACTTCTATCTCAACTATAGTCATCAACTTGTCATGTGTACCTTTGAATCTTATTAACTTGATTAATCTCCTCAGAAATGAGTGTTTGTTTTTCTTCCGAGTTTCCTTCACTCAAGATGACGAGTGATTTCTTCAACTTGTCTTCTGTACTAAGAGAATACACTATCTTGACAAAAGGTTGGGTTAGAGGATAAACTCTATAATCTCAACTTTTAATCCATCTAATACCTTCATCATGGCTTCAACATGCAACACTGATCAAGATAATGTCATAACAAATTGATGCATAATAGAATAATCAAACCTGAGTTGCATTATTCTTCTGAATGTGTTGGATCTTGAGATGCTTCTGGATCTATGGCAAGAGATCCCTTCTCCTATAAATACTCTTTAAAGTTTAACCATTTAAACATATGTGAGTACATACCTCTGATAGCATTTGCAGGTAGTGGCTCCATCTGGCAGCAACGGTAATCATTACTAACTCTTAAGAACTTCTTTGTGACTGCAACTGGTACTACGGTTGCAACTACAACTGATACTGCAACTACAACTGGTTCTAAGACTACAACTACAACTGCAACATAGGGTTTTATGAGGAAACCCTAATTTTCCAACTTCAAAATTTGAAATTCTGATCTAGGGGATAGCCGCGCTGAGCTGAGGCGAGTAAGTTGGTGCAGTCAGATTTCTGAAAATCCAACTTTTAACCCCTCAAACTTGATCTGTGGATTTATGGATTGGTGCTTCTGGTTTTCTGGTACCTCTGGTACTCTGGTACTTCTGGTATTTTTGGTACTCTGGTTTTCTGGTACTTCTGGTACTTTGTGAAACTAGGGTTTCACTTTCCAGGAGATCTAGCCACTGAAAAGGTGCGTTGAAGGTGCCAAAATGATCCTTGGGGAAGGGCACGCTTTTCTAAATGGTTTTATGGATGAAATACCTTTCCAACAAAAAGCCCTAATTTGCATGTACGACAACAGTGACAATTTTCACTTTTCTCTTTTGAAAGATGCTCTCTTCAGCTTGGCTCTAATATCATGTTAATATTTAAGCCATTATTATAGTTCTTTGCATTTCAATAGATAACCGCAACATAAGACAAGATCATTGAGAAATACACAATCACAAGAGACATATCATTTATCCTGGGAAACCCTCTAGGGGAAGAAAACCCAACAAAACTTCCTTATTATATATAGCCAATATAATGCCAAGAGATAACTAAAGCTAATACAGAAGATACTCTCCCAACGATGCGCCACTCTCTCTCTCTCTTCTCCAACTGCAGTTCCGAAACTTCTCTCTCAATGAACAAGTGAGTGTGTGTCTAAGTGAGGTGCTAGCCTCCTTATTTATACAAGATTGACACGTGTGGGAGTGTCCTTTCACTAGGAGGGCCGACTTCTTCTTCTGGGTGGTTATAACCACCTTTATTATATTCTGGGGCCTCTTTGATATATTCTGGGGTTGGCTTCTCTTTCTGCCTATTACAATTACATTATGACCAATCCACAAAAGGGGATTTGGTCCTTTTACAATAACTGAAATGATCAATCCACAATGGGGATTGATCCAATGAATAATATATCAAATAATAATAAGAATACACTTTGCAGTTACATTATTTCAACACCAACATACCTTTATTAGGAGCAGGATCTTCTTCCTTCTGTTTCTTGACTCCCTCTGGAATGAAGTTTCCAAGGTTGTTATGCTAAAGTGCTTGTGCCATAAGATTGATATGTTTCTTCATGCATGTGGATTCTTCATGATTCAGTTTATTGCAGTAAGTGCACTTCTTTCCCTTATTCTTCTTCTTGGAATTTGAAGAGTCTTTGGAACCTGAAGAATCATTAAAGGGTTTGGAATATCCCTCATTCTCGTTCTGTTTGGATGACCATTTTACATCATGCATGGTGAGTGCATGTGCTTTGAGATCTTTCATGAGGCCCATCTGTATGAGTTTTGTCTACTCTTGTGTGAGAGACTCAATGAACTAAGCCATCGCAGGCATTTTCCAATTTGTTCCAAAAATACATCTTCTATAATGGAAATTGGAGACATATACAACATATTCTGGTCCTAGCTTGGTAAAGATTGTTAGAATAAGTTGTTTCTCTTATGTAGACTTGTCAATACCAAATTCACCCAAGCTCAATATCAAATATTAAAATTTAGTAAAGAAATCTTATATATTATCAAAACTTTTAGGGTCTAAGGTATTCAGCTCTACCTCAAGAATATGACCACACATCTCATCCTGCTTTCCAAAGAGTCCTTCCAAGGTGGTCCAGATCTCGTTTGGAGTCTTGCATGCATCAACATGAAACCATAAATCAGTGGATATTAACTCAAGAAGTATTCATGTGGCCTCATCCTTACGGTTCGCCCATCTCATCTTCTCAATTGATGATGTAGGTTTTGTTTCTGTCACCATCGTCAAATTATACAGTCCTTTCCTTCTCAATTGGAATTCTGCCTTGGGTTTCCAATAAAAATAATTGTATGGTGTGAGGATTACCACCAATTTTGAATGTATAATAGTTGTCCTATCCATCTCTCCCACTGTTTCTAAAAACCCCTAAAAATTTACTCTCAATCTGCAAGTGAAAAATTTAGAAATCACGACAGAAAGGACACTTTAAGTGAAAATTCGTATCAGTTTTAGGAGATGATCTTACGACTTACTTTCTGAGCAAACAATGAGGAATCTTGCCAAACTATTGAAAACTACTTGCATAATGGGTCGATTTACTTTCACATGAGCCGTTTCCTCAAAAACTTAATATTTTGGGAGCAATCACTGTAGAAAGGTATGACCACATATTCGTATTAGTTTAAGGAGGCTATCTTCTGGATTACTTTCTAAGAAAACGGTGAGGAATCTCGCCAAATGGTTGAAAACACACTTGCATAATGGGTCTATTTACTTCCCACACGAGTTGTTTCCTAAAAAACTTAATATTTTGGGAGCAATCACTGTAGAAAGGTATGACCACAGATTCATATCAGTTTCAGGAGGCTATCTTCCATCTTACTTTCTGAGCAAACGGTGAGGAATATTGCCAAACGGTTGAAAACCCACTTGTAGAATGGGTCTATTTACTTCCAATGTTAGCCGTTTCCTCAAAACCTTAATATTTTTGGAGAAATCATTGCTGAAAGGTACAACCATAGATTTATCTCCTTGAAACTCCTATTTTCCTTATTCTTTGGCTTGTCTGGCTTGCTCCAAGCAACGTAGCTCTGATACCATGTCATTGTTTCATGGAAACCTGCACATGAGACCTAGATAAAGAATACACAAACAAATCTTATCAAGAAAAGGAAGAGAGATACACAATGAAGAATGAGAATCAATGCATATTATGATCTAATCAATGAGTGGGTGATCTTCACTCATATAGGCAATGGCATCCTATAATTAGGAATGCATGCATAATAGTGATGGTCTAAGATTAGAAAGTCTAAAATAGAACTAGTCAGTTAACTCCCACTGAACTAGTGTTACTCCCACTGAACTAGTGTGCTGAAAATATAAATTTCTCCAACACTTGCGAAGGTGCAAGGTTACCATCAATCGTTTGCTATTGTTATTGAGGAAAATGGCTAGTAATTACCACAGGGGTTTTATCCTCCTACTGAACCATCCATCACTGTATGTCCTCCATTTTGGGGAATTGGCGAGTCAGATGATTTCCTTTGCAAATATTACAAGGGAATTTAACCTTTGTCCTCCTCCTCCCCATAGAATCATTATTTGTCTCATTGTTCTTAGTGACACCTTGTCCAAAATTAATTTTTTTCTTCTTTCTCTCTTTTTTTCCTTCTGGTTGTTGATTGCCTACCAAATTCAAAGATTGAATTGAATGGATGTCATAGGTTTAAATAAGTGTTAAGGTAGGTTGAGTTTATTACACATTCATAGGTTGGTTTGTATTTATGAACATTTGTCCCATTTGACTTGCCATGTGATTGACCATAGTATTTCCAACATAACCAATCACACCATTGTCGTGAGGTGATGGCATCATATTTACATGATTAGTATTAGAGTGAGGAGCATTTGGAATGATCTCATATAGCATTTGATATTGGGAATAAATCAAATCCATTGTAACTGAGACTTAAGGATGAATTGTTCTTTTGTGACTTCTCCTAACAAGGCTAGATCTTTTGAAATATTAGGAAATAAATATTTCAAAAACCCATTGGCTAATAAATGATCTAGAATATCATCTATAATCCATGGGTGTCTTTGTCTCCACTCATGAACGTGATAAAAAATACAAGTCAAGGTATTTGTCTATAACAATGTTAGTAGTCGATTTCTAGTCTCATAGCGAATGAGTAATTGGAAATGTGCTAAGAATGCCATGGCCAATGATGAGAAGTTATTATGATATGCATGAGGCAACTCATTGGAAACTCATTGTACCACTTAGTAGCGTCCCCTATCATAGTTCTTTAAAAAATCTACAAACACACACTATCATCCATTAATGATATGGGTGAACATCAAAGATGGAAAGTCATAACATGGTTTGACATATCCTCTCCAAGTTTACCCTCAAATTTTGGTATATATGAAGGTAAATTAGCTTAGACAGTAGGCCATAATGGATTATGGGTAATCGGGTCATTTGTAAGACGAGATAGATCAAGTAATTTTAACATCACTAAGAATGGAAAATGAGTCATGGAAATGGAATTAGGGTTGATAAATGGTGAATTTGGCATCCCACCATATGCCACATTATTGCTTGGATAATTTCCCCTAGTCGGGTTTCCGCTACTTGAAATAGTTCCAAAGTGCATTTGATACCCAGTGTTAGGCATAAACCCTCCACCAAAAGGAAACCCCATATTGGGTATGACTGTACTTCGAGTACGAATTACAAAAATAGGATTGAATGTGCTTCCAGATGCAAAGTTATATCCATGAGATAATCTAGATCCAAAAATATTTTTACTCCCTAAGGCATATCCAAAACTAAGAGTTGCAATGCCCCTAATTGATAGTCCAACATTAGGGAAACCTAATGATGGTATAGTCGTGCTTCCAAATGACATCCCAAAAGGGGAATTTCCACCACTTTGAGTGATGTTACCAAAAATATTACTCCCACTAACTGAAATAACAATAAGGACATTCATTCCCCCAACAATAATACTAAGACTAGTGGTCTTGAAACCTTTGGTACCTGATGAACTAATAACATGACCATCCCAAACTCAGTATGTAAAAAATTTGGAAATGAAATTCATGGATTTATGGGTGGAAATACTTGCACTTATAAAACTATTGGATCTTGGTAATTGGTCAAAGGAGAATGAAAATTATCCAAGGGAGAATTGTCACTAACTTCAACCTCTAGTGGGACAATATGCTTTCCTAAACCTTCAATCAAAAACTTCTTAATAGCAAGTACTTTCCAACTAGGCTATTCAAATTAGTTTGAACTTCATCCTCAGAACCACCCACAAGGTTATCTAGGGTTAACAATCTATGCCTTATTGAATACAATTCTATGAACTCAGTTGAAATACCCCAGTTCCTCGGAGATAAAAAGAGTGATTGTTCATCCACTTTGATAAAATAGGAACTAAACACAACACACAAAAATTTCAAAGTCGTAAGGCCAACTAAGTGCACCACCAATTATAACTCCACTAAAAATTTCCTAAAGAGGAACAACAAGAAAGCATGCTCTTCCAAAGAATATAAAATCAAGGCAATGAAATCCCTCGAGGCCTTCTAAGGTAGACATTACACAAGATGCATCAGATTTCTACAACGGGGAAGCTCTGAAGGCCTTCTAAGGTAGACATGGCACAAGATGCATGTGCTAAATATTCAATAATATTGTAATTTTGAGTAGCTCAAGAATTGGGACTATGAGCAGTCCTTCATAATACACTCTTGGGAGAGAGAGACATTGTATCAATAACTGACCTCTCTATCTATAGAGGATCATTTGATTGAAATGTTGATGCTTCCTTATCAAATGATTCAACTATCAAAGCATCATAAACACAAGCTATAGTATGAACATTGACATCCCTATCACACATCAAAATATTGTTACTTGAGGTACTACTCCCATGTGATGAGGCACTTTGATTACCTCCTTGCTGTCAATGTTTCATGGAAACCTGCATAGGAGACCTAGCTAAAGCATACACAAACAAATATTATCAAGAAAAGGAAGAGAGATACACAATGAAGAATGAGAATCAATGCATATTATGATCTAATTAATGAGTGAGTGATCTTCACTCATATAGGAAATGACATCCTATAATTAGGAATGCATGCATAATAGTGATGGTCTAAGATTAGAAAGTCTAAAATAGAACTAGTCAATTAACTCCCACTGAACTAGTGTGTCGAAAATAGAAATTTCTCCAACACCCCCCCTGAACATCACTATGGAGTAAAAAACGACTCCCGACTACTAGGCCATATTAGGTACTCATGTACAATGCAACTAATGAACATTGAATAAAAATGAGGAAAGAGGGAAAACCACATGGGAACAAAACCCCCCCTCAAAAGATAATGTATCAAAAGAAGAAAATGGCAGCTGCTAGGCAACTGTGTTCTTCACTGCAAGACGATCCCGTAAATTCTGAAATTTATACTCACTGAAAGTCTTTGTGAAGATGTAGAAATCTTTATGGATCTGATGAAGTACTTTGGCAACCTGTCTAGCCTTGTACCTCTTGAAAATGTGGACCCATCTGCACCTAAAAATATTCCTTTCTGGTGGAAGTGGAACCAGATGCTAAGTCTGATTCTTTAGGAGTGAGCCATACTCCTTTTGCATGGCTGCTTGCCATAATGGATTTCCCACATCCTTATTATAGGTATGCAGATCAGTAGATTTAACCATATAACAATGCATGCGCATCGCAGGTTATGAAGCTGAAAGTACATGAGAAGGCTCCTCATGATAAGATTTAGTCCTCCTCGAATCCAATGGATTCCCTACAAGGTTGTGTGTTGCCTAAAGTGTGAATTGTGCCTTCTTGGGAATTTGTTGAAGCTTCAACATTGGCTTCTTATCTAGCTATACTACCTTCTTATTTCCATGTAAATAATCTGAGTGTATGGAATCATCTCTGATGTCTGAAACTGATGGAAGCATAAGAGTATATGCATGTTGCACTGGAGGTGCATGCAAAGTACTATCCTTATGTGTAAGTAGAAAAGACAAGTTATCGTCATAAAACTTAGTGAATTTATACAACCTTAACTTGTGATCCACCTCACCAATTGCAATGATGGAATTGTCATGCAAGTCAATTACTGAAACTGAATATGATGTAAATTCAATCTTTTTACCTTTCTGAGTGATCTGATAAACTGAGAGAAGATTCATAGAAATCTTTGGAACATGTAAAACATTATGAAAACTTCCATTGTGGAGTTCCACTCTCCCTTCTCCTGCTACTGCTACTAGAGTATCATCCCCTATGAGAATAGGGGGTCTTGAGCATAGACTCAAGGAAGAGAAAAATTCCTCTTTCGCTGCCATATGATGGGATGCATCAGAATCTATAATCCATGAATCATATGAGGAATTAATTGCAACCAGAGCATGATGATTACCTTGTTGAAATGGGTAATTGACACTAAGAGGGGGGATGAATCAGTGTCACAAAACTTAGGAAAATTTTCCACTTTTCACAAATTAACTGAACAACAAATATTTATTTCATTTTCTCAATCAATATATTAAAGAATAAATATTTTATTTATTTAAATAATTTGAATGAATACATAAGATCAATCTTTGAATATCATCTTCATACAATTATGAGAGACCCAACTCTTTGTTACAAGACCCAACTTGTAGCTCTCAGATCCAACTGAGAAATGAGGAATCTAATCCTCATAACAAGTCCCAACTTGTTGTTCTCAGATCCAATTGAGATGTGAGGAATCCAATCCTCATACAAGACCCATCTTGTAGACAAGCACCAACCTGATAGAATGAACCTTCATTCAATCCATTATATATAAATATATATACTTCAACAAATTCAACTACACTTCTTCTCACCATTCCTTCTTGTTTATATAGTCTTCCACCTGGTGTGAATTTGAACCATTGTGTCTTTTGACATTTGAACCATTGTACCTTTTCATTTAAATGATAATATTAATCTTTAATTAATACCATTTTTCCTTTTATCCTTTATTCATAATGCTCATGAATTAACTCTCTTTTAATCATGACTGTGTGTAGGTTCTTTTGTCTTCATGAGTTGATCACAAACATGGATCGACTCATCATATCGTTCGTACCAAAAAAAGAAGTTTCTAGATAAATTCACAAAAGAAAACCCTAGCTTGGTTGAGATAATAATGTATTGGTGGGGCGACGACAAAATTTTTATTACAAAGGTGTCATAGCCCTAAAATTCCCTACCTATGCATACATTTCATTGGCCTTTCTACTTGCACAATTTTCCAAATTATTGCTGAGGAACTCTCTCTAAAAAACCATTTTTTGGATCATGTACTAATGGAAGAAGTGTCCTCAGACACAAATTTTTATTAAATAGGAAAATAAAGTACATATGAGAATTTGCAAGAGTTTACACACGAACACTCCAACACTCTTGCAATGAGCTATATATAAGCTAAATGTCCTAACAAAATCTAGTTATGGATCACTTATTAAATAAACAAATGTCCATTTACAATAAATGCTATTTTAATAATCTTCTAACTATACTACTAATTTAGAGCCTAAGATACGACACCTTTCTAGAGTCATATCTTTCAAAAAAATATTTTATTTCTAAATGTATCTATTTATTAATCAAATATTCTAGATTATTAATTTATTATTCTAAATTAATAATTATTTTATCCTAACTTTTTTAAACTATGATATTTGTATTTTGGATAATCTAACATTCCCTCCTATGATCCAGAGATACATTACAACAGATACCAAGTTCATCCCTGAGCTTAGTAAATTTTATTCTGCCAAGAGGTTTCATAAAAATATCAGAGATCTGATCTTATGAAGGACAATAAATTGGCTTGATGACATCCTTTGCAATGAGTGATCTGATATGATTATACTTGGTGTCCACATGCTTTGTCTTTGAATGAAAAACTGAATTATTGGCAAGCTTAATGAATGAATGGATATCGATGAATAATGATGTATCTTCTGCTTGAGAAATGCCCAAGTCCCTCAAAACTCTGCATAACCAAACAATTTCACATGTTGCTTCCCATGTTGAGATGTATTATGTTTCTGCTAAAGAAGTGGCCATTGTAGCTTGTTTCTTACAACTCCAAGACATTATTGCTGAACCCATGTTCATTATATAATTTGATGTTGCCCCGTGGTTGCTGCATAAAGCATGAAAGAATATTGACTGCATAAGATAGATCTGGTTGAGTGTTTGTCAAATAAACCAAGCTGCCAATTAACTGTCTATAAGTAGTGTTGTCTACCATTCCCCCCCCTTCAAATTTTGAAAGTTTCAAGTGTTGCTCCATAGGGGTAAGAGATGGTTTGCAATCCTACATTCCAAATTGCTGAAGAATTTATGTTGCATACTTACTCTGAGAAATGAAAATATGATGTGGACATTGGAATACTTCAATTCCAAGATAGTAGTGAAGTAGTCCCAAATCTGTCATCTTAAAACCTGCACGTAACTCCTTTTTCACCTGTGCAATATGATCATCATTGTTTCCAGTAATGATCAAATCATCTACATACATAACAAGAATCACTAGATATGGACCCTGTTGACGTATATACAAAGTATCATCAGATTCACTTTGTTGAAAACCAACTTTCCTAAGGTATTCATCCATTTTGGTATACCAAGCTCGAGGAGTTTGTTTTAACCCATATAAAGCCTTGATTAATTTGCAGACTTTATGTTCCTGTCCTTTAATTTCAAAACCCGGTGGTTGTTGCATATATACATATTCCTGTCCTTTAATTTCAAAACCCGGTGGTTGTTGCATATATACATATTCCTGTAAGTCTCCATTGAGAAAAACACTTTTTACATCCATTTGATGAAATTTCCAACCTTTTTGAGCGGCCAATGCAAGTGTTAATTGGATGGTATTCCATTTAGCTGTAGGAGCAAAAGTTTCCTCATAATCAATGCCTTCATGTTGTGCAAAACCTTTAGTCACAAGTCTTGCTTTATACTTGTCAATTCATCCATGTTGGTTGTGTTAGCACTTGGTAAATTTCCTAGAGGTTGAAAAAAAGAAGAAATCTACTAAGGTAACCTTACCCAACCACTTTTAAAGATGGGATCTAGCCCTTCCAGCTTCAGAGAGGGATCTCTCTATATAATTTAGCTTTGTTTAATTTCAGATATTAGGCTAGCTAAAGGAACTGTAGGTTTTGTTGTAAAAGGGGTTTTTGAAGTTGGTTGAGACAAACTACACATCCATTGGGCTATGGGGTCTGCATTTAATCAAATCTGAGATACAACCAGAAACGCCAAAGAAAACCTTCACAAGGCGAGATAACACCCTCACTGGATCTTTAGTAATTAATATGATGGACAGAAGAAAAGATGAGGAAAATAACTTCAATTAACAAGCAATTAAGAATTTCTTAATTGAAGGTATTAGAAGATAAACATTTAAATCTCTAGAATCGGAAACAGGGTATCAAAGATAAATCCTGCACCATAACGCTATTCATAAAGATTAGATTCATAAAACAAAATGAATACAGAGAAAAAGAAACATTTAACTAAGACAATCACATCACCAGTGAACATGCGCAAGAATCCTGTAAAGTGCCTTTTCTTTATTAATGGTAGATCTCTTAAAAAATAGTACAGTTTGATAGCGATAGGGTGTGCTAATCAGCAACCCTCAATACTTCGGAAACTGAAGTATTTATAATACAAAATACAAACATTCCTGTCATAACTGATCAGGACGTGCTCATACTATTTTTAGACTAACTAACTTAACTAATCAAAACTGTTTTGATGACTCAATACAACTGTATGCTGATTTCCAGGGGTAGGCCGTTGGCAAGGTGCCTCCGCAACCTCTTCTGACAGGACAGGTGACTGGATGCGACATCTCATCTGCTAATCTAGTAGATCACATAGCTCCTCCCATCTGATATGACCTGGCACTGTGACTTTAAGCAATCTCCTGTACACTTCATCCATGTCCGTGTACTTAGCAAATGTGGGCTTGATGACGAATATGTGCTTAATCTCGTGCTGGATACTAATATCCAACTGCAAGGCATCCATGAATGCTTTTCCTGTGATGCTTCCCTGTATACCTGCAAACTTAGAATTGTCCTTAGACACTTCAGCCAACCTTTTCTTATAATCAGGGAGTGTCATTAATTTGTCATTGATGACCTTCAGACCACGCAGGCCCTTCCTTTGCAGAGCATCTATCTTATTGAAAAATTTCTGCACCCCTTGATCCATGACTTGAATCTTCTCTTCTAGCTGAAGCATGAGGCCCCTTTTGGTTAGAACCCGTTTCACTTCCAATATAGTTTCTGTCCTATCTTCAATCCTCAGTTCTTCAAGTTCCTCCCTGGTCTTTGAGTTCAGGAATCTTATGATTTCATTCGCTTGGGCTGGCATGTCTCCCAGCTCCATTCTGATTTTCTCCACAGCCTGTTTGCTCCTCTCGAGCAACTCATTTTGTTCAAACATGATTTGAACCATAGGCCAGATTTCATTTATGGACTTGGAAATATCTGTCCACACAATCTCTTTGACCTCAGCCAAAGTCTTTCCTGCCATTGTCTATTTCTGGAGCTGCTGTAACTCTTTCTTGATTTTCTCATTCACCTATTTCTCTTTGGATAGACTAGCCTGGAAAGAAGTCTTTAGCTCTTGGAGATTCTCCACTTCTTTCTTGAGCCTACCAATTTCTGATTCTTGCAGGTTCATTCTCTCCATAGACTTGGCCAGGTCTGTTGTTCCCTCTGGTAGTGGCACTGATGTAGCAGATGGAATGGCTGTCACTATCGTTGTGCTCAATCCTGCAATTGGGATAGCACTCAATGGGATGCCTTCCATTGTCTTTGCTTGCTCTTTCTCTTTCAACAGTCTTTCCATCTCTGCTTCCATCTCTTTTAACTGAGCATTCTGCTCCATGAGTAATTTCAGCATCTCATCCTTTTCACCTTCCTTTTCAGCTATCTCCTTTGCCTGTGGGTCTTCCGTTGGAGGGAGCTTTAGCTGTTTTCTTAAAGATGCGATGTCAGCGTTTTTATTTTTAATCATCTCTTCAGCTGCTTTGACATTCGCAGGGTCATAACCAATCTTGAGGACTAGCTCCTCCAATGTTTTGATTTTGTTGTCTTTTGCGAAAGACGAAATTTTCTCCAGCTTCAGTTGGGTCTGGGCATTGCTCAAAGCTACCCGAAATTTTGATGCAGAAGCTGTAGCGTGGGCCAAAGTGTGGAAAACCATCTCACCAGTTTGCTTGTGCAGATCCATCTGATTTGTTGGATGCACGTCTTTAGCCTGAAACTCAAATGTGGCCCTTTTATAATCTGATATAACCTTGGGGTCTAACACTTGTGCTTGGAGGTAAGCCATATGCATCCTACCTTTCTCTGTATCAAACATTGAAAGGATCCTGTGTTGAGCTGTGGACGACTGCTTCTGGAACTGGGCATAAGTGCTGGTAGTAAGAGTCTGGTTTTTCTTCTTGATCAAATCATATTTTTCAAAAATGCCCAACTTGGGCCCGGTCTTGCTTGGTGGAGCATCTGTGGGAGAGTCTGTGGATTTTATAGCTAATGTCAATGCCTTGTGCTGACTCGAGCCGAAAGGTAGACTGGCGGGCTTGACCCCTGGGGTGGCCACTGTGGTGGTTGTGATCTCTTGCTCTACTGTCGTGCCTGTCGTTGAAACTGTCCTTGGCTTTTTGGCGTGCATCTTAAATTCCTCCGAAGACACCTCTGTTACAGGAGAAGACGATTCTTGTCGGGGCCTCTTTTCCTTGGGATTATGAGGTGTGGCAGTGGGTGGAACGCTTGTTGAGGGAACCTGCTTTTCCACTCCGACAGTTGGTTCCACGTCTACCAACGTATCAGGCTCCCATTCTGTCTGATTTGCAAATCTCTTGATTTCCGGCTTGGGCTCATGCACATATGGGACGTTTTTATTTTTCTCTCTCATTTCAGAAATGATCCCATAGGGATCATAATGCCAGGTGAAACTTGTGAGGAATTTCATTTCCCTTAACATCCTGTCTGCTTCATCACCCGCGCCCCTACTGTTGCAGATGAAAGAGCCAATCTGCCCTTTGATCCGCAATTGTTGCTTTTTTTTAAGGGAAACAAAGTGAATATCATCAGATTTCATAATTTGTCTAATATATTCCAATGCGAAAATTCTTACCGGTATGTATCTCGACAGCTTGTACGGTGCTAATTCGCACCCATAAACTCGGATCTCAGAGTGATTCTAATACAAGTACCAGTCTCCAGTCTTCGCATGGTCCGATAGGTGTAGAATTCTCCGGACTTTGTCATTTATTCATGGCTCAGGCATGCCACTCAACATACTTACCACAGGGTGGTAAAACTGGTCAATGAACGCTGTGAAGTCGTATTCGACAGAATTGTGTTTCAGAAGGGAAGTCCACGCTGTGACTGGCTGGGGCCTCCCGTCGACGTCCATCTTCTGCGTGGAGAAATTAAAGCTCTCGGCTTGGAAATAGACGAACATGTAAGCCAGAATGGATGAATACTTGAACATGCCCTCTGTGGTGAAATTCACAAATTGTTCATGGATGTTATTGGCTAGGAAAGTGCTGTAGTCGAACTGCGTGGTTGGCTGTTCATCGTTTGAGAAGATAGATAGAAAACCCAGGATGGGTTCATCTACCCATTGATCAGAATAGTACCCAAGGAGGGCACACAAGGAAGAAATAATTTGATTTCCTTTGGTGGAAAACAAGGAAGAAGGGTACGGGGGATTGGTGGACGGGAGCGGAGCGGAAGTGGGGAGAAAAAACTTGAAGATCTGAGCTCTCTGCGGGAAAGTCATCTTCTAGTATAGTTCAGTGAGGATTTCTAAGCTGAACGGGGACGTATATTCAGCACGGGTTATCTGCATCATCTGGTCAATATCCCTTGGGGTGATGAAGAAGAGGACGTCCCCAGACGAAGAAACAATGGCTTTCTGGTCGGGGACGTAATGGGCTTGGCATTTGAGGGCAAATTCTGGGAAATGGTGAATTTGGGGGAAAAGATACAGGGGCAAATTGGACTCCCAGAGTCCAATTTCATCACTCTAGTCCAGGAAGACTTCCCGGAGCCATGATTGCAGATCAGAGAAGTAAAAACTGCATATAGTGTCCGCTATCAAGCGATCTTTATCGACCAGAGGGATTTTATCCAGGTCAACCGGAGGAGGAATGAATGGATTCTCTTCCTCTTCAGTTTGCTTTGTCTTAGACACCATTTCGGCAACTGTACCTGCAACAAACAATACGTTAGTGGGGTCGACTGACTGTAGGTGAAAACGATGTGGGAGCAATGGAGGAAAAGGAGGTTTCTGGCGCGATGGAAGAATAACGAATACAAAGGAGAACAGTAGTTTTATTCAAAAATGGGTCGGTCGGACGCGGGAAAACGGTCAGCATGACAAGGGGTATATTATCCAGTTATTAATGGACAACGGGCCACTTGGGGTGATATGGCAGGTGATGGTGACCAAAGTATACGGATGACTGACATGGAGGTTTGTGATTGGGGGTAAAAGTCGCCAAAGGAGGCTGTCCATGAGTGAAGGGGGTTATAGTACTGACAACGTGGACTGACAGCAGTTACGGGATGGGACTTCGACCCGGGAGCAAGTGGGACAAGTGGACTTAGTGGAGGATGACACCCTGGAGTGACGGAGGTTTTCAGACGGCATAAGGTGAAAAGACTTCCGGATCAATAAGAAAGTGCCAACTGTGGAATGGGCCCGCTGCAAAGAATATTCTTCCCGGACGCCCCCTTTGATTAAAAGCAGAACACCAAGGGGGGTCCGGAATCCATCGTGATCTGTTGATCCGCGCGTTGGTCTCCTGACCGTAGATCTTGGCGCGTTCTTTAATATCAATTCCGGACCCCCCCCCTCCATTAAAGGCAGAACGGAGGGGGGGGGGTCCGGAATTCAATGTGGATCGTCGATTTGAGTACACATTTTCGAGCTGTCCAGATCTGCGCCCAAGTTATTACCAATTTCGGACCCCCCCCCTCCGTTAAAGGCATAATGGAGGGGGGGGGTCCGGAATCCAATGTGAGCCATGGATTTGCGTGCTCTGTCCTGGACCATCCAGATCTGCGCAACGATTATCGCCGATTTCGGACCCCCCCGTTTGATTAAAAGTGGAACACCAAGGGGGGTCCGGAATCCATCATGATTCGTTGATCCAAGCGCTGTGATCTGGACCATTGAAAGGTGAATGAAGCATAGGTCGGGAGCGGCCAATATCATGTGTAGGAAAAACTTAGGATTAACGCTTTCTCATGGGTTTTATCCAATTTTGTCATAGACACCACCAAGGGGACCTTATCCCAACTATCCTAAGGCAAGGAAAGACTTGGTGTAGCATTTTTTCGAGTGGGTTTTATTTGGGCAAGGCAAGCAAAGCAATTAATCTACATCCTAACCTAATTTCGCGAGACAAATAACCCAGATTAAACTATTGGGTTAAGACATTATTTTTCCTAAGGGCTATCTGACCAGGATTAGACAGTCTGGTCAGACTTATTCACTAATTCTATCCTAGGGGCTATCTGACCAGGATTAGATGGTCTGATCAGATGTATTCACTAGTTCTAACCTATGGGCTATCTGACCAGGATTAGATGGTCTGATCAGATGTATTCACTAGTTTATCAACATTGAAAATTTAAAAGGACTTGATCATGCTTGAAAGGTATGACCAAGTCACTGTTATTGCATGGGGCTTTTGTTTCAATTCTTTTTGCCCTCTTTTTTTTTTTTTTTTTGGCAAAATGGAAATAAATTGCCAATAAAAACACTAGATACAGATAATCCATAATATCCAAGTCATAAGTTGATTCCCATAATTTATGGGGTGATAACAGGTTGCATTTAATTTTGTAAACCCATTTGCATCCGATGGGTTTAACACTTTTAGGACAATCAACAAGTTTCCAAGTGTTGTTATCAATTACTACTTGATACTCTTCAATCATAGCCTGTTGCCATTCTTTATGTTTTACTGCTTCTTTGTATGTGGAAGGTTCAGTAAAAGCATTTTCTATCAAGGCAAAATTTCCTTCACTTCTGTGTGACCCCCTTGTTCCTGTTTTATTATGCTCATCAAGCCTTACATCTTTCAAAAGTGAAACTACCCATTTTGGTAGTTGATGTTCACTTGTTTGGGGATCTGAATTACCATTATTGTAAATTGGATTATTGTAAACTGATGTTCATCGATCTGTTGAAGATTCTATAGGTGGAGAATCATTGTCAAATGAACTGTCGCTCCTAAAAGATGTTGATGAACTGAAAACACTCTCATTTATAATGAACTTTGGCATGATATATGTAATGAAGATACTAAGCCAAATAAACCTACAGATGCAGCCACACTAGAAAAATGGGAAATTAAAAATTCCAAAGCATAATATTCATTTAATGATGAGATGTATGTTCACAATGAAAATACTACTAATGCATGGTCTGCTTTGAAAATTTTTAAGGATTTATTTGATACTCATCCTGAATCAAAGAAAGTTGATCTTCAATTAAATTTTCTCTAATAGAAATTGACTGAAGGAGGTGATGTACATGAATATATTTCTAGACTTAAGAACATTTAAGCAAGAAATAATAAATGTTTGTTTTCAAGCAGTAGATGATAGTTTCATGACCACAATTTTAATTGCTAGATTTCCTTCTTCCTATACACAGTTTTTGGAAACTTTACAAGTAACTGGAAAATGAAATGTTATGTCAACATGAATCATCACCAGAAACATGTTGACGGTGTTGAGAATCACCCCTGCCACCGCCAGATTAAAAATATGAAAATTTTTATTAGTTTGATCTTTATGCAGTGATTTTTTTTTTTTTTCTTTTCTTCTGGGTAACAATTTTTTTGTAACTCAAAGTAATTTTACTTTGAGGGGGGGTGAAATTTGCAAGAGCATTGTAAGGAGTAAAATTTTGAAAGTTACTTGGAATTTGACTAGAGCCAAGTGAAAAGCTCAGTCATTTTTCTCCTGCTTCAATGACTATACGAGGGTCAAGGCTAAGCCCCGATAGATCTTTTTTTGTGTGATGCGTGTGGTCTGTTGCTCATCTTGATATTTTTTTTTGCTTGATTATTTTTGGTGCAAAGATTCAACACTACAATGTCGAAGTTAATTAATTTGTTCTCTGATTTCGATAAACTTGAAGGCACAAAAGCATACAAGACATGGAAATGTCTCATTGAAAGCACTTTCATCTATAATGAACTTTGGCGTGATATATGTAATGAAGATACTAAGCTAAATAAACCTACAGATGCAACCACACTAACAAAATGGGAAATTAAAAATGCCAAATCATTAGCACTCATCAAATCTTCAGTTAATGATGAGATGTATGTTCACATTGAAAATACTACTGATGCATGGTCTGGTTTGAAATTTTTTAAGTATTTATTTGATACTCAGCCTGAATCAAATAAAGTTGATCTTCAATTAAAGTTGCTCCAACAAAAATTGACTAAAGGAGGTGATGTACATGAATGTATTTCCATACTTAAGAACATTAAGCAGGAAATAATAAATGTTGGTTTTCAAGCAATAGATGATAGTTTCATGACCACAATTTTAATTATTGGATTGCCTTCTTCCTATACACACTTTTTGGAAACTTTACAAGTAATTGGAAAGTTAGAAAAGATAAAGTTTGATGATCTAAGTGAAATGTTATCTCAACACGACAAAAAATTTGGAAAGAAAAAGCAAGTTGGGGAAGATGTTTTTTTCACAGAGGCCAGCACAAGTAAATCCTCAACTGAAAATTCTAGAAGCAGAGGAAGAGGACATTTCAATCAAAATCAGGCAACACATAGTGTACAAGTTCATAGTCGAAGCCAAAGTATAGAAAACAATTTTTCAAGGCATAGGCTATTTCCAAGGTAGAGGAAATAGTCAAGGCAAAGGTTGTTTTCAAGACAAAGGAAATAGTCAAGGCAAAGGACAAACTCATAACAAAGGTCAAAATAGAGGCAGAGGACAGAATCCAGTCAGAGGAAGATATTTAAGTCAATTTTTTTGTAGAATATGTAACAACGTTGGTCATTATGTAGAAGATTGTCGAACTTCCATTGATAAAATTTCCAAGTTTCATCAAAACACAACACAGTTTGCAAATGATTGAGATGACGATGGTTCATCAAACCACGTGTGGTCTCTCGTTTCAACTGAAAAAGGGGGGAATTGATGATGAAATTGGAATTAGTTGTCAAACAGAAAGTTTTGACAACAACAAACATCAAGTATGCCAGATGGGCATGAAATTTTCCAAATGGGCAACTGCGGTCTGTAGATGACAAAATTTGGCAGAATTATGGTTCAATAACTTTAAGTTGAATCATACATAATTTGGATGTTAATTTTGATTTTGAGAGCAATGATGTGGATGTTTGGTTCACATATATGGTCATTCGACCTATCAGAGGACAAGAGTATCCTTATGCATTGCAACTTGGCATTTGATTGAGTTGTCATGAATTTTCAGGGATGTGTCAGACTAGAAGTTGATTCACTTCTCTTGGTTCACTCTCATCAGATTGGAGTTTACATTAAGTGAACAAATTGCATGCATCCTAGCTCACATGATTACATAGTGAGATTTTCTAGATATGATAGAATTTGGCAGGATTATGATTCAATGACTTGCAATTGAATCATACACATTATACATTGGGATGTTGTTGGACACCTAAAAGTGTCAAAATTGTTTAGTGGTCATCCAAAAACCATCAGATACATGGTATCAATTGGTCAGTGGTTATCTCAAACTACAGATTCAGAGAACACTTTCAGTGATACACTGATAGTAGAGTGGTGATACTACATGTTCACCAATTAGTAGAAACATCAGATTCTTCTAGCTAAAATACTTGGAAAAATGATCAAATTGTCAAGCAATCAAATAATGTTTAGATATTGCAGTTGTTCACTTCCATATCTCATCTCTCTTCCAGTTCATTTCAGATGAAACATTCAACATCCAGATTGGTGGGTTTTCAGGCAATTCTTCATTGAGGCTCTGCTCACGAGTTTCAGTATGAAGATTTGGAATTGATACCAGTTTATGTTTAATTGCTGGTATTATTGATCAGACTTGTGATTGAGGGGGGGATTGTTAGCCTATGGCTTACCTTAACCAATCACTAAGTCTAAATTGTCACCTATATTTGCATTATTCATTTAGGATATTAGTAATATATCCTCAAGTGATGACTAATGACTTAGTTAAGATTGCCTAGCCTAGTCATCATGCATGATTTTAGGATCTAGAGAAAATCTGTCTATGAGGTGGCATCACCCATTGTACTATAAATATGTAACATTGGTGTGAATACATTTAAGTTTCGTCTAGTGGGCCTTTTCTGCCATCTTGTTTTCTTTGTCTATATTTTAAATGGAATGGATGTATCATCTTCAGATGAAGGAAAATCAAGTTCATACCAATTTTGTGAATTTGGTTGACTTTTCATTTTTTCTTTTCTTTGATTTCCTTAGTTTCTAACTTTTGAAGAAGAATTTCTATTTCTTCAGCACTCTTACTTTCAGTTTCATAAAAAATTACATCCCTGCTCACAATAAATTTTCCATTGGACAAAATTTGGTACCCTTTATTCTCATCAGAATACCCAATCATTGTGCATTTCAAACTACTTGAGTCAAGCTTAGTTCTTTTTTCTTTTGGAACTAAGACATAACACACTGATCCAAAAACTTTGAGATGTTTAACTCGAGGTTTGAAACCAAACCATGCTTCATAAGGTGTGATTTCATCCAAAGAAGAAATTGGAGATATGTTCCTTAAGTAGATAGTTGTATGAATTGCTTCTGCCCAATATGTAGGACTTAACTTTTTAAAGGTTAACATGGATATTGCCATTCCTAAAAAGGTGTGATTCATTCTTTCTACGACTCCATTTTGTTGAGGACTGTAGATATTTGTAATATGTCTTCTTATCCCATTGTCTGTGCAATAAGTTTTTATTCATTAGAAGTGAATTCCCCTCCATTATCTGTCCTGAGAGTGCCTATCTTTTTTTTTAACTTCGTTTTCAACAAGTTGGTGAATTTTTTTAAAATTTTCAAATGCTTCTGACTTTTTCTTCAAGAAGTAAACTATCCCTTTCATCCTTAATAGTTTTCCATCTTCATAACATGTCATCATTGTTTTCATATTCTGTTTGACTGAATTAATCTTAACTAAGCCATATTTCATAATCACCTAATGTCCTGCTTGTCGAATCGTGACTAAAGACAAAAAAACATTTTTAAAGGTTGGTACATACCATACATTTGAAATCATTATTTCTCCAATGTCAGGTAAATAAAATTTAACTACACCTTTTACGTAAGGAGTATGTTTGGTATTATCTGCAAGAAAGATGAAATTAAGATGGCATTCTTGAAAATTCCAAAACAAGTCACGTATGAAAGTAATGTGTTGAGATGCTCCTGAATCTAAAATCCAAGCATCTTCATAATCACTTTGAAGATAGGTGGAAATCTGTAATGTTGAAGATGAGGTAAAGACATATTATGAACCATCACCATCTCAATCATTTGCAAACTATGCTGTGTTTTGATAAAACTTGGAAATTTTATCAATGGAAGTTCGACAATCTTCTGCATAATGACCAACTTTGTTACATCTTCTACAAACAATTTGACTTAAATCTCTTCCTCTGCCTGGATTTTGTTCACTGCCTTTGTTTTGATCTCTGTTATGAGTTTTTCCTCTGCCTTGACTATTTACTCTGTCTTGAAAATAATCTCTCCCTTTACTGTTTCCGCTGCTTTGAAAATTGTTCCTACCTGAATAATTGTTTTCTCTACTTTGGCTTCGACCATGACCTTGTAAACTATGTGTTTCTTGATTTTGATTGAAATTTCCTCTTCCTCTGCTTCTAGAACTTTCAGTTGAGGATTTACTTGTGATGGCCTCTGTGAAAAAAATGTCTTCCCCAACTTGCTTTTTCTTTCCAAAAGTTTTGTCGTGTTGAGATAAAATTTCACTTAGCTCATCAAACTTTAGCTTTTCTAACTTTCCAGTTACTTGTAAAGTTTCCAAAAAGTGTGTATAGGAAGAAGGCAATCCAGTAATTAAAATTGTGGTCATGAAACTATCATCTACTGCTTGAAAACCAACATTTATTATTTCCTGCTTAATGTTCTTAAGTATGGAAATATATTCATGTACATCACCTCCTTTAGTCAATTTTTGTTGGAGCAACTTTAATTGAAGATCAACTTTATTTGATTCAGGTTGAGTATCAAATAAATACTTAAAAATTTTCAAAGCAGACCATGCATTAGTAGTATTTTCAATGTGAACATACATCTCATCATTGATTGAATATTTGATGAGTGCTAATGCTTTGGCATTTTTAATTTCCCATTTTTTTAGTGTGGCTGCATCTGTAGGTTTATTTAGCTTAGTATCTTCATTACATATATCAGACCAAAGTTCATTATAGATGAAAGTGCTTTCAATGAGACGTTTCCATGTCTTGTATGATTTTGTGCCTTTAAGTTTATCGAAATCAGAGAACAAATTAATTAACTTCGACATTGTAGTGTTGAATCTTCGCACCAAAAAGAATCAAGAAAAAAATATATATCAAGATGAGCAACAGACCACACGCATCACGCAAAAAAATATCTATCGGGGCTTGGCCTTGACCCTCGTATAGTCATTGAAGCAGGAGAAAAATGACTGAGCTTTTCACTTGGCTCTAGTCAAATTCCAAGTAACTTTCAAAATTTTACTCCTTACAATGCTCTTGCAAATTTCACCCCCCCCCAAAGTAAAATTACTTTGAGTTACAAAAAATTTGTTACCCAGAAAAAAAATCACTGCATAAAGATCAAACTAATAAAAAATTTCATATTTTTAATCATGGCGATGGCAGGGGCGATTATCAACACCGTCAACATTGTCAACACGCATCTTGATGCTCGAACAATGGATGTTCAATTCAATCACTGTCACCCCAATAAATGTAGAAGTAAATAATGGCACTTCTGTTATGCCAAATAACCATGCATTCTGGTTTTTTTTTTAAATTTGCAATCATAGCACAATTGAGGTTTGCCCAGGTTTCTTCTTCCGCTATTGCCAATGCTATATATTCTAGAGGGGATGTTGGAGCCCAAAATCTCCTGAAATTGAGGTGTGAATACGTGTTCTGGAAGAAACAATAAGTGATAAAATTTGGTTGCAGGTTCAGGGAGGCCACCTAACAGAATTACTGACTTGGAATATAGTGAAGTGTTACATTCCAGCAAGGAGAATGATTGATCATCGAAAATTGAGTAGGATCGATGACGATGCACTCACAAATACTATCATGGAGAAGATGTGAAGTATAGTCTCGACTTATCTCTTTCCAACTATCAATATGCAGATTGATAGGTGCCATCAACTTGAGTTTTCTTCCTTATCACACTTCCTATGTATTCTTTGTATCTTTATGGTCATTTTTTCACCATCGTCGCTTCAATCAGAGACCTTCTGCATTAGACTTTATTTATGGCCTGAGAATGCTTTGTGTTGTTGGGAAAATTCATCATCACTATAAGTTCCATCCTGCAATAAGATTCATCTACTAAAATGGCATGAATCCCAAAGCCTATACAACCTCTTGCAAGCAATTCCATTGACCGATTTACTGAAATTCTATCCTTAGCAATCAATTCTAAGTGGTGACACAATTTGAGAATAAGATTTGAACACTCTACGAAAAAATAACAAATCGGATTATAACTTATGTTAAACCCAACTTTCCTTTGTCAAAAACATATTATGAGAAATGCAACAGTCTTATGAAAATCTGTGAGTAGTAGAATAGAGCAATTTCAGTCTCCTATGCGGGTTTATACTACATTAAAATTCCAACAAGCACTTTGGAATGCTCATATTTATATGACTCTACCACAAACTAGTTAAACGATGGAAAACATTCAGATCAAATTCTCTCAGCACACCGTAGATCTGTGCAGATCAGGGTTTGTCAATGGGGGATGAAATAATTGCATAAACAAAAAAATTATTTTCCCTTTAAAAAAAAAAATGAACAATTAACTGACCTATTTAACTTATGGAGTGCGCACAGGACACTAATGGCCTATAGAGCTAGAATATCCTCCTCACATCAGCTGCATTACTGGAGCTCTGATACCACAATAATGGCAGAAGTGTCCTCAGACACACACTTTTATTAAATAGGAAAATAAATTACATATGAGAATTTGTAAGAGTTTACACACGAACACTCCAACACTCTTGAAATGAGCTATATATAAACTAAATGTCCTAACAAAATATAGTTATGGATCACTTATTAAATAAACAAGTGTCCATTTACAATAAATGTTATTTTAACAATCTTCTAACTATACTCCTAATTTAGAGCCTAAGATACAACACCTTTCTAGAGTCATATATTTCACAACAATATTCTATTTCTAAATGTCTCTATTTATTAATCAAATATTCTAGATTATTAATTTATTATTCTAAATTAATAATTATTTTATCCTAACTTTTTTAAACTATGATATTTGTATTTTGGATCATCTAACATGTACGTGCCCTGTTGCACTACTTCCCACATACATACGCTAGTTGCATGCTAGACAACTCGCGTACATACGCTAGATTCATACTAAACAACCCACGTTTATCTCCAAAAGTTGCAAAAAATAAAACGTTGCAAGGAATTCGATGGAGTTAACGGGCTACTAGAGGTTTCCTAACCAATTCACCCACTGTAGCCCATCCCCAAACCGAATAACTATCCTTTTTTCATATAAAATGAGGTCTTGGGGTCCCATTCCATCATCAAGCAATAGAATAGAGAAGCGCTGCCAAAATCTCTTCCCCTCCTTGCCCAAGTATTTGCATCCCTTTCTGAGTTTTTGCCTCAACATTCCCTCTCTAGCCTTTTCTCTTATGCAATCCCTTCCCTCCCCCTAAAGTAATTAGTTGATTGTGAGATAAGACATTGGGATGATGCACTTGGACCATCATTAAGAGGATCCTGAACCAGGTTTGCAGAGTGTCAGCCTACAAAGGTTGTAATTTTCGATCTTTGGATTTGAATAAAATAATCTTTTTCCTGTCCCAAATAATACCTTTATTTTTTTCATTTGATTTATGCATAATGATTTATATCTAACCCTAGTATGGATGAATAGAGATAATATATTTTTAGTATCATTTGCCTAAGTGTTCTTGCAGGTCATGTTTGGGAGGAGATCGACAGCCTGGGAAGCTACAAAGGTGAAGGAGGTCAACATCGAACGTTTGGACCAAAGGTACTAATTCTGACCTACTTTCCTATCTCTGTCTATTCTTACATTTTAGATTGTTTGGGGTAGTTTAGGGATTATATTATCTTTTACGAGAGATCAAATCTCTACTTGTACTTTGACGTTGGTATAGTAATAGGGGGATTTTCCCCACTAGCAAAGGGATAGTATATTGTATCATATCTAGTATCTCAAAGAACCCTACCAACACATGACTATTATGATCTATAGGTTGTACGGTTGTTATAACCCTAAATTTCTCTACACATGCATACATGGCCTTGGCCCTCTTACTTGCATCTTTTTCCAAAGCATTATTGAGTTTCTCTTCTTAAAAAACCAATTTTTAGAAGTTGTACGTGCCCTACACCACTACATCTCACATACATAGGCATGTTGCACCATTACAACCCGCATATACTTGTAAAAGTTGCAAAAACAACAGTTGCAAGGAATTCATTGAGATTACAGGCTATTGGTAGTTTTCCAACTAATCCACCTGCTATAGCCCATCACCCAACCGAATAACCATCCTTTTGTCATATAAAAGGAGGTGTTGGGGTCTCATTTCACATCTAAGCATAAAAATAGTGAAACTCTGCCCAATTTCACTTCCCCTCCTTGCCCAAGATATTGCTGCCTTTTGTGAGAATTTTCCTTAGCATTCCCTCATTAGCCCCTTATCCCTCCATTTAACCCATTCACTTCCCAAGAAGATATCAAAATTTTTAGAGGAGAAGTTCATACAAGGTGCACTTGGAGCTTGGTGAAGAGGAGCTCGAACCAGGTTCACGGAACGATGGCCGACTTAGATTTTAAAGGTATAATCTATGTGTTATTAATAAAAGAATTACATTTTCCTGTCCCAAATGATGGTGTCTTTAATACTTTTATTGATTTATGCTTGACATTATAACATCTAACCCTAACTTATATATGGAATAACATGCTTTTAGTTTTCTATTTGTCAATTTTTGGATGCAGGTCATCCCTGGGAGGAGGCATGCAGTCAGTAGAACTTCCAAGCGCGAGGAGGCCATCACCAGACGTGGGATTAGAGGTATAGTTACCCAATATCCTTTTTCCTTGTTTTCTTCATATGAGTTTTGGTATGTTTCAGGTAGTATAGAGAATTAATTGACTTTTAGACGATTAATCGATTTGCCTACATTCTGAACCCTAGTGTAGTTAAAGGGGGTTTTTCCCGCTAGTAGAACTAGAGACCATACTAGGGAAGCCTCTAGGGAATTTTAGGGGCTTTTGGGTTGTTTGATTGGTTTGTTTTCCTTTCAAGTTTCTTTGATTTTTCTGAGTCTATCAAGGGATTCTGGTCACCTTTAGGTGCAATACCAGTTGTCCCTACCCTACAAGACTACCTGATTTTTTCTTTTTTTGGAAAGATACATAGGTGTACGCACCCTGTATTGAGTCATCCTGTGTACATACATGCTCTGCTTAGTCAACATCCCGTGTACATACGTAGGATACTGATGCAACAACCCGTGTCTCTATTTCATGAAAGTTTTTTGAAAAAGAGGGAGTTTGCCTCTTTCCTGATTGAAGTTCACACTTCTCATGGATTTATTGAATCAGTCCAGAGTCCCTGTTTGTGGCCATAGCCTGGTTATAGGTTCTATTTTACTTGTTTCCTAAGTCTTCCTGTGCTTCCTAACATTTTTAGCTTATTTTTAGCTTGAATTTTAAAATTCATTTTTCTTAAAATTCAAGATAAAAAATAAGATAAAAATGTTAGGAAGCACAAGAAGACTTAGGAAATAAGTAAATTGGAACCTATACCCAGGATATGGCCACAAACAAAGACTCTGGAATGATTCAATAAATCCCTGACAAGTGCGAACTTCAATCAGAAAAGAGGCAAACTCCATCTTTTTCAAAAAACTTTCATGAAATAGAGACGCAGGTTATTGCATCAACAACTTTTGTATGTACGTGGGTTGTTGACTGAGAAGAGTGTGTATGTACACGATTTGAATCAATACAGGGAGCGTACACCTCTATATATTTCCAAAAAAAAGAAAATATCAAGTAGTCTTACAGGGCAGGGACAACTGGTATTGCACTTGAAGGTGACCACAATTCCTTGATGGACTCAGAAAACTCAAAGAAACTTGAAAGGAAAACAAACCAATGAAACAATCCAAAATCCCCTAAAAAACCCTAGAGGCTTCCCTAGTATGGTTGCTAGTTCTGCTAGAGGGAAAACCCCGCTTTAACTACACTAGGGTTCATAATGTAGGCAGATCGATTACTTGTCTAAAAGTCAATTAATTCTCTATACTACTCCAAACATACCAAAAATCATATGAAGAAAGAAAGGAAAAAGGAGATCGGGTAACTATACCTCTAATCCTACGTCTGGTGATGACCTCCTCGCGCTTGGAAGTTCCGATGACTACACGCCTCCTCCCAGGGTTGACCTGCATCCAAAGATTGACAAACAAAAAACTACAAGCATGTGATTCCATATATAAGTTAGGGTTAGATGTTATAATGTCAAGCATAAATCAATAAAAGTAATCAAGACACCACAATTTGGGATAGGAAAATGTAATTCTTTTATTAATAACACATAGATTTTACCTTTACAATCTAAGTCGACCACTATTCCGCGAACCTGGATTGGGCTCCTCTTCACCAAGCTCCAAGTGCACCTTGTATGAACTTCTCCTCTCAACCTTTTGATCTCTTCTTGGGAAGTGAATGGGTTAAATGGAGGGAGAAGGGGTTAATGAGGGAATGTCGAGGAAAATTCTCACAAAAGACAACAATATCTTGGGCAAGGAGGGGAACTAAAATTGGGCATATTTTCACTGTTCTTATGATTAGATGTGAAATGAGACCCTAACACCTCCTTTTATATGACAAAAGGATGGTTATTCGGTTGGGTGAATGGCTATAGTAGGTGGATTAGTTGGAAAACTACCAATAGTCTATAATCTCAATGAATTCCTTGCAAATGTTTATTTTTTGAAACTTTTGCAAGTATACGCGGGTTGTAATGGTAAAACATGCGTATGTACGTGAGATGTAGTGGTGCAAGGCACATACATATTCTAAAAATTGGTTTTCTAAGAAGAGAAACTCAACAGTGCTTTGGCAAAAAAATGCAAGTAAGAGGGCCAAGGCCATGTATGCATGTGTAGAGAAATTTAGGGTTATAACAACGGTGAAGAAGGATGCACTCATTTTAAGTTGGAGTGGGTACACTATGTAGCTAAGGAAGGGTACAAATTGAATTGGGACCAAATATTATCTGCTAACATTTTCGAAGAAGTTAAGGTTTTTACATGCTCTCTTATTTGTTTGATTTGTCGTATGTTCATACATTTATTTTCCTTCGATGGGTTGGAGTTGGAACCATGATATTCCCTTGGTTCATATATATTTCTAAGAATTATGGGAATCCACTTTCAAGAAGCACTTATATGATATTTGTGATGATTTCATGGCTCCTTTGTTTTATACCATATTTAATCAACCACCCCAAAGAGTGTCACAAGAACCCATAGAATCCCTCGGGGAAATAGGAGGCTAGTACATGGAGAAACACTACACATATATTAGGGTTTTGGGGTGCACCTCAACTCCACATTTTCTTCCCAAGTATGCCCTTGATATATTGATTATTAGAGAAATTTCATACCAGACCATTGAAGCAGGGATTACTTCCTTTTTATTTGCAAGTGAAAAGAGGATATGGCCAAGATATCCCATCAAAGTGGGGTTATTTTTTTTATTTAATGTCCCCCATGAAAGGAAGGAGACCACAACTCTAAAGGATCTTAATCTTTGTACATATGTTTCCAGGTATCATGAACCCCGAGGTCTGGTGGGAGAACATATCAAAACTTTTGGAATGATACACCTTTTCAACATGATCCAAATGCCTTGGATATAATTTTCCAGGGAGCCATTGTTACAGAAAAATCCCCCTGCAGACAGGTGGATCTTCCCTCAGATTCTAGACCCCTAATAACGAGATAGAAAGATGAAAATGGACACTAACCTCCCTTTGATATTTGGTTAACTAGTTGAAAAGAGAGAAGGAGAAAAAGTGATTGTACCTATTTCTGGTGTTTTTCCTCGCTGCTCCAATTTAAGCTTGATATCCAAACTCATTCACACAACTTGATACCTTCAAACCACAGAAAGAAAAGAGACATAAGGAAAATCCTACTCTAGCATACTAGATTAAACAAATTCATCTACAGTAGACAAACATATGTAAAGATACATAAACTAGAAGGAAATAGGCCAAGCATATATTAATGAGAACATTAAAAAGACACTTACAATCTATAGATGCAGTTGCAACATCCTCTCCAAGTCCTCCTTGTCCATCCCTTGCATGATTCTCCCAAGATCATAGGTTTGATATCCAAAAATGTTTCTCCCAATATCATAATTTTGATACCTTAAATATTCCTCCTCTTCTCCATGGAAATCCTGCATTATATAGGATTTGGAGGCTTAACCTCCATGGAGAATATCACTCATAAGATCCACCAAAAATGGATCTCCAAGATTTTTAGGGAGAAAATATCTCTTCAAGGATTTTAGGGAGGAAATATCTCTCAAGGATTTTAAGGAGGAAATATTTCAACCATCCATGAGATCCTCAACCTCCCCTTAAAAATAGGAAACCAAATGTGAGGTGGATTCTCACACTAAATTAATTTCCTTTTCATGAATATTAATAAGTAATTCATGTGCACATAGTATTTTGACCTTCATATAATAAATTTCTCCTCCACATTGATTAGGGATTGTGACATATGTTATTCCATGGTGTCGAGGTGTATGCGACACTTAGAAAGGTGCATATGATGCTTTTACGACACTTGCGACACTTAGGGAGAGGTACCTAGGTGTGGAAATTTGATTTGTAACAATATGCCCCCTAAATTGTGAGGTTAGAAGAGAAACTGATGGTCGAAACACTTTAAAATTTTTCAATGCAAGGGCGTGGAGTTGGAGAACCTGGAAGAAGTTGCAAACAACCATTGAACATTATTAATATATGTTTGGCCTATTTCCTTCTAGTTTATGTATCTTTACATACGCTTTTCCACTGTAGATGAATTTGTTTAATCTAGTATGCTAGAGCAGGAGTTTCCTTGTGTCCCTTTGTTGTCCATGGTTTGTAGGTATTAGTTTTTTGTGAACGAGTTTGGAGATCAAGATCAAATTGGATCAACGAGGATAAACAAAAAAAATAGGTATGATCACTTTTCCTCCTTCTCTCTTTTCAACTAGTTAAGAAAATCTCAAAGGGATGTTAGTGTCCATTTGCATCTTTCTGTCTCGGTATTAGGGGTCTAGAATCTGAGGGAAGATCCACCTGTACGCAGGGGGATTTAAGATTTTTGATATCAAACATATGATCTTGGGAGAATCGTGCAAGGGATGGATGAAGAGGACTTGGAGAGGCTGATGCAACTTCATATACAAATTGTAAGTATCTCTTTAAAGTTCTCATAAATATTACTTGGCCTATTCCCTTCAAGATTGTGTATTGTTTCATATGATTGTTGATCTTGATAGATGAATTTGAATAGTCTAATATTGTATAGTAAAGTAGGAGTTCTTTGTCTTTTTGTTTTCCATTGCATTGCAGGTATCAAGTGGTGCTGAAGAGTTTGGATATCAAGCTTAGACTAGAGGCAGTGAGGATGAACCAAAAAATAAGGTGCATCACACTTTCTTCCTTCTATTTATCTTTCTAATTAGGTAATTGAATTCAAAGGGATATTAGTGTCCATTTGTATGTTTCTGTCTTGGTATTAGAGGTCTAGAATCCAAGGGGATATTCACCTGTCTGCAGGAGAATTATTCCATAACAAAAATTGGTGACTCCACTGGGGATTGTGACATATGTTATTTCATGGTTTCGAGGTGTATGCAACACTTAACAAGGTACATATGCCATTTTTATGACACTTGCGACACTTAGGGAGAGGTACCTAGGTGTGGAAATTTGATGTGTAAAAACCATGTCTTTTGAATAGGTATTGTCTAACATTCAATACAACCAAGAACAAGAAAACATGCATGTCTATCAAGAAGAGAAAATAAATATGGCCAATGACCAAAGGGAACAATTGTTAGAAAGTGAGCGAGAGAAATATGAATCCAAAAATAAGGATGAAGCCATTAAAGAAAATGAACAGATAAAGAAGGCCCTTGAGATAGAGAAACAAATAAAGATGAAAAGGAAACAAGAAGAGGAAGAGGTGAGAAAAATTGAAGAAGAAAATAAAAAAAGAGAGAGGAAGAAGCAAATAAAAGGGATGAAGGAGAAAAAAAAGAGGAAAAAGAGAGAGTAGAAGACAAGAAGAAAGAAGAAGAGGTATCCAAAAATGCTAAAGAGGAAGAAAAGAATAAGGTAGAAGAGGAAAATAAAAGGAAAGAAGAGATAGCAACTAGGAAGAAAGAAGATGAGGTAGTTGAAGCATAAAAACCCAAACAAAAGAAATTGGAGGAAGATAGGGCCAAGAAGATTGTCCCTTCACCAGGGTAAGGGACAGGTCCAAGAACAACAAAGGGGATCACCTTGATTAGTTACCCGTTAAATCCAGGTACTCCAATAAACACTATACATCATGATTTATCATACTCCTCTTGACAAATATATAGTCTTGATGACGTTGTGGTACCCATGGGGAATTATTTTTTGGTAAATCCAAAAGGGGAATTACTAAGAGGGAAATGAAGAGGAAAAAGGTGGAAAATACTCCTAACAAGGAAACAACAAACAAGGTAATTGAATGGAATCTTGGAAGCCAATATCCCCAAGAAAGTGCAACATACATAGCTTACTCTTTAAGTGCCTTTGTAGGTGCAAATTACATCACTTTTATTGCTTTCAGGGAAAAATACCCTATAGAAGTGGGCTTATTGCAGTGTACCAATGACCATACAAGAATAAAATTCCATAAAGAACACTCAAAAATGATATTATAACATAATTCAAAGAAAATAACTAACTATTGAGAAGAGGCAAAGGGTTAACTCACTAAGAGTCCTATGGTTGTTGTCATTCCCGATTGATGAAATATCCTCACTCTCTTCCAATAGTTCCTATGCAACTTGCAAGAATCTCAAACAAGAAGACCTATACAGAGAGGTAGTTATATTGATAACTACATGTTAGTTCAGTGAAAAAAGATAACTGAATGATCCAATAAATTAGTATTCTATGAAGCATATATGAAATAATTGAAAAATTAAAAAATACCAATACAATACACTTATAAGGAATGAGTTTCTTATGGATGAACAATAGTTAGGAAGTTACAAATTATACATGTCTAGTGTGGTGCTTCCCTATTGAAAGAGATCCCAGATTCCTCCACCCAACTCTTGCTATGAGCATTGGCTTTAACTTTGAATTCACCATGGACCCAAATAGAATATATGGGAGACTCTTGGTTGGATAGGTTGGTGATCAAAATGAGGCTGGAAACAAAGGTTTCTAGGTCAAAAAACCAAAAACAATAGGGATATGTATGGGCTTACAGACTTGGCAGGTATAACCAAATAGGGGTTTTCTATGATGTGAAAAGAATCATCACCTTTCTCCTTAGAAAAAATGCTCATTTTATTCGGTCTCTAGTTGGTTAGAGATGGTTGAGTATGGGTAAAAGGAGTTAGGAAACTAACCAAACCCATAACTCAACATTTAATTAGGCATAATTATATATTTTTAGCATTTATTAACTTGTACGTGATTGTCCCTTGAGTATCCCAGGTATATGCAGGCTTCATAACTGTGAGGGCACATACAACTTTCAAAAATATGTTTGTTAGAAGGTCTCGAGGAGGTATGGGGAAGAATTGTCTGTAAGTAGGATATGGATTAATCCAATATTAGCATCAATGCTTTAGAGGTGGAAATTGACGCTATAAAAAATATCCCCTAATGTGTGAGGTAAAAAGAGAAACTGATAGATAAAATACATTATAAGTCTTTGAAGAGTAGTTAGCTAGGGTGAAGATCACCATAATCCAATCTAAAGAAAACAACCAACACAAAAACAATTCAAAAAACTCAATTCCCAAGGAGAGCATACCCATGCTAAGGTGTCATAATAAGCATGGTCACTAATTAAGTACACTATAGATCCATGAAGAATTTATATAGAAAGAAGTGATCATGGCCACGAAATAGATATACGGTGGATCCATGTCAAACAAATATCATAGCCACGAAAGAGATACATAGTGTATCTATGTCTCAGAGTCAATGAAGGATATCTGGGGCAAGAGATGGATAATTGATCCTTCATGAGTACCAATGTGAGGAGTGGTATTATCCGATCGTAACTCAAGAAACAACATAAAAGAGGTTATGTTACTATGTTCTCGAGGTCTTCAAATCAACCTCTGTGGTACAAGCCTGCACCATGTGAATAGATGTATTGAAGTTGAACACAATGAGACATCATTTGATTACCGGTCATTGATGTATAGCATTAATAAATGTGAAAAAACCCATAGATAATGATAATGGGTGTCAAGGTACCTAGTAAAATATAACAAGTGTGAATAGAGGATTTGATGTTTAACACTTGGTAGAATCTATCGATCAGAGGACATTTATGTATTCCCACTGTCAATAGCAAGGAACCTTCCATTGATGACTACAATCCCCAAGGTACTAATAATGACTCCAGATCCCTGTCCCAAAGAAAGATGTGTTAAAGTTTATAGGAAGAGATCCACAAAAAGGAGGGAATTAAAGAATCCCCCATCATCCAACATGAGAAGTAGAAAAAGGCCAAATATTTGGAAGGAATTGGATGAAATATTGAAAGGATCATCACAAAGTACGTCTCCTTTGTGCACTAGATGTAAATAGTGCATTAAAGAGACCCTTTGAATAAAAACCAATAATAATTATTTCCAACAAAGGAAAGGAAACCACCATTGGGGACAAATGGTATCTAAGGTAATTCACGAATCTTAATGTGTGAATAATGTTCTTGTCATCGAACACAAGGGAAACCACTCATTTAATGACCAATGATGGAATGTCATCTGTTGAGCACAAGGTAATTTATCAATGATATAAAATAGGGTCAGGGTGCGACTCTGAATAAACTCTCATAGAAATTTGTCATAGTTGATAAGATATTAACTCACCAATAGAAAGTCAACAAGGACCGTCCATACCAACATGAGTATAGAAAAAAATATACTTATGATTCTAAGATTTATTTGACACATGGGAAGGTTGACTTACAAAGCCAAGAATTATGTGGAATGGGTGAGACAGGATAAAACTTCCTATGAACAAGAAAATGACACAATATGTGACTTAGGCAACATGAACTAGAAATGAACATTGACATAAGTCTATGATGCATGACGCAATGAAAGACTCTCCATAGTGACTAGAATAATAACCACTTAGTAAGAGGAGTAACACTTTATGTAACTGATTTATTTTCCTAAAGTCATACTAACCTAAATTATTGAGATTGGACTCAAGATTTTATGCTTTGTTCAAAGGCGACTCAACTGCCGTCAATAATGGAAAATAAGACTCATTCCCCTGCTCTCTTTTTTTAATTTGATTTTTTTGTCTTTTTCATATTGGAAAGCCTAAAAAATAATAAAAGAATGCTAGAATACATGGAGGAAATGAGTTTCACGGGAAGGAAAACTAGTTCCAAGTGCAATGAACATACCTATGCTCAATGGAAGGAAGCATGTGCATGATATGGACACTCAGGGGAATGTTTCCTCCTAGGTTACATGTGTCAATTTGCAAAGTAAAAACTTGTAAGGCTAGCAACTGATGAGAATGCCCAAATGGTTAAGAAACAACTCCATGAAGACGACATTAGGCTCAAAAGCACAAGTTGTGGAATGAAATGTAGTATTAAAACTTAACACATAAGTATGGGATCCCTGCGGCTAAATAGCCAAAATAAGATTGAGAATAATATGAGGTTTTGATGCAATGTCATGGTGGGACTAACAAGAATCCCAAGTCTAAGAAAAACTTAAGCATGGGCACCAAAAGGAAAAACAAGGGATAACTAGGATTCCCATGATGGTAGGCTCTACCATGAATTGAACAACATTTAAAAATGCCTAGAAAGGCCCATGTCACCAATAAGTGGGGTTAACCCTAAGGTAAGTGTATAATCAGTCACTCATAATGAAAAATGCAAGGTGGAAATGATCCTACCCTATATGCCAGTGACAAGAACATTACCTCAAAGAGTCAGAAAAAATGGACTTAGCGAAAACAAAAATACCATTCAAGCTTCCTTCCTCCAAAATCTCAACTAAAATTTCATCTTGTACTAAAAATATGGTCTATTAGGAATTTTAATGACTAAAAATGGTAGAAAATATATCACAGTGGGTTAAAAAAATCTATTTAATATGGAAAATAACCCAAAAATAATTTCATTTAAGTGTTTTACCAAATTGAGTAAAAGAGTGGGAAAAAGCTTCCAAACTTCCGAAGATCATAACAGGAGAAACAATTGTCGAAATTATTCACTGTTAGGACCAGGTAGACAAGCTCTGATCTATCTTCCTTTGTATCCAAGCCTTTTTCATTTTTCTTCAAATTTTTCTTTTCGTTTTTTAATTTTGAAAGAGGATAGGATCGTACACACCTAGGCTTAACATGGGTGTTATAGAGTCAAATTCCACCTCTGAATATTTGATTCTCTTGTTGGCCTTATCCCTATCCTCCTTACAGATAAATATTCTCCATACCTCCCTGAGTCCTTCTAGAAAACAATAGTTTGAAGGATGTACGTTCCCTCACAACTATGCAACCCGCATACACGTAGGCTGCTTAAGGGAAACCCACATACATGCTAATAAATGTTCAAAAAAATATAATTGTGCAAAAATTAATGATGAGTTACAGGATTGGTTAGTTTCCTAATTCCCTTTTCCCATACTCAATTGTCTCTAACCAACTAGATACCACATAAAAGGAACATTTTCCTCATGGATAAAGGTAATGATACTTTGCACATTCAAGAAAACACTCATCCAGTTATTCCCATCGAGTCTGTAAGCCCATTATATCCATATTTCTATTGATTTCTTGACCTAGAAACCCTTGTTTTCAGTTTCCCTATGATCACCAACCTTATCTTTCCAAGAGTTTCTCTTTATACTCTCTTTGGGTCGGTGATGACTTCAGTTTCAGGAACATCCTTATAATAGGATTCGGGGTGGAGGAATCTATGATATCTTTCGATAAGGAAGTGCCACATCAGATATGTATAAGATATAACCACCTTGCTTCTATTCATTAATAATAATAAAAACTCATTTCTTCGAAGTATATTGTGTTATTATTGTTCATATTTGCAATTCTTTTGTATACATTTCAGTAGAATACTAACTTCGTTTTTTTCTGTTATTTTTCATAGAACTAATGAGTAGTTATTACTATAAATACCTCTTCAAACATATATACTTGTTAAAGGTTTTTGTAGGTTGCAGAGATACCATTGGGAAGGAGCAAAGGGACTCCATTAATCAGGAACAACACCGAACGTTCAGATTCTAGTGAGTTGATTGTCCTCTTTTTCAATAAATTAGTTATTTTTGTAAAATTTGGTTATTATATCTTAGTTTGGTATTTTGTTTTGAATGTGCTTTGTATATGGTCATTGGTATGTTGTAGTAATCCAACAACTATAGGCGATTTTCCTTGAAGCACATCTGGCGACCATACTAGGGATGTTTCCCTAGTGGGCCTATTTTGGGCTTTAATTCTGTGTTTGCTTGGTTTATTTGTATTTATTTTTCCTTATATTGTTGATTGGAACTTAAATCAATAGTTTACAATCATCGAAGTCTTTTCCTTTTTAATTTGAGCTAATTATCTTGTCCCCTTCCTTCTGTTTTGAATTTTTTGGAGTACACACATGAGTTGTAGTTGCCAAAGTCACATACAACACATGCTTGGCAGTGTATACAGTCAGATGTATGTGGGTCTCCTTGTAAATAGTCACGTACATCATCCTAGGAAATGTTTTTTGATAAGTCTTTCTGGTTTGAGGTTGCTTGGTCATGTGTCTACGTTATTTTTTTACTCTTTTGTGGTTTTTTGTTGAGTCCTTTAGTAGTTTGTTTTTGTTTGTATAAAGAAAAAAACATATTTAAGTGCTTTCCCTTTGGTGGATCATTCTCGATTTTTAAAGGTAGTCTGGAAAGTTTCGTTCCAAGACATTTTTTTCCAAGAAAGTATTTCATTGATGTTTTTGGTGAATATTTATATGTTTGAAATTTTTTCAAGCTTCCTTTTTGTTGTTTCTTACTAGTATTAAGGAGAAAATCTTGTTTTCAAATCTTTCCTATTCCTTTTACTTTTTAAACAAAAAAAGAAAAAAAAAATGAGAAAGTATACTTTGTGTTTCTTCTTCATCTCTTGCCATTATTTCACTGGAGAGAAAGAATTTTATACTGTTCTTTCTTATTCTTATAATGCTTGTTAGTTTTTTGTTTGCATTTGCATACTTGAAAATGAAAAGATTTTATTTCTATAGTTTTGATGAAAACAATTCCAAAGTCTTGTTATTTATCTTGCATATTAAGGTTGCATCAGTAAGTGAATTTAATATAAAAGAAAAGGTTGCATTCTTTGCATATAAAAAATAAAAAGTTTTCTTTTGTTTAATTCTGAAGTGTTTTTCTTACACTCATATTTTCAGTGAAGAACTACATTTTAAATTTTGTTCTTAAGTGTTTTTTATGTTGAGTCCATAAAAACACCATTCAGTTTCAAACGTTACCCTTATGAGTAAATAACATCCCCTATAAAATGAATTCTAACTAAAATCAATTAGACATTTTCATTTTCCTAGGGTAAAAAAACTAGTTTAGGCTAGGGCCTTGGTTCAAGTTGGAGAGTTAATTTCTCCAAGGAAAAAAACAAACTTAAGAGTTTGAGATAGGGAGTGAAAAACCTAATTTTGTATAAGTATAGCTGAGAATATCCTTTAACAGAGGATTTAAATAGGAGGTCATGTGAAGGAGATGCGAGGAGATAACCCCTCCAAAGCTTGACTAAGCAAAGTGGAGATATCATATTTTGGGGGTTTCGTCAGTGCCCTTACCTTTGTGAGAGGTGTTGATTTAGAGGATTTTGGATTAGCTACCATTCCCATACATTCAATCTTGATTTTCTATTGTACCTCCCAGACACTAACTACGAGTTGGTACCCTTAGTTGTTTTTCCTAGGTATCTCAAAGGTGACTGCGGGGGGTTTCCTATGGTACATGAAGTAGACATAATATCACACTTTTCAATATTACTGGAGCATGCCTTGTGAAGAGAAGGCACTTTCACTATATAAGGCTGGTTAGTGGAGGTTGGGGTAAATTCTTCTCACTCCTTTGTTCATTGGTTCATGGGACTTAATCAATTTGTGACTTTGTTCAGAAGGTCCTTTCCTCACTTTTCTACTATTACAATATCAAGACCTAATCCACCTGAGTTAGAATATTGGCAAGGTTGTTTGTGACTTTTTTTTCTTTTATGGTTTTTCTAGTGGTGTGTTTTGCAATCATAGATTTCTTAGGAAGGTGTGTTGTTAGTCACCTTGAGCTTATAAGTCAAAGTGGTTGATCAACTTCCTCGTCGGCCTAGGAGAATTCAAGTTCTTCCACCCGATCAAGTGGAAGTGAATCCTCTTCCACCTCCCTTGAGGCTTGACTTGACCAAATTGACACTTTTTTACCGATTGGTCACGTCGATATCATGGAAATGAAACCCACATAAACTAACACTTTTGCACTAGAGGTCATAGATATATCGGATCTCGAAGATGATTTTTTTTTCCATCCATTCAATCCTCCATTAAATAGATCTGACAATCCAACCATTTTGCAAATTTTGGCTTTTGGGTCAGAATTTGTTGACAATCATCCTCTTTGGTGGACTGTAATGGAAGGAAATTTGGAATTTTTTGGGTCAGGGGTCCTTGCAAGCCCCACGTCAACAATCATAACCAAAGGAATATTTCCTCTTAGCATCTCTAAACAAATGACTAATGTGGTTCAATCCACAATAGTTGTGTTAGTCAATATCTCTACTTTTCAAATTATCAAGTCTACTCAATCTTTGGGTGAAGCCTCATCATTACCTTCAATATCTAATGCATTTGTTTTTGGTATGCCATCAATAGGAATGTAGAACGTATCGACTGGTTCTCAATCAATCCATCAAGCTTATAATCTGGGTACAGTGAGTTCTTTAGTTCCCTTCCTAGCTTTTCCTTGGGGCAGTGGTCATATTTATCTATTGTTCCACTCACTTGAGAGTGGTTCATTCCCATATTTTTTCCCTAATCCCTTTATGGGGTGGGGTGGTCCTATGAGAAGTGGATTTCAATCCACTGGCATGCCATCTACTTGAACCCCTTTCACATTATATGGTGGGTTCATAAGTAATCATTTTACCTCATCTTCAGTTTCGGTCAAGGGAAACCCCTTCCAAGGCCAATGGAATCCCACACAAGGGTCATTCCCTTCGCAAGGGATGTCTTCAGGGGGTAACCTCTTTCTTGGTCAGAATATCCCCATGCAAGTATTTTTTCCTTCACAAGGAGTGTCAGTAGAGGGAAAACCTTCTTTTCCGTTTGGGAACTAGATAGGTGGAGGTTTTTCTTTGTTTAACTTGGGCCAACAAGGTTTCATGTAAATCTCTATCCCATCTACAAGATCTTCCTGGAAACCTGGTTCCAACACCAATCCAAGCTATTATTTTTTGACTATTTATCAACCTAGAACTTCCAACATTCCTACCTTGAATTATTGGTCCTAATTGAGGTTACCTTTTCTGGAAACATTAAACTTGCCAAACATGTTAAATATCATGAATTATTTGGTTTGTCATGATCTGAACTGGCCATTGCTTCCCACCAATTTTCCATTCAACATTCCTAAGTTTGAAGGCAAGCCTGGTGAATATCTTGACGACCATGTAACAACATTTCATCTATGGTGTTCGTCAAATTACTTAAATGATGATTAATTCTAGCTCTGCCTTTTCCAATGAACTCTTATGGGAGTCGAAACAAAGTGGTACATCAAAATTGATGATGGAGCATTTATCACATTTCACGATTTGGATTTAGTTTTTATAAACCACTTTCATCTTCCTATATGGTATAATGCCAACATCAATCTCCTGTCTATGTTGAAACAGGACAAGGCCGCTCATATCTTAGATCACATCTAGGAGTGGTGAAGATGGAAGAGGCTAATAAAATAAAAATTTCCTCTCAAATTCTTGTTGGAATGGTTCCTCAAGTATTTATTGTCGATCATATCTAAAGATGTATCCACCTCATGAGTCTTTTCTAAGAAAGAAACGATCTTCAGGGCCCAACAGTTATATTTTATCTATTCGCATTCTGGGCTCCTTTACAAAATTATACCGAATGCACCACGACCTAGTTTAGATCCCTCAAAAATTAAATTAGGACCTCATGCCAATGGTATTATTGGGTGCGTTAAAATAACTACTGCAAATCTGGTAGAAAACCATATGCAATAGATGATCGGTCATCCATATGTAGCCATTCAAGCCACTAATTCGACCATCCCCATTATCCAGTTGTCAGATGTTCACACTGTACAATTGATGGCCCCAAAGGGTACACAACAACTCGAAGGGAAAGGTAAAAAGGAAAAGGATAAGAAATGAGGTACATGCAATAAAAATCATAAATTTGATGCAAAAGTTGGCTGGGCAAAAAAGGAGATCAAGAAGGTGAAATTCTCATGCAAAATTTGTGAGGGTGATCACCATAACCATCAATGCTCGCAAATGGAAGAGGCAAACCGTCTAATAAAACAACAATAACGATAGTAGCAACAACCTGTTGTATTGAAAAATATGTTCCCACAAGGGAAAAATATGCAGGCAATCTCTTCTACTTCAAATCCACAAGGGGGAACCTCAAGAACACATTTGTCAGACGAATCATACTCATTTGTCAATATGGTCAACCATATGAAAGAAGAGGAGGTGTATTTGTCAACTAGGTCTTTCTATTATAGTAATCATGAGTCGATGCCTAAAGGAAATGAAACTTCAAATCCTCAGAATTCTCTCCATATAGAGAAGCCTGAAAAGGAAATGATGCCATGCATACCAAAAGGTGTGTATAAGAGGGCATTGCTTAACCCTAATTCTCAATATTCTCCCAAATACTCTATATTTGAGGACTTGGCTCAAACACCTTGTGAGATGTTTTCCTTAGAGGTGCTCCAAATTTTCCTTATGCCACCCCTGCACAATGAGACACATTGTTGTTCGTGATTGGGGCTCCTTATTTTTTGAGCCAGCTCATTATGAATTTTGATGATACTAAAATGAATCCTCGCCTTCCTTATAATGTATCCTTCCATATTAACATTGTGCATGCAAAACACGTTATCGAGAGGACTGTCGTTGATGAAGGTGCTACAACATGTGCCATGTCTTTGTCATGTTGGAAATCCATTGGCTCTCTAGAACTTACCCCTTCTCCTATTCTTTTGACCACATTTGATGGATGATCCTTTAGACCACATGGGATTATTTTCTCTTCTCCGGTCCAGTTAGGAGGAAAGTCTATTTCCATAGAATTTGAAGTAGTCGACACTCCACTCGACTATAATATTTTGTTAGGAAGGAGTTGGACCTATGCAATGAGGGTTGTTGTCTCATCAGTTTTTCAAGTTTTATTCTTTCCCCATGAAGGGAGGATTTTTAAAATTGACCAGATGATGTTTAACTTCCCTGACTCCATGAAAAATATGGTATCTACAATCCCATTGATTGAAAACTCTCAGATGACAACTAAGAGTATTGGTGTTGGAATGTATCCTTCACTTATGGAACATTTTATTTTCCAGCACTAGTTTCTTATATTCACGCAACCCTGCTTAGCTACCAAAATTTGATCTCCTTGGTCCCCGTTACACGAGTTGGTTCATTTAGAACCTCGTATTTGGAATATCCATGGGTATTTCCCCCACCAGATCAATCAGTATAAGGTCATGTGCATGTTGGGATGGCCATGTCACTATCTGCAGTTGATAACACTTATTGAGTAGTCCAACATGCTACTACAAACCCTAATCAGACTTCTTCATGGACATAATAAGATGATCAGTTCCCAGAGCCTATTTGGGCTCATAATTCTTTGACTTCCCTAGACTATATTGATATTGTCTTTCCTTCTAATGAAGCTATTATAGAGGAAATGATATGGTTAGAATGGCTATGGGAGGATATGCATCATCAATGATACTTCCTCCTTGAAATCAATCATGTCGAAAGTGGAGAATTTTGGTCAGCCTTGATTAGAAGTGTTTATCATTCTGTGAACCCCTTGGAAAATCACTATGTATTTACTGAAGGGAACATGTCTAACATATCATAAACCATTCTGATCAACATTTCTAAAACCCTTGGTGTCGTGGAGAATGTTTTTATAGGTGCATATTATTCCCTTGAAGAGATCCGCACATATACCTCTTTGTTTAAGGATTTCTACGAAGTTTTTTTCCTGGTCCTATGAAGAGATGAAAGACATAGATCCTTGAATTTTTGAACATGAGATTCACACCTATGAAAATGGAAAGTTTGTTCGATATAAGTTAAAACTAGTTAATCCTAGGAAATCAGAATCTATAAAGGATGAGGTTGAAAACATGCTTAAGGTGGGTTTTACTTTCCTGGTTCCTCTCACATAATGGGTGTCAAATCACGTTCTTTTTGATAAAACGTAAGGGACAATGCAATTTTATATGGATTTCTGAGATCTGAACAAATCTTGTCTAAAGGAAAACTTCCCCGCACCATTCATTAACCATATTATCAATGAGTGTGCGGGAAGAGAAATATTCTCCTTCATGGACAATTTTTCCGACTACAATCAGATTCAGATATAGCCCGAGGATCAACACAAGATGATGTTATATGTCCTTGGTGGAATTTCGCATATCGTAAAATGCCTTTTGGTATTAAAATTTCTAGAGCTACATTTCAACAGGCCGTGTCATTTTCTTTCCATGATTTGAAACATATTTTTGAGGCTTATCTAGATGACCTCGTTGCTCTCTGAAGAGGGTAGATCATCCAACGCACCTTAAGCTTGTTTTTGAATGATGTCATTATTATCATATTTGGTTGAATACAAATAAATGCATATTTTGTTTCGTATCAAGTTTTATGTTGGGTTTCATTGTATCCAACAAAGGGATCATGGTTGATCCATTAAAGGTGGAGGCAACAGTTCAATTTCCACCGCTACGAAATATTTTTCAATTACAAAGTCTCCAAGGAAAGGACAATTTCCTTCGACAGTTTATTGCGAACTATGATGACATAACCAAGGGATTCATGCGCTTGTTGAAGAAAGGGGCTTCCTTTATCTGTGATGAGTTTGCCCACTGATCTTTCAATGTGCTTAAGACTATAACAGGGACTTCTTGTTGTATATCATGGTAGTAGAAGCCATAGTTGGTATGGTTTTGGTTCAGGAGGATGATAGCTCACAAGAGCATGTCATGTATTATCTCATATCACATCATATATTATCTCATTCGTAGTCAGATTAGACCTAAAATCAATATTTGCATGTTGAAAAATTATCCTTGGAAATTGTTCATGTTGTTAAGAGATTATAACATTACAATTTATTGTGGAAAACCATTGTAGTTTCCAATTTCAATCCATTTCATCATGCCTTGACATGACGTATCATAGGGGGAATTCGAGTTGATGTCGGTATTTCCTAGGGAGAATGAGGAATCTATGATTATGGATTCATTTCCCGACGAACATTTGTTCCTTGTTTCTTCCAGTGATCCTTGGTACATGGATATCCTTATATATCTCCATACTCTCAAGTTTTCTCCACACTATTCATGGGACAATCGACATTGGATTTGCCATTAGGTGAATAATTACCTCATCATCAGTGACACTTTGTACCAATGTGGAGTTGATTTGATTCTCCATCACTTCTTAACCCACGAAGAATCATATTCTATACTAAATGAATTCAATAGTGGAGAATGTGGCGATCACCTCTAAGAGTTGGTAACAACCCAAAAAAAATTATGCACTAGATACTTTTGGCCAACAATATTTAAAGATTGTGTGAGGCAGTCAAGAGGTGCCATCCTTGCCAGATATTTTCTCGGAAAATGTGTGTGTACCTTGCTCTACTTTTCCCTGTCATCATTGTCGGTCCATTTACAAAGTGGGGAATTGATTTTACTACATTCTACCTGACATTAGCTAGGTTTCATTGTTATATCATCATGGTTGTCAAATACTTTACAAAGTGGGTAGAGGCCATGTCTACTTTTGTGAACAATGGTGAGACTACAACCTTATTTCTATTAAACCAAGTTATAGAAGGTTCATAGTTCCGAGAGATATTGTCATTGACCATGGAAATCACTTTTAGAATCGAATGATGTCTGATTTAGGATCTAAATTTGGATTTAAGTAGGAGCATTTGACTCCTTACTATACACTAGAAAAGGGTCAAGTAGAGGCTGTAAACAATTCTTTCAAGAACATACTTAAACACACTATCAATGTGAGAAAATATAATTGGAATTTTATGCTTTATTTAGAATTATGGTCCTACCAAACTTGACCAATACTTCCATAGGTTTCTAAACTTTCCAAGTTGTTCATAGAGTGGAAGTAGTCATGCATTTTGAATGCAAAATCCCTTTGTTAAAAATCATGATCGAGATTCTACTTGAGACAACTGATTTAGAAATGCATATTATTTACTTAGATTAGTTGGATGAGAAGCGTCGTGATGATGCCACCATGAATGAGACACACAAAAAATGTGTCAAGTCTTACTATGATAAATTGGTCCGCCCAAGGAGTTTTTCTAAGGTTGACCTTGTGTTGTTTTATGATTAGGATAAGGTTTCTTTGGGCACTGATAAATTCAATAAAATGTGGCATGATCCTTACATCATGAGGTGTGAAATTCAAAAGGGAGCCTATGAGTTATTCGATTATGGAAGAAATGTGTTGTCAGAGCCTAGAAATGGGCTCTACCTTAAGAATTATTTCGCTTGAGAATTGTTTCTCGGGTGTTTTATCCTTGTATTTATTGTACATAGATAATAAGTTTAGTATTGCTCCTTTTGTATTTGGTTTCTTATTGTGTCTCTATACCTGATTGGAAGATGTCCATGGAACCTTCATTTCATGTTAGGTTCCCAGATGGTGCAATTTGTCACACTCAGAATATTGCTTCCGCCGCATGGGTGATTTATTCACCCAAGGGCCAACTAGTTGTATCTGGAGGCACTTGTTTAGGGCCAACAATGAATAATCTAGCCGAGTATAGCACCGCAATCTAACTCCTAAGATATTTTATTACACTTGGTATCTTGTTTTTATAGGTTCAACTAGATTCGCAATTAGTGGTGTCACATATAAACGGTCAATATCGTGTGCATGATCCCATGTTGTTGCGACGATTCCTACATGTACGTCTTCTAGAACAATATTTTAATTATATTACTTATATTCATTTTTTTGAAGTGCAAATTTCATATCTGATGCATATGATAATTATGTAGTGGATTGACATTTTTCACATATATAAAATAAATACATACATAATTGTACATAACAATTTTATACCAAGGAAAAAAGAGATATGTATATATATTATTTATGTGTCTGATAATGCAAAAAATATGGGTTTTAAGTTACAGAATTCAAGATCCCAACCCTGAATGTCCATCTATAGGCCAATGCAAAATGAGTTGTATACTATCTATTCCAAGGGCCCCGCCCTTGAATCTGTCTCTCATTAGCATAAAACTGCATTGGCTAGATGCCTAAATAGCCATACCTAGACCCCAGGCACATCGACTACATGTCATTGCATCTGCTCTAGAAATTCCTTGATATGCACCATCAGAATCTTATGTGTGAGGTGTTCCATATTTATTTGGACATTATGCAAGGTGTGCTCCATCTGAGTAGCATTGGAGCCTAGTTGGGACTCATCGTGACCCCTATGTCAGTGAAAAAATATCCCTCCAATCGTCTCGGTCCAATATCTGATTATTAAATATGAATTTTGTTGGTTATAATCCATCCAATTTTTTTTTCTTTTCAAATAATTAAAACAAAAAAAAAATTGAATAATCTAAAAATTGAAAAAATTTCTTACCTATCTTTCCCAACACACCACCAGGAGGCATGAGCATGTCAGGATCACATGAAAAGTTTATCCCCTCATAAGGATAATCATCTATGGCGATGATCTAATGCTCCCACAACATGAAAAAATAATCATTGTGGGAATAAAGGACACTCCCACCTCTTAAGTGTTGTATAAATGTGGCCCGTCGTAGTAAACAAGGTTCTTTGAGTCTATGTGGTGGCATGAATACTTTTGGGATAAGCATGGGAACTCTCTAAAAGAAGAATGAGCACAATATATCTCCAAATCCAAAATAAATCATCTTACAGTCATTCAATTGTGCTTCCATGTTCTGTAATAAAAAGGTATTTTAGTCATAAATCACTGGATGAAGACACTCTATTGCATAAAAAAATTGTGGTCGAGAGGCCTGGTGTAAAGCGGTAGGCCCTACAATTCGGGTGATAGTATGAAGGATCATTGTAATATACCTTGTGTATATTACAATGCCATTAATTATTAATTGAATCATTAATGTAATAATTATTACTTTCAATGTAAAGTCACATATTTTTAGACAAAAAGAAGTGATTCTACTCATGTACGTGTATTTATACACATTGTTGTACATTTGAAGAAGCAATGAATAATAAATTTATTATATATATATATATATATATATATATATATATATATATATATATATATATATATATATATATATATATATATATATATATATATATATATATATATATATATATATATATATATATATATATATATATATATATAT
>ML783631.1:133414-170018 GCA_009831015.1 Picea engelmannii | reverse complement strand
TATATATATATATATATATAAGATTCCAAGTGGTATCAGAGTGTGAAATCCAAAAGCACACGTGTTCAAAATGGAAAATATCATTCTTAAAAACACGAAAATTATGGAAAATATGAGAAACACTCTCGAAGAAATAAATAATTATGTGAATGAAATAATGGAAGAACTAATATAGAAGTAAATCCTAGTATACTTAGAGGAGGGTTTCCTCCAAAACCAAATTGCAATTCAAGAATGAAATCATAAGAATCCCTTTGTCACCAAGTCGAACCTTGAAGATGAGGGCCATTTCACACCAACATTTGGACAGTCAACACCGGTCACAATATGGTCTCAGACATAAACAAGAATAAACAGACACATAATGGATGAAATATATGAGCATGAAAAGGCTATCACCTTTGTGAATGAAACCCACCATAATTTGACGTCGTTTCTGTTCAATGAGGAATGAGATTTCTTGATCAGAAACAATGGAGATAAGGTACTAGTAATGGATCTTGTGGGGAAAATAGTGGGTTTATATTTCTCAGCGCTCTAGTGTGGTCCCTATAAAGAGTTCATTGCATAGCTTGTTGATATTTACGATGAGCTCATGAGGAAAAGAGATGCCTTTGAGATTGTGTTCATCCACCTTGACCACACGAAAGAAAACTTCATAAAGTATCATGCAAACATGCCATGGTTGGCTCTTCCATTTGGAGATAGGAATAAGTGTGAACTGTCTTGGCACTTTCATGTTCAATCTATCCCAACCTTTAATTTTATAGGTCCAGATGGGAAAATTTTACAGATGAAAGTAGTGGACTTGATCCGAGAACACATAATCTGATCTTACCCATTTACATAGGAAATAATGAAGGAGATTGAAGCTGAAGAGAAAATAATACTACGAGAAAAAACCCTGGAGTCCCTCTTGGTTTCTGATGAAGGTGATTTTTTTATAGAGTTTGATGATGTGGATAATGTGACACGTGCATATATTCCAGTCCCGATTTATGAACTGGTGGGAGAGACAGTTTCTTTGCTTTTCTTTATCAATCAATACTATGATTCTTACTTTCATTTCACTATGAATCTTATTCGAGTCTACAAGGATTTGAAGGAAAGAGGAGAAGCGTTTGAGGTTTTTTTAATCGATGATAAAGGGGCAACATACAATTTTAAAGCTTTTGAATGTGATACCAGATTCCTCTTTCCATGGTTGGGTTTACCTTTAAGAAATAAAATTAAGGATATCTTTCATCTTTTCCATGTTAAACACATCCCAAAATTGATTTTTTTTAGTCCAGATGGAAAATTTATTACGGATGATGATGGGAGGCTCCAATTCCAGGATGGGGATTTCATTGTTTCCTACGAAGTTGAAAGTATGAGTGATCTCAATGATGGAAATCCAAGAAAAGTAATGAATGTTAGACCATATTATTTCCACCTACAGGAAGACACTAGTAATTTTGGACACTATGAGATGGTTAGCATAGTCACTTCGGTTAAGAAAACCAAGATATTGAATTTTAAGCCACTAAAGGAATCACTTGAGAATATCGACGATTTTATTCTCAGTGATTTATCCAAGTTTGGAGGCCCTACAATTCTACAATCGGATTTCTAAGAACTAGATAAATTTGTTCATCAATTTGGGTGTTTCCCTCGTGCTGCTTCGGAGGATGATGTCCACAAATTTATTGATGTGTCAAAGGATTTAAATGAAAATGACAACTTCTTGATTAGCTTGGATGTCAATATCATTGATGAATATGTGAATGTGTTCAAGCATTTTGCAAGTGGTTCTCGTACAATTTTGAATCCGATGGTAGCTATGTTTGGTGGAATTGTTGGGCAGGTAATCGTGAAAGCCTGTTCTAGCAAGTTTCATCCACTTTTATAGTTCTTCTATTTTGATTCATTGGAAGCTCTTCATGTAGAACCCCTTGGGCCAGAGGAAGTGAGGCCTATGAATTGTCGTTACGATGCCAAAATTTTTGTGTTTGGAAAATAGATGCATAAAAAGTTGGAAGATGTAAAATTATTTCTTGTGGGGGTTGGTGCTCTGGGATGTGAGATTCTAAAGAAATTATCCCTCATGGGAGTTTCCCATGGGATCTAGGGAAATTTGACTACAACTAATGATGACGTTATTGAGAAGAGTAATCTTAGTAGACAATTCGTCTCTCGGGATTGGAATATTTCGCAGTGAAAGTCAAAAGTGTCAGCATCAACAACCACTGCAATCAACCCATGTTTACAGGTTGAAGCAATGCAAGATTGTGTGAGCGTAGATACCCAAAATGTATTTGGCGACTCCTTCTCTAACAATGAGGTTAATTTTTTCTATAATGATTTGGACAATATCAATGCCATGATGTATGTAGATTTAAGTTGTGTTTACTTCCATAAGCCATCGCTAGAATTTGGAACTCTGGGAACCAAGTGCAACACCCAAATGGTAGGGGTGATTTTAAGGATGGAAATTTATTTTTAAATGTAGAAACCTTGGCGAATCTTACTAATCCTTCACATGCCAACTATAAAATGCTTGGTGATTTTTTTGTAAAAATATTCAAATTTCTAAGAATTTTATATAGTTTGTATAAAATTTTGGCGATTTTTAAGGTAAAATAATTTTATTCTATAGAATTTAGGAGAACCATTTTTAGAATAGAGAATCTTTTTTTGGGAAAAACCTTGGAAAATTATCCCATCAACGAATATTAGCCCCTAAAATCATCCATGCCAAATGGTTATCCATCACCTATCTGAGAACTATAGAGCATAACGAGATCCCCCTGAAAAGTAGGAACCCATGTGTACATTTCACTCATTTCCACATAATATTCACCATTGTCTCATGTGGGAAAGGTACAAATTTGAAGGTCTCTTAGACAAGACTCCAGCTGAAGCAAATGCTTTTCTTTCCAAATCAAAAGAATGCATTGCAACAATCAAGTCTATAGGGGATGCTCATGCCTGACAAATTCTAAAGTCTATTGTCGATTTTTTGGTTTCATAGAGATGTCTCACATTTGAATATTGCCTCTCTTGGGATAAAATAAATTTTGAGGATAATGATTATTTTTTGAAGGTGGAAGAAATTTTGAAATGTGAGGCCACAAGTGCCCACTATTTACACTTAATCAACTAGCAAAAGATATTGTAGATTGTACAAAATGAACTACTTTAATATAGGAAAGAAAACCTTTCAAGGATGTGCAAGCTAATTTGTAGAGTACCTAATGACCTGGAAAAAGGATTCGCCTTTACCTATGCTTCAAGGACAAAGCTTATTTTTAGGAGGGATGACTTGTAATATACCTTGTGTATATTACAATGCCATTAATTATTAAAAATACGTGACTCTACTAATGTACGTTTATTTATACATGCTGGTGTACATTTGAATAAGCAACGAATAATAAATTTATTAAATATTGAATATATATTATATATATATCAAGTAATAAGCTTCCAATCACTTTCAGACTCAAGTCTTCTATGTTGTGAATCAAGATTTGACTCCTAAGACACTGTGTACCAAGTGTACAATAATTTTCAATGTAGTCCTCGATAGTCATCCCTATACCACCTAGAGTCCATCTTTTTACCATGTCTCCTCTGTGGGATAAACCAGTAATAAATTATATATCTTCAACTTCGATTGTTAAGGATTGGCCATCGAGCATGAAGGAATCAAATTCTGGATTCTAGTATCTGATCAATAATAACAACAATCTCTTATGTGCTTGCATGTTGGGAAAATCATAAAATTTTCTTAAGCCATAATGTTGAAGAGATTCTAGAATCTATGGATGATCCCAAATCTCTTGGTCATCATCCTCATGCTCTCTCTCATGCCATTCAATATCCATCTTGCAAATCCTACAAGGAAAAAACATAAATTTTTATTATTGTTTTTTTGTTCAAGGACATGTACATGGGTGCCTTTGGCGACAGGTGCATGCATACGTGCATGTCATTAAAGACCCCCATGTATATGGTAGGATATATAAATGCCATGCCAATAACAAGAGCATATATTCCCACCCTCTTCCAAAATAAAAAATCTGAATGAAACTGCATTAAATTTTAAGAAATGCTTGGATGAAAATGAAGAAGGGTTAGAGCTTGTCTACATGGTCTCGACAGAGACAAATTATGATGATCATAGCTCCCATTATGATCATTTGAAGTTTGGAAGTTTTTCTACCTTTCTTACTAAATTTGGTAAAAAGATCAAATGAAATAACTTTAGGATACAATGACCATTTGAGTTGATATTTTTCAGGAAAGATGATTGGAATTGTATATTTTTACCTTCTAAGTCCATGTTTCTGACTCATTGAGGTAATGTTTTAATCACTTTCATATAGGATATGATAATTTTCCACCTTGCATTTTTCATTATCAATGACCAACTATACACATTCCTTAGGGCCGAGTCCACTTATTGGTGACACAAACCTTTCCAGCCAATTTAAGTGTCGTTTAGTGTGTGATAGAGTCTATCGTCATGGTAATCCTCGTTTAGCACCTACTTTTATTTTTGGTTCCCATGTTGAATTTATCCTAGGCTCGGGAGTCTTGTTAGTCCCACCATGACATTGCATCAAAAACATCATGTTATTCTCAATATTTTTCTATATTTTTACCTGTGGGACTCCCATATGTATGTGTTAATTTGTACTACTACATTGCATTTCACTACTTGCACTTTTGGACCTAATGTCGAATTCATCTTGTTGTTGCTTAGCCACTTCCTTATGCATTCTCATCAGTTTCTATCCTTGCATATTATTTTCATTGCAATTTGACACATGTAACCTAGGAACATTCCCCTGAGTGTCCATATCATGCACATGCTTTTCTTGCATTGAGAATAGGTATGTTCCTTGTTCTTGGAACAAGTTTTCTCACCCATGACACTCATTTCCTCCATGTATACTAGCATTATTTTATTCTTTTTCAATATTTCATAATATGAAAAAAAAATAATAAAAAAAGAGCATGGGAATGAATCTTCTATATCTATATTGGAAGCAGTCGAGTCTCCTTTGAAAAAAGAACAATTTTTTTAGTCAAGTCTCAATAGTTTGGGTTTAGTCTGGATTTTGGAAACCAATCTAGTCACATAGAGTTCTTACTCCTCTGACTAGTTATTCTTCCAGTCACTATGGAGAGCCTATTGTTGCCTCCTGCATCACGTAATTATGTCAATGATCATTTTCAGTCCATGTTGCCTAAGTCACATAATGTGTTGTGTTCTTGTTCAGAGGATGTCTAACCTATGTCAACCATTCCATAGAATTCTTGGCTTTGCAAGTCGACCTTCCAATGTGTCAAGTACATCTCATAATCAAAAGTATCTTTGTCCTATACTCGGGCTAGTATGGAGGGTCCTCATTCACTTCTTGCTGGCAGGTTAAGATATTATATACTACGACAAATTGATCTAAGAGTATGACCTATATTTTCACCCTGGCCCTATTTACATCATTGATAGGTAACCTTTCTCTCAACAGGTGACATTCCATTATCGGTCGTTGACTGAGTGGTTTCCTTGGTGTTCAATGGAAAAAAATTTATTCACACATTGGATCCATCCTATTAGCTTGGATTCCATTTGTCCCAATTGGTGGTTTCCTCACTTTTGTCGACAATATTCATAATTGGTTGTTATCCAAAGGGTCTTCTCTGTGCACTATTTACATCTGGTGTGCACAGGGGACGTACTTTGTGGTTGTTCTTACAATATTTAATCTGAGTCCTTCCAAATATTTGGCCTTCTAATATTCCTCTTATTGCATGATGGGGGATGCCATAATTCCCTCTTTCCATCGGATCTCTTCATATCGACTTTAACACCTATTTCTCTAGGACACGGATCTAGAGTAATTTTTAGTACCTTGGGGCTTGCAATAATCAATAGTAGGTTCCCTCACTATTGACAATGGGAATACATCAATGTCACCTGATTGGTATATTCTACCTTTACATGCATTATCATTATCGATGGGTTGTCTCGCATTTTTTAACAGTATATATCAATGATCCATAACCAAATGGTGTCTCATTGTGTTTGACTCCAACACATCTATTCACAATTAGTGCAAACTCATACTACAGTGGTTGTATTGAATACATAGGGAATACAATAACATCACCTCTTTCATGTTGCTTCCTAGGTTGCAATCAGATAGTACCACTTCACACATTGGTAGTCATGAAGGATTGGTTTTCCATCTCTTTCCCTATATATCCTTCATTTATTTTGAGACACAGATCCATTGTGTAATTTTTCATGGATATGGTCTTATTTTGACATGGATCCATTGTGTATCTCTTTTGTGGCCATGAACATTGCTATGTGTACATCTTACATGGATCTGCACTGTATTTTATTAAAATCCATGCTTATCATCACACATGAGCATGGGTATTCCCACCTCGGGAATTGAGTTTTTCTAAGTTGATTCTATGTTAGTTGTTGTCCTTAGATTGGATTCCCATGGACTTCACCCGTAGCTAACTACTCTTGAAAACTTATAATGTATTTCGACCATCAGTTTCTCTTCTAAACTCACATATTAGGAGGAATATGTTATATCATCAAATGGCACCTTTGAAGCTTTGATGTTCTTGTTGGCCTTATCCCTATCCTCCTTACAAAAAACTATTCCCCATACCTCCCTGAGTCCTAAAAAACAATATTTTGAAGGATGTGCATGCCTTCATAGCTATGCAACCCGCGTACATGCAGGCTACTTAAGGGACACCCACATACATTGTAATAAATGTTTAAAAAAATATAATTATGCCAAAATTAATGATGATTTATGGGATTGGTTAGTTTCGTAATGCATTTTTCCTATACTCAACTATATCTATTAACTAGAGACCACATAAAAGGAACATTCTCCTCATGGATAAAGGTAATGATACTTTTCACATTCAATCAAACACTCATCCAACTATTCCTGCCAAGTATTTAAGCCCATTATATCTCTGTTGTTGTTGATTTCGTGACATAGAAACCCTTATTTCCAGTTTCCCTCTGATCACCAACCTTATCTTTCCAAGAGTTTCTCTTTACACTCTCTTTGGGCCTGTGGTGACTTTAGTCTTAGGAACTTCCTTATAGTAGGAGTCGAGGTGGAGGAATTATTACAAGGAAAATCTCTATGGCAAGGGGTAAACCATAACAGATGGAATGGCACCCAAAAATCAACTCTAAACTCAAGTAGGATAGATAAATAGAAATTATAATAAGAGAAGGATAAAATCCTACCTCGTCCAAACATCTGAAGGATACCATGACTGAGCTCATGAACGAAATCTTGATGCTTGCAACTTGTCCTCAACAATCAAGATATACAAGCATACAGAAATTATACAAAGCATTATCATATAAACGCATAATCCATTAACATGTATAACAAATATGCCCATGGAAAGTAACAAAAATATTTGCGACATATAATTGGATGAGAAAAGAGTATTTTTATTAATGTATTCAACAGAAGTACATAGGTGAAAAACTTCTATAATGATACATATCGAAACTAAGTCCCTCCAGCTGGGCCTTCACCACTTCAATTCTCCACAAAGGCAAGCTCACAAGTAGAAGGAGTAATTGAGTTTCTCCTTCTCAAGATAGGAAGAGCTTGGGGGTTGAACGCAAGAAGTTCATACTTTCAAGGACAAAGGGATGCAAACTCAATATGAAGTGAAATTTCTCCAGAGTGTCTTTGCTCTCAAAGATGTGTGTCCTCAAGGCTTGTATATGGCTCAATTTATAGCCTCCAAATGGAATTGAAGGCCCGAGTTAGAGTGTTTCTAGTATATGGAAGGTCAAGGATCATGGATCTCGTGACATGGCACACAAATCTGACATATTTTAATTTTTTAGCACAAAACCCAATGTATGAAGGTTGTAATGGAGCAAGCTTTGTATACATGAGTTGTCTAACTGTGGCCCATGTATATGTGAAAAAAATTGTTTTTTTTACTCTAGAATGAACCAAAAAGGGGAACTTGAGTCTACAAAGGGAAATGTAAGGCCATCAAAGAAAGATGCATGGAGTGTGGAAAAATTTCTACAATAGATTCCCCCTAATGTGTGAGGTCAGAGGAGCAATATCGATGGTCGAAATACATCATAATTCCCAAAAAGTGGAGTAATGAGGACCCAAATGGAAAAAATAGTTACTCATGAGAATATTACAATTCATATTGACTTTGTACACATGGTTTCCAATATGTATTACACTGCAAATCCACGTGGATTTATAAAAAATAGTTGTTCATGGTCATGAATGGGAAATACAAAATAGGCATATGCCATAGGCTGTCATATTCATGAAAAAGACACAATGGATTCCATTCTCAAAATCAACTGAAGATATATGTATACAATGGAGTACAATATGATCTTCCATGATCACTGAAGTCATATAGGTATTGGTTTGATGAAATACAACAACAAATATGTGATCCTGCTACTGTGAACTGGAAGTATTTTACAGTATCCGTTGAGGGTGAAAGTCTACATCATGTGAGTAAAGGAGTTGAAGTCGAACACAATGAGACTCTGTTTGATTAACGGTCAATGAGGTATACCGTTAACAAACGTGAGACACCCCACTGATAATGAAAGTAGGTGTCAAGGAACCGAGTACATTCAACAAGTGTGAATAAGGGTGTTGAGGTTGAACACTTGATGAATCCATCGATCAAGAGACATTGAGATATTCCCAACTGTCGATGATGGGAGAACCTGCCACTGATGACTGCAAGCCTCTAGGTACTCATATAACTCTAGGTCTCGATTCCAAAATAGATGAGCTGAAGTCGATGGAGGAGACCCGTTGAAAGGAGAGTATTAGGGTATCTCTCATCATCCAAAATGAGGTACAAATCAATAGATTGATGATTAGAAAGAGCTGGGAAGAATAGGATGTTCATGAATCAAAGACCATGTGCGTCTCTCACGTGTACCAGATGAAATTAGTACACGAAAGAGACCTTCTGACTAGCAACCAATAATGAAAACTATCGACAAAGGAGAGGAAACCATCAATAGGGTCTAATGGAATCCAAGACACTGCATGAATCCCAATGTGTGAATTTATTTATTGTCGCCGAATACAAAGGAAACCCCCAGTCAATTACCAATGGAGAGATGAAATCTATTGGGTTCAAGATCACCTACCAATGATGAAAGTAGGCCCAGATAGCAAGGCAGGACAACAACTTCTCGTGATTATGAGATTTACTTGTAAGGGGATGGCCAACATGCAAAGTCAATATTTCTAAAGAATGTTTGACACATGATTATACTTCCTTTGAACAAGAGCATGAGATGGATGGATGTCCCTGGAAACATAGAATCAACACTGATCATTGATAAAAAATTGTGACACGGGAGGCATCCACAAACTCTCTGTAGGGGCTATAATAATAACCAGTCGGAGGAGCAGACTCTAAGTAATGCGTTTAACTTCCTAAGGCCATATTAAACCCAAAGCTTGGATAAAATGGACTCAATAATTTGTGTTATGTTCAAAAGCGACACGACTGCTGCCGATAAGAGATAATATTCTTTTATTTCCCGTCTTTTTTTGTTTTTTCATAGTAACAGAAATGATATGATACAGGATACGAAACGAGTGTCATGAGTAAGAAACCGGTTCCAAGCAGTGGAACATACCTATTCTCAATGTAGGTAAATGCATGTGGGACATGGACACTCGGGGGGGATATGTTTCCTCTATAGGTAAAGGGTTGTCAAGTTGCAAAGGATATGTGGAAGACATTGCTTGGCTATTGTTGAGAATTGTTGGGGAAAGAGGCTTATAATGAGAAAGTTGGAGCCGACATTAGGATCAACAATGGAAGAAGGGTAATGGGATGCAATTACAACTTAACTCAAAAGTGTCATTTTTCGTAGATTTAGTCTCCCGAGATTGAAAAAGTATAAAATAATACCCAGGAGAACTCTTCTAGGCGATAGTGAATAGAGTATTAATTTTTTGTAAGTAGTCTATTTGGTCCAGAAAAGGGTTAAACTTATACCAAAATAGATTTCCTTTCAAATCCATTTAAGGAGTGTGAAAGAGACAAGTTCATTCGACTATCTTTTTGTTTTTTTAGAAGTTAGAAAAGAGCTTAACCAAGACTTGATGGGAGTCCCATAAGTAGGGGTAAGAATGATATTGAGTGAGACTAATGAGGCTCAAACATAGAGCCATATCAGGACTATAAGGGACTCCTAGACCTATGGAGTAACTTTTTCATTGGCACCAAATGACAAAAGTGTTCTAACTAGGGTACCCATGTTTGGTAAGTCTCTACCATTTAATAATGACACTTCTAGTAGCAACAATAAGGTTTTGTGTCACTAGAAAATGGATTCGTACCTAGGGAATATTAATTATGGTCATAAGATGATGCAAAAGTGCACAATGGGGTGAAAACCTATGTTATATGCCAGTGATGGTAAATATCTGTCGAAGGCACGAACAGGCTAAAGAATGTTGGAAATACACGAAACCGTGGAAAAAACCACTTCAAACCCGGATTATAAAGCTCAATTAGTTCATATGGTTTCCAAAAATATGAAACATAGGGTAAAAAACTATAGAAATTGGATGAAATGTTTTTTACAAATAGTAAAAAGCCAAAAATTTACCATATCATTTGAGTTTTTCATCCACATAGTGATTTTTAGGGCATTTTACCCACGATCTTCCATTGATGATTCCGAGAGATATGATCAATGGAATTGGAAATCGTATGGACCAAGTAAGTGCCCATCCTATCCTCAACCATTTCAATGGTTTGTTTTTTAGATTTAGTGCCCAATTTTTTAGTATTAGAGGTCGTAAATTGAAAATTAGGGCGTATGTGGGTTGTAGTGCATCGGGTCACGTACATGACCTCATGTACAGGGGAAAGGCAAAGCCTTCCCACATATATGAATCCCTATTTGTGACTTTCATAAGGGTATCCTGCATGCAATTCTGCGCATAATTTGTTTTTGACAAAATTGACTCAAAATTTCCTTTGCAGGATGATGATTGAATAGAGGGAAAGGGAGCATGAGGAGGTTGATGCTGCAGTAGAAAGGGATGTGAGGGACCAAAAATCTTTGAAAATATGTAGGATATATAAATTTTGGGCCATAAAAGGGATGAGGGCCCAAGTGAGGTTTCTCCAAACATTGATCAACTATTGGGATCCAGAGACTGAGGCATTCGATATCGGTGGGAAACCATTGAGAATTGAAGTGGACAATATCTACTTTATTACATGGTTGTCATGCTGAGGCGAGGTGGTTAATCTCAAATCTTGAGGGGTTGGAGGTGGGAGGACTATGGAGGATTACACTACCACCTACTGTATTGCAGGTATAGAGAAAGCGAGGGACCAACTCCCTATTAGGGCGATTGAGAACCCGTGTCTAAAGATCATCGTCCTAGTACTAGCATGTATATGAGGATCGAATTCATTACATCAGGTGTTGAGGTTGCTCATGTTCTATGCTATGTATCATTTGAGACCCACGTCTTACAATTGGTGCACCTCACTACTGGCCAACATGAAGAGCCAGTCGACTAATTACAAACTCGGTAGGATGATGAACTTCGAGTTTGCACCTACAATGTGTAGTTTTTTCTTCAACAGAGTTACAACTCTGAGCCCTAGAGAAGATATTACTCCACATTATCTACATGATCCATCTATGTCACGGTGGACCGAGGTGATGCGGCGGCCAAGAGGTGGTGGGGTGCCAACCCCCTACAATGATGAGTTCCCCAGTGGAGTCACCAATTTTGTTACGAGGAAAATATCTATGGAAAGAGGTAAACCACAACAGATGGAATGACACCTAGAAATCAACTCTAAACTCAAGTATGATAGATAAGTAGAAATTATAACAAGATAAGGATAACACCATACCTCATCCAGACGTCCGAAGGAGACCATGACTAAGCTCACGACTGAAAGATTGAATCCTACAACTTGTCCTCAACCATCGATATATACAAGAATATAGAAATTATACAGAATGTTATCATATAAAATAGCATAATCCATTAACATGTATAACAAATATTCCCATGGAAAGTAATACAAATATTTGTGACATATAATTGGACGAGAAAATATTACTTCTATTAATGTAATCAACAAAAGTACATAGGTGACAAACTTCTGTAACGACACATATCGGAAACGAGAAACTAAGTCCCTCCAGCTGGGCCTTCACCACTTCAATCCTCCACAAAGGCAAGCTCACAAATAATAGGATTAATTGAGTTTCTCCTTCTCAAGATAGGAAGAGCTTGGGGGATAAATACAAGAAGTTCATAGTTTCAAGGACAAAGGGATGCAGACTCAATATGAAGTGAAATTTTTCCAGAGTGTCATTGATCTCAATGATGTGTGTGTTCAAGGCTTGTATATGGCTCAATTGATGTCCTCCAAATGGAATTGAAGGGTTGAATCAAATTGTTTCCAATAAATGGACGGTCAAGGATCATGGATCTTGTGACATGGCATGGAAACCCAACACTTTTTTATTTTTTATCAGAAAACCCGATGTGCATGGGGTGAAATGGAGCAACCTTCATATACGCGATTTTTCTAACTGTGGCTCATGCATATGTGCAAAAATTTGAATATTTTACTCTGAAATGAACCAAAATGGGAACTTGAGTTTGCAGAGGGAAATGGAAGGCCATCAGAGCAAGATGCATGGAGTGTGGAAAACATTTCCATAACATATTCTCCCTAATGTGTGATTTTAGATGAGAAATAATGATGGCCTAAATACATTATAATTCTCAGAAGTGGAGTAATGAGGACCCAGCTGGAAAAACTAGTTACTCATGAGAATATTACAATTCATATTGATTCTGTACACATGGTTGTCAATATAGATTACACTGCAGATCCATGTGGATGTATAAAAAATAGATGTTCATGGTCATGAATAGGAAATACAAAATAGGCATATGCCATAGGATGTCATAATCACGAACAAGACACAGTGGAGTCTAGTCTCAAAATAAACTAAAGATATCTATATACAATGGAGTACAATCTGGTCTTCCATGATCACTAAGGTCATATAAGTACTGGTATGATGAAAGCCAACAAAAGATATGTGATCATGGTACTATGAATTGGAGGTATTCTACACTATCTGTCGAGGGTGCAAGTATACATCATGTGAATAAAGGAGTTGAAGTATAGCATGATGAATCTTCATTTTATTACTAGTCAATGAGGTATACCTTTAACAAATGTGAGATAACCCACTGATAATGAAATTCAGTATCAAGGCACCGCGTACATTCAACAAGCATGAATAAGGTTGTTGAGGTTGAACACTTGAAGAATCCATCGATCAAGAGACATTGATGTATTCCCAACTGTCGATGGTGGGACAACTTGCCACTGATGACTGCAAACCTCTAGGTACTCATATAACTCTAGCCCTTGATTCCAGAATAGATGAGATGAAGACGATGGAAGGAGACCTTCTGAAAAGAGAGCATTAGGGAATCTCTCATCATCTAGCACAAGGTACAAAGAAATATCTTGATGATTATAAAGAGCTCATATGAATAGGATGTTCATGAACTAATGACCATGTGCATCCCTTGCATGCACCAGATGAAAGTAGTACACAAAAGAGACCCTCTAACTAGCAGCCAATAATGAAAAATGTCGAAAAAGGCGAGGAGACCACCAATAGGTTCTAATGGAATCCAAGACACTGCATGAATCTTAATGTTTGAATATATTTATTGCCATCGAACAAAAAGGAAACCCCCCAATCAACGACCAATGGAGAGATGTCATCTGTTGGGTTGAAGGTTACCTACCAATGATGAAAGTAGGCCTAGGGTGCAAGGTAGGACAACAACTTCTCATGATTTTGATATTTACTTGTAAGGGGATGACCAACATTCAAATTCAAGAGTTCTAAAGAATGGCTGACACAAGCTTATACTTCCTTTGAACAAGATCATGAGATGGATGGATAACCCAAGAAACATAGACTCAACATTGATCATTGACAAAAGTTTGTGACAAAGGAGGCATCAACAAACTCTCCAGAGGGACTGAAAGAATAACCAATCTGAGGAGTAGACTCTAAGTAACGAGTTCAGCTTCCTAAGGCCATGCTAAACCCAAACTTTGGATAAAATGGACTCAAGAATTTTTTCTCTGTTCAAAGGCGACACAACTGTTGTCGATAGGAGATAATATTATTTTTTCACCTATATTTTTTTGTTTTTTCATAGTAATAGAAATGCCATGATACATGAGAGGAAACGAGTCTTGTGAGTAATAAAATGGTTCCACGCAGTCGAATGCACCTATGCTCAATGCAAGAAAACACATGCGAGATGAGAACACTCGGGGGGGGGGGGGGGGGGGNGGTGCTTCCTCTATGGGTAAAGGGTTTTCAAGTTGCAAAGGATATATGGAAGGCATTGCTTGTCTAATGCTGAGAATTGTTGGGGAAAGAGGCTTATAACGAGAAAGAAAAAGGTGACATTAGGCTCAACAATGAAAGAAGGGTAATGGGATGCAATTAAAACTTAACTCAAAAGTGTCATTTTTCGTAAATTTAATCCCCTAGGCCTGAAAAAGTATAAAATAATACCTAGGAGAACTCTTCTAGCCGATAGTGACCAGAGTGTTTGTTTTTCATAAGTACTCTATTTGTTATGGAAAATGGTTAAACTTATACCAAAATAGATGTCCTTTCAAAGCCATTTAACAAGTGTGAAAGAGACAATTTGTAACATCCAATTCTAATGAGCACATGTTATACTAACTTATTCTTTGAAGACACTTGCGAGAAAATGATCTCGTTATCATACATTATGATTATGTTTTTCTTATGAGTTATGTTATGATGTCATTGTGATTATATGATTAATTTCTAGATGTATATCTGTATCAACAAGTATTATTGATGAGTTTCTTTGAGTGTGCAGGATACATGATAGGTTGATGATGTTGATGGAATCAACGAATTTCCTTGGACTTTGGATTGAGTCAGGGAGTGGACATGTATTTGGTTTGAGTTTTGAGAATTAATTTACATGTATATATGATGATTTCAATATGGATGTTATGTATATGGATTATTGACAACATTCTTTTCAATGGATGCAGGCTTGGTGACGCTTGCTAATCCGACTCACATAAGGAGTAAAGGGGTCATGCACAGAAACCGGACAGTTGAGGGAGAGGTGTAGCAATGTCCTTGTCGCAACCTACTAGCACTCTCGTCGTGACCTGAACTGTAGGTTAACGATTACCTAGTTCCATAGTTCCATGATGTCGTGAGGGTGGATTGAGACAATCGCTCACAAAGAAATCTAAGGGGCACACAATAAGGATGAATCATTATTCCTTAGAAGCCCTTAGTCTCTCACAAGGTCGATCAAGTGGAGTGTTGACTCCAAGTGTCAAACAAACTTCCAAAACTAGTCAAAGGCGAGTGGCATCCTTGGAGCATGGACGTGCATCTTGAAGGGCACGTCGTGTAATTAAATTGTGAGTCAATAAAAATCTAGATGGCCTAGAAAATATAATAAAAATGTTGAGACCTTGTTAGAACATAATGGTTAATTAATCATTAAATTATAAGCTAAAAAATATAAACAAGATTCTAAGCCTGATTCTAAGTCTAAGTCTAAATAAGGGACTAAATAAAATACTAAACGAGTTAAGTGAATTGAGATATAATCAAAGTCTAAGAAAAGAGGGAATAAGAATTAAAAGTTAGGTAAATGCACATGTGTGCATGAAAATAATAAAAGAGATTTATCAATAAAAAGAAAATAAAACATGAGAGAATAGGTTGTCCATATAGAGGAGCATCTTGAGTCAATCTACCACTAATCCTAACTAAAAGAAGACTCCTAATGTAATTCAAACTAAGATCTAGTTAGGGGACACAAAATAAATGAAGGATTGGAGAACTAAGGAACAACTAAGAGAAAAAATAGGAACACTTTAGGGAATGAGAGGGAAAATTCTTAATTAAATAAAATAAAAAGGGAATTAGCATGTGGAACTTGGGGAGAGTGTGACACATGTATTGGGTGAACAATCTTTTAATTAATTTATAAAAATGTAATTATTTTTGCATGAGGACATACGTCATTGAGAAAAATTCTATAAAAGAATTGGAGAAGAGGGGAATGGGATCTCACTTTTGCTAGTATTGTTATGCTGCCAAAATTTTTCTTGACTAAGTTTTATTTGTGAGGGTTGGGTTTAGAACTTGTGAAAGAGTGGAAGCTCTTTCTGGCGAGGAAAGTTTTGGGTGCTATTGTTTCTGGTTTTTGTGTGTGGCCCCTTTATGGCTCGAAGGGGATAAGGGGGAATAAGAGTACCTCTAGCGTTGGATGAAGATACGATGAAATTTTGGGTTTGGAAAGCTAAGGAAAAAAAGTGTAGCGCAAGATCTAGAGTGAAGATCAATTCTATCCTTATTGATTTTGACTCCGATGTTATGTTGTTATGGATATTTAAATTTTTCTAAATGTTATATATAAACAGGTTTCATTCTTGATTACCAGTGTATAGTATAATTCAAGACATCAATCTGGAAAATTTATTTAACTATTGTTTACCCGTGAGACAACTCAGATGGTAAGACAAGTGTACCTTTCTTCAAGTGTTGGGAGGAGGTCTTGTGATCAAACCTTGCTGAGTCTCCGGGATGGATATTGTAATGCTGCTATGTAAAAACATTGTATACTGTTGTATATAATCGAGAAACTTTCTCGTGGAAAAAAAGGAACAAGGAGTAGAATTGAAGTTTAAATTCTGTATAAACTATGTTCGTTTTAAAATTATGATAGAATGGAAGGTGGAATGGCGACACGATATTCTGGTATTGAATTTAAGTATGTTATATCGTTTATTGATGCAATCAATGGCGACACGGTATTCTGGTATTGAAATTTAAGTATGTAATCTTTTTTATTGATGTAATGAATAGGGAAAAGTATTATAGCCTAATTCTACATAAACCATGTTGTTGAAAAAACAAAAATGAATCGAATAGAATGGCGATGCTAATTTTTCATATTTTCTAAACCACTAATGTCTTACCATAGTTTTAGTTTACGATCGATGCCTTCACCATTCATTAAATTTAGTATATCTCTTAAATAAAACTAACCAGATCATGTTTAGAAATAAAACTAATTTTATAACTTAAATATTATATTGAGAATATTAAAGTTATATAATAGATTCTTTCACACTTAGTTAATATCTTCTTATGGATATTGGTAAGGGTTGGAGGTACATTATTGACGTAAGTGGTACCATAAATTATGTTATGAATAAATAAAGTTTAAATGATATTCTAATTGATTTAACCTTACCTAAGAATTATTAGTATATATAATTGGTATTGATTTCAAGTTATAGTCATTGCCATGCTTCATAATTTAATTTAGCTTTATTTTAATGTTTTAATTTAACATGTAAACAAGGTTCTTTTCTCCTTCGGCATAAGTAAAATTGTGTAAGTAAATTTCTTGGTTAAAAATAAATTTTGATTTTTAATATATAATCTTCTTGGACATAGAATGATATCTAGTAGATCTTTTTACGATTATTGTTAAATTTTCAAGGATAGTAATTGGTACTTGATGAAAACTAAATTTTCAAGGATAGTAATTGGTACTTGATGAAAACTAATTGACCCAATTTATTAGAGTTAAGGGTAAGACTAGGTAGTAGTCCTGTCATCCTTGCTGTATGTATAACATGATGATATGGAGTTTATATGCTAAGTCATTAAGATGTTAAGTGATAGTGGTATCTTTATCACGTATAATAATGGTTGTTGTTATAAGATAGTGAATTTTTGAATTTGAATAGGATAATTTCTTAACATTGTCTCGATATTAATGTAGTAATTTTTAATTCAAACATTGTTATCTCAATGTGACCTTAATCTTGATGTTTGTAGTGAGGGTCTTTACATATGGTATTAGAGTGAGGTTCAATGCTACGACATTGGACCGTTATGCCTCCCACTGTCTTATTTTAATGGTTAAATATATTTTGCTAATAAAATTTTGAAATTGTCTCTGCATGTAATCATGGTTAGAGGACACACGATGAGTAGGCGTCGTGGTGTGAGAGGAAAATGTACGCTTCCTCCGAGTGTATCCATGCTAGATGGATCTAACCCTCAGGAAGATGAGTAGACTACTAAGGAGGACTAGGTTGTTGTGGGAGAAGTGTTAGGTATGATGAGATCCTTCCAGAGGATGTCAAAGGCATTAATCAACTTCTTGGATCGAGATGAAGGCAGAGCGTCTATGCCCAATGAGGGTTCACAGCGCACTCAATAAGGCAATAGTAGTATACAAAGAGAACTCGAGAAAGTGAAATTTCTCGAGTTCTGGGGTGCCATAGACGGCTTAGCCGCCGAAGCACGATTGGAGAACATGGCGATGTGCTTCACACTTCGTGATTGCACCTCCAACATGAAAGCACACATGGAGGTATTTCAACTGAAAGGGAGTGCTCTACTTTGGTGGAAGACACTCCTACCTCACCTAAACATGGTCGTTGAAAACGTGTCATGAGAATTGTTCAAGGAATGATTCCGGGAGAGGTAATTGTCGGATGAATTCATTGAGCACCATTTTAATGAGTTCAATGCCTTATGAAAGGGTAGTTGTACGCTAACGGAGTATGAATCCAGGTTCATGGAGCTACCTAGATATGATCCACATCTGAACATAGAGAAGTTAAAGGTTAACAATTTTGTGTTCAGCCTAAACTTCAAAATTCATGCGAAAGTGAGGATATCGAGGCCTTAGACATTGCACAATGCAGTTTAGAAGGCCGTCATTGTTGAAGAAGAGATGAACAGTGTGGGTCAGGGCAGAACTCCTTCTAGATAGACCGGAAAGGTGTGACCAGGAGCGCAACAACATCATACACCATCCAGATAGACTTATGGGCATCGTGATATGGCTAGAGGACCTGTATTTTCGACACATTAACAACACACTCCTTAGTAGAGGACTCCCTACAGAGCACGTCAATAGTAGCATCAACAATGTCGTTTGTAGCAACAACAATAGTTTGGATCTAGTCTGCAGAATAGACCAGTACAACAAACTCCTAGGCCAACGACTTCTCCTTCTAGGACTAGGAGCAACAGACCGAAGAATGGATGTTGGACATGTGGAGAGCCACAGTACCAGAGAGATTTTCCTATTGAGAAGGCAAGAGAAGTCAGATCATCAAGACCTATGACAGTTGTAGATTTCTAGCGGGGAATATCACCCTATTACTATATTGGGTCAAAGTATAGGCAGAGCATTGATCTCCCTTAAAAGACAATCCTATTTCTAAATCACCCCAAACAATATGATCTCAAAATATAAGAGAAGGAAAAGAGGGTGTAGCTTATATCCTTTCGGTTGGTGTAGACCTCCTTCTCCTTTGTAGTTTCTTGGAATATTGGTCTCCTCCCAAAGATGACCTACAAATAATTTAAGCAACAAAGCTACAAGATATTCTATCTCTACTTATCAGGGTTAGGGTTCAAATAAAATAGTGAATGCATTAATCAAATAAGCATAAAAACACAACATTTGGGACAGAAACAAGATTCTTTCATTCAAATGTAAAGATTACAAATAGTTACAAACTTGTCGTTGGCAAATGCTAAGTGAACCTGGTCTAGGCTCCTCTTACTTCTTCTCCAAGTGCATCATTCTCTTAATACCTCTCACAATCAACTAATCTTCTTCGGAATTAAGGAAGGGATTGTATAGAAAGAGGGATGGAGGGGGAATAATGAGGCCACGTATAATAATGGTTGTTGTTATAAGATAGTAATGGTGGTATCTTTATCACGTATAATAATGGTTGTTGTTATAAGATAGTAAATTTTTGAATTTGAATAGGATAATTTCTTAACATTGTCTTGATATTAATGTAGTAATTTTTAATTCAAACATTGTTATCTCAATGTGACCTTAACCTTGATGTTTGTAGTGAGGGTCTTTCATATGGTATTAGAGTGAGGTTCAATGCTATGACATTGGACCGTTATGCCTCCCACTGTCTTATTTTAATGGTTAAATATGTTTCGCTAATAAAATTTTGAAATTGTCTCTGCATGTAATCATGGTTAGAGGACGCACGATGAGTAGGCATCGTGGTGTGATAGGAAGAGGTATGCTTCCTCCGAGTGTATCCATGCCAGATGGATCTAACCCTCAGGGAGATGAGTAGACTACTAAGGAGGACTAGTTTGTTGTGGGAGAAGTGCTAGGTATGATGAGATCCTTCCAGAGGATGTCAAAGGTATTAATCAACTTCTTGGATCGAGATGAGGGCAGAGTTTCTATGCCCAATGAGGGTTCACAACGCACTCAAGAAGGTAGTAGTAGTATACAAAGCGAACTCGAGAAAGTGAAATTTCTCAAGTTTTGGGGTGCCACAGACGGATTAGCCGCCGAGGCACGGTTGGAGAACATGGCGATGTGCTTCACACTTCTCGATTGCACCTCCAACATGAAAGAACACATGGCAGTATTTCAACTGAAAGGGAGTGCTCTACTTTGGTGGAAGACACTCCTACCTCACCTAAACATGGTCGTTGAAGACGTGTCATGAGAATTGTTAGAGGAATGATTCCGGGAGAGGTAATTGTCGGATGAATTCATTGAGCACCATTTTAATGAGTTCAATGCCTTATGAAAGGGTAGTTGTACGCTAATAGATTATGAAGCCAAGTTCATGGAGCTACTTAGATATGCTCCACATCTGAACACAGAGAAGTTAAAGGTTAACAATTTTGTGTTCGGCCTAAACTTCAAAATTCATGCGAAAGTGAGGATATCGAGGCCTTAGACGTTGCACAATGCAATTTAGAAGGCTGTCATTGTTGAAGAAGAGATGAACAGTGTGGGCCAGGGCAGAACTCCTTCTAGATAGACAGGAAAGGTGTGACCGGGAGCGCAGCAGCATCAAACACCATTCAGACAAACTTATGGGCATCGTGATACGGCTAAAGGACCTGTATTTTTGACACCTTAACGACACACTCCTTAGTAGAGGACTCCCTACAAAGCACGTCAGTAGTAGCATCAACAATGTCGTCTGTAGCAATAACAACAATTTGGATCTAGTCCGCAGAATAGACCAGTACAACAAACTCCTAGGCCAGCGGCTTCTACTTCTAGGACTAGGAGCACCAGACTGAAGAATGGATGTTGGACATGTGGAGAGCCACATTACCAGAGAGATTTTCCTATTGAGAAGGCAAGAGAAGTCGGATCATCAAGACCTATGACAGTTGTAGATTTCTAGCGGGGAATATCACCCTATTACTATATTGGGTCAAAGTATAGGCAGAGCATTGATCTCCCTTAAAAGATAATCCTATTTCTAAATTACCCCAAACAATATGATCTAAAAATATAAGAGAAGGAAAAGAGGGTGTAGCTTATATTTTTTCGGTTGGTGTAGACCTCCTTCTCCTTTGTAGTTTCTTGGAATATTGGTCTCCTCCCAAAGATGACCTACAAATAATCTAAACAACAAAGATACAAGATATTCTATCTCTACTTATCAGGGTTAGGGTTCAAATAAAAATGTGAATGCATTAATCAAATAAGCATAAAAACACAACATTTGGGACAGAAACAAGATTCTTTCATTTAGATGTAAAGATTACAAATAGTTACAAACTTATCGTTGGCAAATGCTAAGTGAACTTGGTCTAGGCTCCTCTTACTTCTTCTCCAAGTGCATCATTCTCTTAATACCTCTCACAATCAACTGATCTTCTTCGGAATTAAGGAAGGGATTGTATAGAAAGAGGGATGGAGGGGGAATAATGAGGCCAAATCTCATAAAAGGGCTGCAAAAACTTGGGCAAGGAGGGAAAGGGATTTTGGAAAAGATTCTCTATTATAATGCTTGATGTTGGAATGGGACCCTAAGACCTACTTTTATATGACAAAAGGATAGTTATTCAGTTTGGGGATGGGATACATCAGGTGAAATGGTTAGGAAACATCCAATAGCCCGTTAACTCCATTGAATTCCTTGCAACTTTTGGAGATAAACGAGGGTTGTTTAGTATGCATCTAGCATATGTGTGCGGTATGTTTAGTATGCATCTAGCGTATGTATGCGGGCAATAGTGCATCCAGGCACGTACATGCTCAAAAAAATGGGTTTTTAAAGAGAGTTCCTTAACAATAATTTGGAAAATTTTGTAAGCAGAAAGGCTAATGCCATGTACGCATAGGTAAGGAATTTTAGGGATATAATAGATGCCCCCTAATGTGTGAGGTCAGAAGAGAAACTAATGGCCAAAATACATTACAATATATTTACGAGTGGGAAGGCACAAAGTTGAGTGAGCCCGGGACCAGAGTTCGGGAGGTCGCTATCTGGAAAACTATAATAATCTCTATGAGGAGGGAATACCCATGCTTGGGATGAATTAATCATGGATGCCAATAAATTACACTGTAGATCCATGTCATAGAAATGTCTATATAAAGTGTAGTCGCGAGCAATACACAATTGATCTACATCGCAAAATAAATCGATGATATTCAAGTACAATATAATATGCATCTTCAAGAAGCATCAATGCCTATGGCTGGAGACGAGGACTTCATATCTCTAGAAACAACTTCAAGATCTTCAACAACTCAAGTTGGAGTACAATAAGAGTGTAATACTCACTACTCTGAGGTATTTGACATGCCATTGGGGAAATACTGGAGGATCTCAATCATCGGGCACCGAACTTTGTCGATTTTGAATCCCGACTTGACTGGACTTATGAGATGGTCGACTCATGAAATTCAAGAGACAAACTGCAAAAACGCCGACTCGGGTTGGACAAAACTTCACTTGGACAAAATCATGAAAGATGATCAGACTCAAGCAGCGTAACATTGACATAAGTATGTGATGTAGGAGGCACCACAAACCCTCCATATGTTTGGAAGAGTAACCAAATGGAGGAGGACACAACTCTATGTAGTGAAAACAACTTCCTAATTTCATACTAAATCTCAATTCTTAGCGAACAAATGGAAGGATGTGCTTTGTCCAATTGCGACTATCTTGCTTCTGAAAAAATAATTGATATATAACGTCCCCTCTTTTTGGAATATTTGATTTTTTTTTGTCTTTTTCAAATTTTTAACGAGCTTGAAAAATAATAAAATAATGTTATGTTTCAAAGGAGGAATGAGTGTCGCGAGCAAGAAAATTGGTTCCAAGCACATGGAACATACTGATTCTCAAGGAAAGGAGACATGTGCAGGATAAGGACACTCAGGGAAAATTCCTCCATGGGTCAAGGTGTCAGATGCAAAGGAAAAACGTGTTGCAAGGATTGCATATAAGGAATGCTTTAAAGGTTCAGTTGAGAGCAACATGGAGTTGGCATTAGGCGAAAGATACGATGAGACCTGCAATGCGATTAAGCATAACACAATAAGACTCTTTCCATGTGAATTTTTACGATCCCAGAGAAGGTAAGCTCGATGGTTTTTTGACGTTTAGAGAGTCTAAAAAAAGTTAAAGAAGACTCCAGGGGGTACCTTTTTCGCAATTAGTCCAATCAGCTTGAAAAGGGATAAACTTACACCAAAAAGACATTTTTCAAATCTGTTTTGACGAGTGTAACAAAGACAAGATCACTCAGCTATCTTTTCAATTTTAAGGAGTCTGAAAAGAGATTAACTATGGACTCATGACCTTTTTCTAAGTTTGGTCTCCTTAGCTCGAAAAAGTGTAAAATATAACTGCGGAGAACTCTCTGAGAGAGACGAATCTCCCGAGGCGTACATTTTTCCTGAATAATCTACTGGTTGGAAAAAGGGTTAAACTCATGCCAAGTAGATGTTCTTCTGGACCAATTTAACGAGTTTGAAGGAACAAGGTCACTCGACGATCTTTTCATATTTAGGGAGTCTGAAAAGAGCTTAACTATGGACTCCGAGGGGGTTCCTTTTTCGTAAGTAATCTCCAATTCCTGAAAAAGAGATAAACCCAAAACCAAGGAGAATATTCTTTTTTCAAAAATTTAGTCCCTCAGGCCTGAAAAAGGGTTAAGCTTACGCCTGAGAATACTCTTCTAGCAAAGCGAAGTTCCTAGAGCATACCTTTATTCGTAAAATTAACCATCTGGACCGAAAAATGAGTAATATATCATCGAACAGATGTTCCTTCAAATTTGAGTTTGGCGAGAGTGAAGGGAAACAAGATCGCTCGACAATATTTTTAATTTTAGAGAGTCTCAAAAGGGCTTAAAGAAGACTCTAGGGGGCTACTTTTCTCAAATAATCTAGACGAGATGAAAATAATAAATACAGTCTCGTTGGATGTTGTTTTCAAAATTTAAAGCGAGATTGAAAGACAACAAAGAGTGCTCATTAGTGACTGTGGGTAAGGCCAAGAATGATGATTAACAAGAAGAATGAGGCGTCAATATGTAATCATACCGAGATCGACAAGGACTCCCAAGCCTATAGTAAAAAACTCATAGCATGGACACCAAAATGCAGCAAAGGATCTACCTAGGGCATCCATGTAGAGGTAGGCTCTACCACCTAATTATGACACTTCTAAAACAATAGAGAATGTTCGGTGTCACACTTTGGTGGGATCGATCCTATGGAAAAATGGGAAAGACAACAATATATAGAAAGCTGGGAGTGAAAACCTAACTTATATGAAAAAGTTTGAAAAAATGACTTCTACCATGGGATGATAAAAATGTAACCCATCTCAAAACATCACCAAACTGAAAGGACAAGTCCATCAGAATGACCGAAAGATAACTAAAAAGAGAACTCAACTAGCCACCAAGCTAGGAAAATTGAAAAAGGGGACCAAAAAAGGGAAAAAAGGGCAAAAAAGGTCTATAAATAGAGGTGTACAGATCATTTTTACCATTGTAATTTGAAAATTAACAAAAAATCAAAAACCCCTTTCATAAAAAATGTTAATTATGGGAGCTACAATGGATGGAAAACCCTCCTACTTGGACCAAGTAAGTATAAATCCCCCCCTCTTCCTTTTAAATTCATTTATTTGCATTTAATTTTTACTTTGGGAGGTGTGCGCCCTTGTAAAAGGGTCGCTTCTGTGTGTATGCGGGTTGTCCAAGGTCAGCCCACATATGTACTCGTGCAAAGTAATAAATAACCCGAGTACGTATGCGACTATTCAAACTACAGCCCGCATACGCCTCCTCTTGTATTGAAAAAATAAAACACAAGTACTAAACCCTCTCCAATTTTTGTGTGTGGGAGGATGTGCATTGGAGAGAGAGGAAACATGAGGAGGTGGATGTCTTAGTCAAGGAGGACCCTGTGGCATTCTCTATGCTAAAAGAATGTGGCTTATGGAAATTCTTTCAGTGTCTATTCATGAGGGCACAACCGAGGTTTCTCAATGCCTTGTTAAAATATCCGAATCCTGATGCAGAGGCATTCATGCTAGAGGGTCAATCATTGATCCCAACCACGGAGGACATCTACTTCTTAACCAACCTCTCTAGGAGAGGTGAACCGATTAACTTGAGGAGTTTTCCTCCAGGGCCATACAACATAGAAGATTACATCACGATGCATTGTGAGGCTAGTACCAAGAAGGTAGGTTCTCAAGTGCCAATTCACAAGATTACCAACTTCTCTCTACGAGTTATTTTACTCTTGATCGGGTAGATTACTAGATCCACAACACTCCATCAGGCCTCACGTGCACATATGTATTGTGCAGTTCAATGTTTAGAGTTGATGATCTTTGACTGGAGTACTACCATGCTAGTATGCATGAAGAGACAACTCACAAAGTGTAATAGGCATACCAACAAGAACTCCGGGTTTAGTACCGTTTTATTCTCTTTTTTCTTCGATAGGGTGCCCAATATCAGCCTAAGAGAGATAGTATGGGGGAATATTTCCTCCTTCTCAGCATTGTGCAGGTGGGTTGTCTTACTTCCTAGATACGGTGGAGGAAGGACCCAAGAGGCCTTCGATGATAAATTCTTCGAATGGTGGGTGCCTCAGATCCCAGTCATAGAGGACTATCCCTATGTAGGGATTAACTTCCTTAGATATCCCAACATGCCCATGCCCCTTGGCGAGGAGTGTGGCGAGATAGGTAACAAATACTTTTTAAAGTTATTAAATTTTTTAATTTTTATATATATCCTTTTTATGTGTGCATCAGAGTACTAACTTAAAAATATGTTATGTACAGATGTGGGGCCTATTCGATCGACATAATTCACCAGGACCAGGCCTAGTCCTCGACCATAGGCAGGACCAACAACAACAGGAGGACTGATAGCTACAGGAGGACCCCCAACCGAAGAGGCTGATAGAGTCTTACGATGAGTAGAAAATAACCTCACTTCTCTCACTTGTGCAGTTCCTATGGCTCAGATTGAGGATCTCCCCCCATCTATGCAAACACATGTAGTAGGGGTGCCTTAGATATGGGTCTAGTTATTATGGCGTCTTGCCAACACAATTTTCCATTATAGCAGGGCCACTAGGTGTAGACCTTAGATAGCATCGGACTACTTATGTGTCGAGGGAACTTTTTGTACTATGTATTTTTAGGGCTTAAGCCCAACAATGTATACCGATTACTTTTGAGGCTTTCATGCCCACTTTGTACTCATGACACCATTTTTGGACACACACACACATATATACATACATATTTCTTGTTTTATGGATGACATTTTCTTTTACAAATGTATTTACAAGTGTATGTGTGTGTTTTACTTTTACATGTGAGCAACATGCCAATCTAAAACATGATTAGCTAGAGTATCTGTTAATGATTAAATCTCCTAGGAACATGAATATAAGAAAAATAATCAAAAGATCATTCTAAGAGATGTACCCTAAGGAATCCTCTGTGAAGAGTGGGATCATAAATGTGTTTAACGCTATTTAACTGGGACACAAACAGTCGAGCATCTAAATAAACCTGAATGCAAGAAATACCATGTGACAAAGCATCACGTAGTAATTCTATCACTGCAATGTACTCGACAATGTTATTGGTTGTGTCTCCCAGAAAAATACCTTCGAAATATAGCAACTGGCCTCTAGGTGTGAAAATCACCCAGACTGCAGAAGCAAGCCTCCAAGTGTGTCGGTTAGCATCGTCTGTGAGCCCAAAGTAAACCTATGATTCACTTGACATCTGCCATAGTGAAAAAGAAGGCATAAATAACTACATGTCCATAAAACTAAAAAATACAAAAATGTATAAAAGACTATACATATATACAAGAATCCACCAAGGTGACCAACCTAAGAGTAGTACTCCTTAAGTTAGAGCCCATTTCTAGGCTATGCTAAGGCATTTCCCTCGAAATCAACCAAACGGTAAGCACCCTTCTCTAAGACCTCTTTCACAATGAAAGGTTCAAACCACATGGGTTTGAACTTTCCTACCCCCATGGGATCTTTGTCTTGGTCAGACCAAGACAAGATCTCCTTCGAAGAAAATCCAAGGGAAAATAGACCGATCATATTGACAATTGACTCATTGTTTATGAGCCTTATTGGTCAAGGATGCATCACGACATTCCTCATCGAGATGCTTGAGATATAGAAGACGTTCCTCAAGTGGAGTAGTGTTAGGCAGTAGTTCCACTGCCAAATTTAAAGAAGGGATCTAACACTCAATGGGCAAGACTGCTTCCAGCCCGTAGACAAGTTAAAAAGGTGAAAAAATGGTAGAAGTTTTTATGAAGTTCGATAGGCCCACAACATCGAATATAACATCAAATTCCAATTTGACTTGGACAAATTGATCGTTCTCTAAAGAATAGTCTTAAGAGACTTATTCAAAGCTTCTACCTGACCATTTAGTTGTGGGTAATAGGATGACGAATGTTCCTATTTAAACCCAAGATTTGATGTTAATTCAATCATCATTTTATTCTGGAAGTGACTGCCATGGTCAGTGACAATCTCCTTTGGGATACCGGATCTAGCTACTATCTTATTGAAAATGAAAAGGGCAACAATTTCCCCATCATTATTAAATTTCGGCATAGCTTTGAACCACTTAGTGAAGAAGTCTACTACTATGATGATATAGCAATGCCCCATGGAAGAAGCCAGGTGGCATGTAGTGAAATAAATCCCCCACTTGGTGAAGGGACCGACAACAATGACCAAAAACATAGGAGCAAGGTGTGCCAGTATATTTTGACAGAAGATTTGGCACAGGTGACACTTATTGAACGCCTCAACACAATATTTGATTAACAAGGGCCAGAAGTATCCTGCACAAAGAATCTTTTGGGTTGTTTCCAACACAGACAGATGACTGCCAGATGTTCCCGTGTGACAATCGTTTAAAATAAGATCTCCTTCTTCGTGATTAAGACATTGTCAAATAATGCAATCTACACCTCGACGATACAAAGTGTCATCGAAGATGAGATAGTTTCATCGATGCTCCTCACAAGAAGCGGAAGAGGGGCACTTCAGAGTCTAAATATACACAAGTATATCTCCATACCAAGGGTCCGAAGATGCAATTAGAAAAATATATATGTTAATTGGTGTCTCTTTAGGCGAAATATCACCATTTTCGACCAACAGTTCCAAAATCAACTCAGTGAAGACCAAGGATTTTTTAAATTTCCCTGAAATGAAATCCAGGTCGAACTCTTCAAGGATAACAATCCACCAACTGATTTTCCTGACGATGACACATCATGTCAATACATATTGAAAGGGATTGACGATGAAAATGACAGTGGTCTTGCAAATTAATATATAGTGACGGAACTGTTGGACTGCATGAACAACTTCCAAAGAGATTTTTTCAACATGTGAATAGTTGAAATCTAGTCCAACTAGGCCTCAACTAAGATAATAGATAATTTGCTCTTTGAGTACATCATCCTCTTGTACCAAGACCATATCGATTGAGGACTTTGCAACAACCACATATAACAAGAAATCCTTGCCATAATGAGGAGGCCCGAGTAGAGGGGAATATGTCAGAGCACGTTTCAATGCATCAAAGGAGTGTTGATATTCTTCATCCCAACAAAATGGGACTCCCTTTTTTAAAATACACATGAACCCTTTTGTAATCTTGGCATAATTAGTGACAAAACGCCGAAGAAATTTCGCTTTCCCCTGTAAACTCTGAAGCTATGGTATTGTGCATGGGGGAGGAAATTGAACTATCGCCTCAACCTTAAGAGGATCGACCATGATCCCTTTTGTCAAGACAATGAAACCTAATAAATGACCCGATGTCATGCAAAAATTGCACTTGTTTGGATTCAACCGAATTTGATAGTAGTGAAACTCCTCAAAGATTAGTCGTAAATGGGAAGGATGATCATATCTCTTGTGATAAAATGATGCTATATCATCCAGGTACACCTCCACTATGTGTTTGAGGTCGTGAAAAGAGAACAACATGGCCCGCTGGAAGGTAGCTCCAACATTCTTCATGCCAAAAGGCATCTTTCGATACATGAAGGTACCCAAGGACAAATAAAAGTCGTTTTATGTTGGTCCTCAGGTTTGATTTGAATTTGATTATATCCTGAAAAATCGTCCATGAAAGAAAATAATTCGCAACCCACACACTCATCGACAATCTAATCAATAAACGAGATTGGAAAATTGTTTTTTAGGCAAGCTTTGTTCAAATCACGGAAATCCATAAAAACATGAATCGTGCCCTGTTTCTTGTTGACAGGAATTGAGTTTGATACCCATTCCATCAATTGTACGGGGTAGATGAAACCAACTTTGAGAATTTTCTCTACTTCAACCTTTATCGTCGTTGATTTTCGAAGATTGACTGGGCTAATCTTCTATCAGGCCGGTTTGACATCAAGATAAGTCGTGATTTTGTGTTCAACAATTTGTGGGTCGATGCCTAGCATATCCTCGTAAGACCAGGAAAAAACGTCGCGGAACTCCTTAAACAAATCGGTGTAAATTTGAATCTCTTCGGAGGATCAATTTTCTCTGATGAAGACATTCTCCACGATGCCAGGGGTTCTATAGATATTGATAGGAATCGTTGTAGCAATTCTTTCCATGTTTTGCTCGGTGTATACTCCATGCATAGCCAGAGGGTTAATAGGACAAGGGCTATCTCCATTCATGGTCAAAACAAACTTTCCTGCCTCTATTCTCCTAAGCTCGAGAATAAAATAAGATCTATGGTGCAGATCATCCCAAGGTATATTGGGACTAGTCATTGCTTCCAGAATCACCTCATTAGAGGGAAATACTGAGTCTAAAGGGTCTTGAGTGGCGAGAGAGTCTTGAGCACAAATAGGCTCGAGAAATGGATCTAGATCTTGTGGGGGAGCCAGATTGGGGTTGGCTAAGGCTTGTTGGACAACAATGTACACAACCTCAACAACAGATAAGGGCATGGCCATGCCAAGGTGTCCTATCCCCTACATTGAAGCTGATGGGGAAGGTAAATTCCATGGGTCGTGAGAGTATCTCATTTTAAAATACTACACTTGAAAAATTACAGCCCTCGGCTAGTCGGGGACGACCGAAATAATGTAACTGCGAAGAGTATTCTTATTATTATTTTCATATTATTCATAGGATTAATCCCCATTGTGGATTAATCATGTCGGTAATTGTATTAGGACCAAATCCCCTTTTGTGGAATGGTCAACGGACAATTGTAATAGGCAGAATAAGAAGTCGGCCCCAACAATTATTATTGAGACCCAGAATTAACTTAAAGGTGGGTTTACCTACCCAGAGTGAGAGGTCGGCCCTGCCAGTGAAAACCCTTCACACGTGCCAGTCTTGTATATATAGGGAGGCTAGTGCCTCACTTTATCACACAACACACTTGCTCATTCTTAAGAGGCAAGCTGCAACTTACCAGTGAGAGAGAAGGAGAAGAGTGGTGCATATTTTGGAGAGGACTATCTGTATTGGTTTGAGTTATCTCTTGAACATTGTATTACCAATTTATGATAAGGAAGTTTTTGATGGGTTTTCTTCCCCTAGAGGGTTTCCCAGGATAAATGTTGTGCCTCTTGTGAATGTGTATTTCTCAGTGATCTTGTTCTTATGTTTCTCTTATCTATTGAAATGAAAAGAACTATAATAATGGCATAAACATTAACATGGTATCAGAGCCAACCTGAAGGAAACATATTTCCCAAGAGAAAAACGTCACTGTTGCAGTACTTGCAAATTAGGGTTTTGCAAAAGAGAATCTTTTCAGTTCTAAAACCACCTAGAAAGTTGTGCCCTCCCCCAAGGATCATTTTGGCACTTAGAGCACACCTTTTCAGTGGTTGTATCTTCCGCAAAGTGAAACCCTAGTTTCACAAAAGTACCAGAAGTACTAGAAGCACCAGTCCAGAAATCTGCAGATCAGATTTGAAGGGGTAAAAATTGGATTTTCTCAGATCCAAGTACACCAAGCTACTCACCTCAGCTAAGCGCACCTCCTGGTAAGATCAAAATTTGATTTTAAGCATTTTCATTTTTTGGTCATTTTCGTAGCCTCAAATACAAGATGTCTGCAAGCACAAAGATTGTTGAGAAACTAGAAGGCATAGACAACTTCCATGCCTGGAATTATAGGATCGGTCTGATCCTTGCAGAGAATGACCTAGCAAGATTTATCAAAGAAGAAGTGGAGGAACCTGAAGATGCCGTAGAGAAAGCGAAGCATCAGAAGGATTCAATCAGGGCTCAAAGAATCATTGTAGATTCAATCAAAGACCACCTGATCCCGTATGTATCATCCAAGAAAACTCCAAAGGAGATGTTTGACTCTCTAAGAAAACTATACGAAGGAAAGAACATCAATCGAAAGATGAATCTAAGATCTCAATTGAAGAATACCAAGACGTAGAAAGGAGAAATGATTCAGGAATATTTCTCCCGAATCTCATAAATAAAAGAATAGTTAAACGCGATTGGAGACACAATTGATGAAGATGAATTCGTAATAACAGCCCTAAATGGTCTCACAAGACCTTGGGATGCCTTCATCCAGTCTGTATATTCCAGAAAGGAGAAACTACAGTTTGAGAACCTATGGGAAGAATGCATCCAAGAAGAGACAAGGGTAGCCAACCATGAAGCACTACTAGCAAGGGATGATGATCAAGCCCTAGCTACTCATACAAAAGGAGGAAGGAAGAAACCCTACTTCAAAGGGGAATCTCATAGAGAACCTCAACCATCAAACAAATTCAACAACCAAGAATCTCATCCAATAAATTTTCAGAAGAAAGGACAATGCAAGGGACAAGATCTCTCATCTATACAATGCTATCATTGTGATAAGATGGGACACAAGGAAAATTCTTGTACATTCAGAAGAGAAGAATACAAGAGGAAGCACAAAAGGCAACATGCTCACATAGTCGAAGATGAAGAACCACCTATGAAGATGATTAAGGACCATGTCTTGATCTTAGCTCTCTCAGGATCTGTATCACCTGGAGAGGACACATGGCTCATTGATAGCGGTGCATCAAAACATATAACAAGTAAGAAAAATACTCTCTCTTATATTTCATAAAAGAAGTTTTCTCAGAAAGTGACTCTTGGAGATGATTATCAATATCCCATCAAGGGAATAGGAGAATCAAACTACAAGCTAGATTCAGAAAACTCAATAATAATGAAGGACGTACTCTATGTACCGAGCTTAAAGAAGAACTTACTCTCCATATCAGCTTTAGACAAGAAAGGCTATTGATGACTATGTATCATTTATTGATGACTATGTATCATTTATTGATGACTATTCTCGTAAGACCTCGATATCTTTCTTAAAATCTAAAGATTAAGTATTCAGTAAATTCAAGGAATTCAAAGCCTTGATAGAGAATCTTTCTAAAACAAAGATTAAGATACTCAGTTCAGATAATGGAGGAGAATATACCTCAAAGGATTTCATAAAACTTCTGCAGAGATGTTGGGATCAAGAGGGAACTCACTACTCCCTATAATACTCAACAAAACGGTGTAGCTAAAAGGAAGAACAAAACAATTATGGAAGCTATAAAGACCATGATTCATGATAAATATCTTCCCATGTGCTTATGGGAAGAAGCATCAATGGCAGTTGTTTATGTGCAGAACAGATTATCCCATAGCACACTTGGGTTGAAGACCCTAGAAGAAATGTTCACCGGAAAGAAGCCAGAGGTAAGCCATATAAAAATATTTGGTTGTCCAGTGTTTATTCATATACCGAAAGAGAAAAGAAACAAGCTAGAACCCTCCTGAAAGAAGGGAATATTTGTGGGATACTGTGAGGTATCCAAGGCCTTCAGAATCTACATACCTGGTCACCGCCATATTGAAATCAGCAGGGACGTGACCTTTGATGAAGAAGCAACACTTAAGAAATCAAGAATATGCCAGCTTGAAGAAATGTATGAAGAGGAACCTGTAAATCCCAGGACTATAGAATCCGTGAGGGAAGTTCCCAAAGCTGCAGAACCTATAAGGGAAGTCGTAACTTCCCCTGATGAGGAGACTCCGGAAGACCATGATATAACATAAGTTCAAGAACCTCCTCAAATGACCTTCTCCCATAAAATAAATCCTTCTTGGGCAAGAGAGCTTATTCAAGATGGAGAGAAGTATGGTGTTCCAAAAGGAACCACGAGATAGGTGAAAAGACCAAAGCCATTCTCCAGTTACATGGATTTGATGTGTAATCTACTTGATGAATAACCTACATGATTTGAAGAGGCCATTCAAACGAAGGAATGGGAAGATGCCATGACAGAGGAATACCAATCCATAATGAATAATGATGTATGGGAAATAGTTCCCAGACCAAAAAGTAAGGATGTGGTATCATCAAAATGGCTCTTCAAAATAAAACATGCTGCTGATGTAAGTATTGAGAAATATAAAGAAATATTTGTCGCTCGTGGCTTTTCCCAGAAGGAAGGCATTGACTATGAAGAGACATTCACTCCTGTGGCCAGATACACTTCGATCAGAACCATTATAGCTCTTGCAGCCAAGATGAAATGGAAGTTGCACTAGATGGACGTGAAGACAACTTTCCTGAATGGTGTTATCGAAGAGCAAGTGTATATAGAGAAACCCCAAGGATTTGAGGTTGAAGACAGGAAGTCTCATGTCTGTTGATTGAAGAAATCCTTAAATGGATTGAAGCAAGCTCCCAGAGCTTGGTATGGCCGTATAGACAGTTTCTTGACGAGCTTAGGCTTTACTAAGAGTAAAGCAAACTCAAATCTCTACTTCAGAATTATGGATAATGAACCATTAATATTACTACTGTATGTGGATGACTTATTCTTAACTGGAGAAGAAAAGCTCATCGCTGAATGTAAAAAGAGACTTGCCACAGCATTTGAAATGAAAGACCTTGGTCTAATGCATTACTTCTTAGGCCTTGAGGTATGGCAGAGTCCAGAAAGAATCTTCGTTAACCAAGGGAAGTACACAGTTGAAATGTTAAAGAGATTCGACATGCTAGAATGTAAGCCCATGAATACACCCATGGAAGCGAAGTTGAAGCTGCTGGTCAATACTTCGTCAGATTTGATAGATGCCACACTGTACAGACAGATTATTAGATCGCTAATGTACCTGATGAACACCAGAACAATCATCTTTTTGCAGTGAACACCTTGAGTTAGTTTCTGGTAGAGCCTAGACGTGTTCACCTAGTGGCTGCAAAACATGTGATGAGGTACCTTAAAGGTACAATGGATTATGGTCTCAGCTATGATGGAGATCATGACTTCACTTTGAGTGGATATACTGATGCATATTGGGCAGGAAGCGTTGCTAACAGAAAAAGCACTTCCGGATGATGTTTCAGTTTGGGATCAACCATGATCTCGTGGTAGAGCAGGAAGCAATCCAGTATTGCTCTCAGCATAGCGGAAGCAGAGTACATTGCTGCATGTTCTGCTAGCTACAAAGCTATATGGCTTCGAAAGTTGCTGACTGGCCTATTTGACTTGGATATGAGAGCAACCGTGATTCTATGTGACAACCAGAGCTTTATAAAGATGACAAAGAATCCTATATTCCATGACAGGTTGAAGCACATAGAGATCCACTATCATTTCATCCGTGACATGGTATAGAGAGGAGCCTTGAAGCTCCAATACATTAGCATGGATGAACAGGTTGATGATGTGTTGACCAAACCTCTATCTTGTGTAAAGTTTGAACATTTTCGAGATAAGCTTGGTATAGTCCGAAAGGACCCTCCCTGAAAGGGGGAGTATATATTTATTCCTTGCTTTTGACCTCGCTGTTATACGTAAAGAAAGATGAGTCATTGCTTCTGACTTCGTTGTTAGACGTAAAGCAAGACACTGTGTGTATTCTTTGCTTCTGACCTCACTGTTAGATGTAAAGAAAGATGAGTCATTGCTTCTGACCTCGTTGTTATACGCAAAGCATGACGTTGTGGGTATTCCTTTCTTCTGACCTCGTTGTTAGATGTAAAGCAAGATGATTCCTCGCTTCTGACCTAGTTGTTAGATGTAAAGCGAGATGATGTGTGATTCCTTTCTTCTGACCCAGTTGTTAGATGTAAAGCAAGATGATTCCTCACTTTTGACCTCATTGTTAGACGTAAAGCGAGATGTTGGTGTGATCCTTGCTTCTAACCTTGTTGTTAGACATAAAGTAAGATGATTCCTCGCTTCTGACCTAGTTGTTAGACGTAAAGCGAGATGTTGATGCGTTCCTTGCTTCTGACCTCATTGTTAGACGTAAATCAAGATGATTCCTCGCTTCTGACTTAGTTGTTAGATGTAAAGCAAGTTGATGATGTGTTCCTTGCTTCTGACCTAGTTGTTAGACGTAAAGTAAGATGATTCCTTGCTTCTGACCTAGTTGTTAGACGTAGAGCAAGATGATTCCTTGCTTTTGACCTCGTTGTTAGATGTAAAGCAAGATGTGACTGACACTGAGCTACCAACTTAATAGCTGTGACATTGAGCCAGTGTAGTACTATGATGTACCAGCCTAGTGTTATGATGATGTATCATTTTTACTGATACATTTTGATGTGTTGGTTGTGGAGCCTGCTTATCTTCCTGATGCAGAGGTCCTTTTCTTTCAGCCGTGTCTATACCCCATGAAGTATTTACACCCCAGAAGTATGTACACTCTTCCACGCGGGGGAGTGAAAGTGGGCCCCCACCAGGGGGTTCGGGGGCGAAGCCCCCGTAGCAAAAATTTCCTTATAAAAGTATATTGTAATTTCATTATAAATCTGGACCGTTCATTATAAGGTCGCAGATCTAACGATAGAGATTATGTTAGGGTTTTTTGCCCTAGAAGGCAACCCTCTTTTATGAGGGAAATGTATTGTGTCTATGTATGAGAGTGAATATTGTATTCTGAGAGAGGAGAATGTGAGAGAAAGAAGAGGAAGTTACAACGGGTTTTGTTGTAGGTTGTATCCCTTCATTTGTTGGATAATAATAAAGGAAGGACTTGGCAATTTCTCTGGTGGACGTAGCCCACAC
>ML783631.1:81342-119285 GCA_009831015.1 Picea engelmannii | reverse complement strand
CAATAGGGCTAGTCAGATACCCTATCTTACACAGGGTGTATCTACAAATTTAAGATGACCCAGAAGCTGAACTTTTTACCACAGATACAATACTAATTTCTGTAAATTTTCTCTGGAGTGCAGGGTCTGAAACGTTACAGAAATTTTTTTATAGCAAAAATTCTACAATGACTCATTTCAGGATGATTCCAGAACCCTATCTTGTACCGGTGGTATATCTGAAAGTATAAGGCCTCAGGAGCTGAATTTTGAACCCAACATACCTTGATCTGTATTCGAAATACCCTTTAAGCCGTTCCTCTTGAAACGTTGTAGAAAAAAAGTTATAGCGAAAATTCCACGGTGTCTCAGATGTAGCAGCGAAACCCCAAGACCTTGAGCTCTGATACCATATGTTAAGAACCAAACATCAATATAGCATAGAAAAACCTCAAGAAAAGTACTCAATGCCTTGAAAAAGAGATAATTTCAGATAATAAGCCTCTTCGAGGGGGAAACCTCCTTTTACCCCACTTAAATGTTCAAGTACAAGATGATTCCAAATGAATATGTCTCCTTGGTATATATAGGAGACTAGGAGGTTTAATGGCCTAAAGCCGACATAAATAAAATAACATTACTAATATAAATTACAACTAATGGCCTAAAGCCGACATAAATAAAATAATATTACTAAGCTAATATGCCCCAATTAAGTGGTAATGAGCCAATATTAGGGCTTAACAAAAAGTCTCCTCTTGGAGTTGGCCCAGGTACAGTTTCCTGTGGCTCGATCACTTTGAACGATCCTTCTTGATCTAGTCTTCGCCGCAACAGTGTCAGAGGTGGCTCCAAAGTAACCGGTGACATGACCTGAAGCCTACACGACTGGTGGAGCTATTGATATTCCACTTTGTGAAATGATCAACCCACATAGTAAGGTTTGACTAGAGTGAAACACAAAGCACACACTAAAACTTCCTAAAGACAAATCGACATTAGAGAAACTAATTGGTGCAAGTGCAACTTGAACATGGAAACACCCTTCGGGTATACTCCATGAATCATGATACAACATCCTCCCTAAGTACCGAGGTATACCCCCACAGTCACCTGTGTAAGTCCATAAAAAATAGGAAACTAAGTTTCCAGCTCTCAGTCAGTCACCAGGCGCATATAGTCGACAATCGAGTTGATTGTAATGAGTAGGATAACAAGTCTGAAGCCCTTCAAGGGTACCAAAAGAAAATGGTCCAGAATTCAAATGAGGATATTGAATGGATTCGAGGTCCAAGAGGATCCATAGGAAAATGTGATCAGTATTGTTCCCAAGAAATACCCTCAATATACAATCCCCACTATGCTTGGTTAGACTTTGGAGGTGTTATCTCCTCTACCTTTCCTTACACGACATTGTGTTTATCCCATATGCTAGAGGGGGGTCCTGACTAACTCTTACAATGCTAGAATTTAGACACTCCCTATATCAAACTCCAATGTTTGTTTTAAATGGCCTTGAAGAGTTTCCTCTTCACACCTATTTCAAGGCCCTAAAATCCTAAACTAGTCGGTGAACCCTATAAACATAAAGTATAATATATTTTAACTTAAGCGTTAATTTTATGGGCTTGATTTATGCAAAGGACATGATTGTGCAATTAGTGGTGTTTGGAAGAGATGAAAATGAAGAAACCTTTGAGAGCATTTATATGAAAAAGAAAATAAGATACTTTGAATATAAAGCAAAAGCTTGTAAAACCTTTGTAAATATCAACTTTTCAAATTAATGTTTCAAGATCTTATAATTGAAAGTTTCCTAAAAAAAAATTATTTCGTTTCACTACACAAAATTACTTATACTTCCAGGAAATCAAGAAAGAACTTTGAAAATGAAACTCTTTTCTTTTGCAAACAAACAACCTAGGCTACGCTACCAAACTAAATGCATTTTTTTTTTAACTGCTTTAACAAGAAAAACCAAAGTAAAAATTATTTTTTCATTTTTCTAAGCATAAAAAGGACAAATAGAACAGAACCTAATATTGGCAAAGATCCTAAGCCAACTATGTAAAAACATGGATTCAAAAGAAACTTAAGGAGGATTTTAAACTTGAAATTTCACTCTAAACCTCTAGGGAAAACAAAAGAAAACCAAGAAACAAGTTGACAACAAAACTTTAACCCAATATAAGGCTAGTCACAAAGACTTTGTAAATTCCAAGAAAGCCCTAAGAAGCCCAAAGCTTATGTGAGGAAAGAGAAAAATAATTCCTCTTTTTTAAAAACACCTTCAAGACACAAAGACACGGGATGTTGCACCAACATCCCGCGTATGTATGCGGGTTGTCTACTGTGCAAGATGTGTATGTACGTAGGCCAAGACAAAGCAAAGTGCGTACATCTATGAGATTTTTCAAAAAAGAAAAAGACTAGGCAGGCTAACTGGGCAGGGAAAGTTGGTAGGCACCTTGCAGGTGACCAAATACCCTTAAAAGACTCAATAAACTTGATAAAAACTCATAATGAAATAAAGAATCCAATTAAAACCAAAAACCTCCCTCTAAGAACCTAGAGAGACTCCCAGTGGAGTTGCCATCTCTGCTAGCGGGGAAAACCCCCCTATTACTATATTGGGTCAGAGTATAGGTAGAGCATTGATCTCCCTTAAAAGACAATCCTATTTCTAAACTACCCCAAACAATCTAACCTTAAAATATAAGAGAAGGAAAAGATGGTGTACCTTAGATCCTTTCGGTAGGTGTATACCTCCTTCTCCTTTGTAATTTCTTGGACTGTTGGTATCCTCCCAAAACTGATCTGTAAACAATCTAAACAAAAAAGATACAAGATATTCTATCTCTACTTATGAGGGTTAGGGTTCAGATACAAATGTGAATGGATTGATCAAATAAGCACAAAAACACAATATTTGGGATCGAAACAAGACTCTTTTATTCAGATGTAAAGATTACAAATAGTTACATTCTTATTGTTGGAAAACGCTCTGCGAACCTAGTCTGGGCTCCTCTTACTACTTCTCCAAGTGAATCATTCCCGTAATACCTCTAACAATGAACTAATATTGTTGGGAAGTAAGTAAGGGATTGTATAGGAAGAGGGATGGAAGGGGAATGCTGAGGCCAAATCTAAGAAAAGGGATGCAAAAAAATTGGCAAGGAGGGAAACAATTTTTTGCAGAATTTCTCTGTTCTAATGCTTGATGTTGGAATGGGACTCAAAGACTTCATTTTATATGACAAAATGGATAGTTATTCGGTTTGGGGATGGGCTACAATGGGTGAATTAGTTAGGAAACCTCCAATAGTTCATTAACTCCATCAATTTCCTTGCAACTTTTTATTTTTTTTCAACTTTTGGAGATAAACGCGGGTTGTTAAATATGTAGCTAGCATATGTACGTGGGATATATAGTATGCATCTAGTGTATGTATGCGAGTAGTAGTGAAAAGGGTGCACACGTGCTCCAAAAATGGTTTTTTAAAGAGAGTTCCTCAGCAGTAATTTGGCAAATTGTGAAAGTAGAAAGGCTAATGCCATGTATGCATAGGTAGGGAATTTTAGGGCTATTACATAGATTTGGGCAAGGCCCATAGGATACATGCAATGGTTAATAACCGTCAGGTCGAGCATCAATCCACCATGCTCGAGATGTCATGTATGATCTCCAATATACATTTTAGTATTTTAATAGATCTAGGAGCTACATAAAGTTTCATATCTAGTGTTTCACTAAGAGAATTAAGGTAAAGGAAGTTTAACAATATGATTTTAGACATGTGGAAATGTCATCGGGTGCCTAGAAAAAGGTGGGAGGAAAAGTGAAGGATTGTAACATTAAGTTAGGTGATTTCGTGACAAGTTTAAACATGTATGTTGCAATCTTGGGATCTTATGATATAGTGATCGGGATGGATTGGTTAGAATTGTACGATGCGATACTTAACTGCAAGATGAAACGGTTAAGTTTGGCAAATGATTTGGGACATAGTAGAGTGATTCTAGGAAGAAACCAAGGAGTGTTGTTGAGTTTTATTTATTCCTTACAATTACATAAAAGTATGTTCAAAGGGTGTAAGTTATATGCCATATTAGGTCTTAACGAAGAGGGGGACAAAGTAGGATTAGAAAATATTCCTGTGGTATTTAAGTTTTTCGATGTATTTCCTAAGGAATTGCCAATTTTTCTTCCAGAAAGAGAATTGAATTTTACCATAGATATGAAACTTGGAACTGAACCTATTGCAAGAAATCCATACTGGATGTCGAAACCGGAATTGCAGTTATTCAAAATGCAATTGAAGGAGTTGGCGTATCTCCATGGGGTGCACCAATGATTTTTGTTAGAAATAAGGATGGATCGTGGAGGCTTTGCATTAACTACCATCAATTGAAAAAATATATGATCAAGAACCAATATCCATTTCCAATGATTGACTATTTGTTTGATCAGATGAAGGAAGCAATAATGTTTTCAAAGATTGACTTGAGATCCGGATATCATCAGTTATGGATTAAGTAAGAAGATATACCTAAGACCACATTTAAGATGAGATTCATACACTATGAGTTTATTGTTTTACCATTTGGAATGATGAATGCCCACACATATTCATGAGTTTGATGAATGGGGTGTTCCGCAAATACTTGGACAAGTTTGTACAAGTATTTATTGACGATATACTGATTTATTCTCAGACGAGAGAAGAGCACAATGAACACTTGAGGTTAATTTTACAATGTCTGAGAGAAAACAAGTTGTACGAGAAACTGTCAAAATGTTCATTTTACCAAATGAAGATTCATTATTTGGGATATTGTTATATCCCTAAAATTCTCTACCTATGCATACATGGCATTGTCCTTTCTACTTGCATAATTTACCAAATCACTGCTGAGGAACTCTATTTAAAAAACCATTTTTTGGACCATGCACACGCCCCACTGCACTATTGTCGAATACATACGCTTGTTGCATGATAGAAAACACACATACATACGCTAGTTGCATACTAAACAACCTGAATTTACCTCCAAAAGTTGCAAGGAATTCGACGGAGTTTACGGGATATCGAGGGTTTCCCAACCAATCCACCTTCTATATCTCGTCCCCAAACCCAATAACTATCCTTTTGTCATATAAAATGAGGTCTTTGGGTCCCATTTCCATGTCAAGCATTAGAACGGTGAAACTCTGCCCAAATCCCTTTTCCCTCCTTGCCCAAGTATTTGCAACCCTTCCTAGTTCTTGTCTCAGTATTCCCTCTCTAGCCTTTTCTCTTATACAATCCATTCCCTTACCTTGAAGTGATCAGTTGATTGTGAGATAAATCATTGGGATAAGTGCACTTGGAGAAATATCAAGAGGAGCACGGACCAAGTTCGCAGAAGCATCCTCCTACAAAGGTTGTAATTTCCAATATTTGAATATTGAATAAAAGAATCGTTTTCCTTTCCCAAATAATGTCTTTATGTCTTTCATTTGATTTATGCATAATGATTTATATCTAACCCTAATTGATGAGTAGAAATAAAATATTTGTAGTGTCGTTTAACTAAGTACTCTTGCAGGTCAGCTTTGGGAGGAGACTTATAGCCTGGGAAGCTACAAAGATGGAGGAGGTCTACATCGAATGTTGGACTAAAGGTACTACTTCTGATCTACCTTCTTGTTTCTTTATGTTCGTCCTTTTGTAGTGTTTGGGGTATTTTAGGACTTATATTTTCTTTTAAAGGAGTTCATAGATTTGTCTATACTTAGAACCCTCGTATAGTTATAGGGGGATTTTCCCACTAGAATAATTGGCGACTCCACTATGGAGTCTCTCTAGGGTTTTAGAGCGAGGTTTTTGGGTTTTAATTGGCTTCTTTATTTCCTTTTGAGTTTTTATCAAGTTCGCTAAGTCTTTTAAGGGTCTCTGGTCACCTACAAGGTGCCTACCATATTTCCCTGCCCTGTCAGTCTGCCTAGTCTTTTTCTTTTTTGAAAAGTCTCAGAGGTGTACACACTCTTCTTTGGATCAGGCCACATACATATGCAGTTTGCATAGTAGACAACCCACGCACATATGTAGGTTGCTGGTGCAACAACCTATGTCTTTTTGTCTTGAAAGTGTTTTTAAAAATATAAGTTTTTCTCTTTCATGACAAAATCTTTAGGCTTCTCAGGGATTTATTGGAATTTACAGAGTCTCTGTTTTTGGCCTTAGCTTGGGTTAAATATTCATTTTCAACTTGTTTCTTGATTTTCTTTTGTTTTCCCTAGAGGTTTAGAGTGAATTTTCAAGTTTTCATATCCTCCTTTGGTTTCTTTTTTGAATCCCCGTGTTTATGTAGTTGGCTTAAGGTCTTTGTCAATCTTGGGTTAAGTTTTCTATTTTTCCCGTTTCTTTCTTTGAAAAACAAAAAAGATTTTTACTTTAGTTTTTCTTGTTAAAGCAGTTCAAAAAAATAAAAAATAATTTATTTTCTTGCATTTAGTTTGGTAATGTATCCTAGGTTGTTTGTTTGCAAAAGAAAAGAGTCTCAGTTTCAAATTTCTTTCTTGCTTTCCTGAATTATAAGGAGTTTTTCTTAGTCAAACGAAAGCCCTTTTTAGTAATCTTTCAATTATAATATCTTGAAACGTTAATTTGAAAAGTTGAATTTTACAGAGAAATTTGCAAGCTTTTCTTTGATTTCGAAGTATCTTTTTTTCTTTAAAATACTCGAAAGTTTTCTTAATTTTTTGTCTCTTCAAAACACCATTAGTTGCACAACCACATCCTTCACGTAAATCAAGCCTTAAAATTAACGCTTAACTTAAAATATATTAGACTTTCTGTTTGTAGGGTTCACCCACTAGTTTAGGCTTTTAGGGCCTTGAAATAGGTGTGAAGATGAAACTCTTCAAGGCCATTTGAAACAAACATTCGAGTATGAGATAGGGAGTTTCTTAAGTCTATGGTCGTAAAAGTTAGTCGGGACCCCCCCTCTAACACAAGGAATAAACACGAGGTCATGTGAGGAAAGGTAGAGGAGATAACCCCTCCAAAGCTGGACCAAACATAGTGGGGATTGTATATTGAGGGTCTTTCTCGAGAACAATATTGATCACATTTTCCTACAAAGCTCCATGGACCTCGAATCTGTTTGATATCCTTAGTTGTCTTCTAGACCAATTGCTTTCGGCACCCATGAAGGGCTTCAAAATTGGTATCCTACTCATTACGATCTTCTCGACTGTTGAATGTACCCTCCTGGTGACTGAATGCGAGTTTGCAACCTAGTTGCCAATTTTTACAGACTTACACAGGTAACTGCGGGGGTATATTGTGGTTCAAATGGTGAACGTAAGATCACACTTTGTAGAGTATACCTAGAGGGTGCTTCTGTGTACGAGTTGCACTTGCATAGGTAAGTTTCTTTGGTGTTGATTGGCATAACTATCCTTCCCACTAGTTAGTTTTCTTCTTGATTTTCCTTTAGGAAATTTTAGTGTGTGCTATGTGCTCCCTAGTTCTCCATAGTGAATTGTTCATCCATTTCTTTGAGCCTCTTTTTCAATAATTTAGTTATTTCTGTGAATTTTTTTTGTAAGCCCACTATTATAAGGAATTTTCCCATAAAGCAATGAGGCATGTATACCACATATACATGGTATACCTTAACGAAGGTCACATATGTACGTTCCTGTATCCAAATGCACCCATGTACAAGTATGTGAAGATGGAAAAAAAATAATGAAAAGTTTTATTGTTATTTTGCAAAGCTTCAAAAATGAATATTGAATGGAGAGAGCAAGAGCATGAATATGTTGATCAAGAACTAGATGATCACCCAGAGGTATTATAAATCCTTCGAATTTGTAGTTTGAGGAATTTTTATGATTTCCCAGACATGAAGGTGAAAAATATTGCTATAACTACTGATTGGTTACTGGAATCTAGATGCAGGTGCTTTTCTGTTATATGGTCAATCCTTGACCATAGAGGTGGATGACATATATTTCATCACCGATCTATCCCACCGAGGTGATGTGCTCAACCTTAGAACTAGAAGGGTAATTGGGATGTGTAAATGTATTGAACCTGCACAGAATAGATCTAGCTAGAAAATACCAGACACATTTGCAGAGAAAAATTGAGAAAGAAGAAGCAAGAGAGAAAGAATGGAAGAATTCTCATTAACCGTAATGAATAATGAATAAATTACACATGATATAATCTGTATAACTCAACCAATTCACACAGGAGGTGAATCCAATGTGCCATAGTAGTGGTCTAGAGTGATCTAGAAACACACCATCAATTATGAGAATGAACTACCACCTAGTCTAGTCTCTCGGGTAGTTACGGGAGTGAACTACCACCTAGCTGAGTTAACTAGTCTACCAGTATTCAATTAACTGACTAAAATATAGTGAAGTGAGGAGGAGATCAAGGAATCATGGGTAATTCTCTATTATGGTGATGATCCCATGGACAATGCGCATTAGCTGGTGATGATCCCAATGTTGCATGGTGACAAAACCAATGCAACATCTAGACTCCACTCAACTAGTCAAACTGAAGAGAATATTCTCCCTAAAATTTAGGAGACTGGATAAATACTAATAAACATAGGAAAAACCTTAGGAAAAATAAATCCTAGGTGTGTGTGAAATACCTCCAACACCCCCCTTGAACATCACTATGGTGAAAATAAAGAATACTGAGAGGGGGGTGAATCAATGTTTAGAGAAATTAGTATTTTTGAACTTGTACTTCAATCATATCATGTATTCAATTTATATCCAATAATAAATGAAGACTATCCAATGAACAATGAAGAATATTATAAGAGATACACCAATACACCATGCACAATATATAAGAAGTAATAATGTATTATTGTTCAAAGGAAGTAATGACTTCCAAAGGTAGCTACAACTTCCAAATATAAAGGGAGGGATAAACCACCAAAATGAAGATAAAATCCTCCAATATCAAGAGAGGGTTGGCATCTCCATCCTTTACCTTTCCTTCCACCCAAGAATATATGAGAGATAATAAAAATTTGCATTAAATTATCACCATCAACCAACCATCACATATAACCTAATAATCCTTCCCGAGACTTCTTCAAATTCTGCAATTCTTCACTTCTTGGAATAATTTGATCCTATAGATAATATTGCTCAATTTATTCTCTAAAAATCCTCCAAGTTTCAATCGAATCCTCCCAAAAAAGGAGTTATATAGAAAATGGTAGACCTTATCCAATTCTAGTTTATTCAGAAGAGCGAACTTGTACAAAATGTCTCACGCTCAATATTTAACACCAGGTTATGAAATTCATACACATGAAACTAGAACCCGTACTCTTTTCGATGCAATTTGTCTCACTTCATTTGGATTCTCTATGAATATGTTATGATTGTTTTACCCGGAACACCTATTTATGACTAGCTTCAGGACTAGTCAAAACCCTATCTTCCACGGAGTGTATCTCAAAAATTATAGCAAATAAAGAGCAAAAATTTTTACCACAGTTACCTAGATATGTCTTCTCAATATCCTTTGAATTTCACCATATGAATCATTCTAGAAACAAAGTTATAGTGAAAATGTTAAGATGACTTGTAAATAACATACCTTAGTGTTGAAATAATGTAATTGCAAAGTGTATTCTTATTATTATTTGATATATTATTCATTGGATCAATCCCCATTGTGGATTGATCATGTCGGCTATTGTAAAAGGACCAAATCCCCTTTTGCGGATTGGTCATAATGTAATTGTAATAAGCAAAAGAAGAAGTCAGCCCCAGAATATATTTAAGAGGCCCCAAAATATAATAAAGTTGGTTATAACCACCCAGTTTGAGAAGTCGGCCCTACCAATGAAGAGACACTTCACACGTGCCAGATTTGTATAAATAAGGAGGCTAGAGCCTCACTTAGACATGCACCTCACTTACTCATTGAGAGACAAGTTTCAGAATTGCAGTTGGAGAAGAGAGAGAGAGAGAGAGTGACACACCTTTGGGAGAGGATCTTCTGTATTAACTTGAGTTATCTCTTGGCATTGTATTGTCTATCTATAATAAGGAAGTTTTGATGGGTTTTCTTCCCCTAAAGGGTTTCCCAGGATAAATGTTGTGTCTGTTGTGATTGTGTATTTCTCAGTGATCATGTGTTATTCTATTGTTATCTATTGAAATGCAAAGAACTATAATAATGGCTTAAACATTAACATGGTATCAGATCCAGGCTGAAGGAAGCATCTTTCACAAGAGTGAAAACCGTCACAGTTGTCGTACGTGCAAATTAGGAATTTTTTATGGTGAATATTTTCATCCCTAAAACCATCTATAAAAGTGCGCCCTCCCCCAAGGATTACTTTGACACTCTCAGCACACCTTTTCAGTGGCTAGATCTCCCGAAAAGTGAAACCCTAGTTTCACAAAGTACTAGAAGTACGAGAAAACCAGTGTACCAAAAGTACCAGAAGTACCAGAGTACTAAAGGTACCAGAAAACCAGAAGCACCAGTATAGAAATTTTCAGATCAATTTTGGAGGAGAAAAAGTTGGATTTTCCCAGATCCAAACACACCAAGCTACTCGCCTCAGCCAAGCACACCTCCTGGTAAGTTCAAAATTTGATTTTGAGCACTTTCATTTTTCAGTCATTTTCCTAGCTCTAGGTAAAAGATGTCTGCAAGAACTAAGCTTGTTGACAAGATGGAAGGTGTGGGAAAATTCCGTTCCTGAAGTATAGGATTGGACTCATTCTTGAAGAGAATGACCTAGCAAAATTCATTAAAGGATAAATTATGGAACCCGACGATGCTGCAGAAAAAGCCAAGCATCAAAAGGACACAATCAGGGCCAAAAGAATCATTGCAGATTCAATCAAAGACCACCTGATTCCTTATGTGTCATCTAAGAAGACTCTGAAAGAAATTTTTGATGCCTTGACCAGACTGTATGAAGGAAATAACATAAACCAGAAGATGAATCTAAGAACTCAATTGAAGAATACAAGGATGCAGAAAGGAGAAACAATTAAGGAATATTTCTCTAGAATCTCAGAATTCAAAGAACAGTTAGAAGAGATTGGAGATAACATAGATGAAGATGAACTCATAATGACGGCCCTAAATGGTCTCACAAGACCTTGGGATGCATTCATCCAAACAATATGTGCCAGAACGGAGAAACTGAAGTTTGATAGTCTATGGGAAGAATGCATCCAAGAATAAACAAGAGTAGCTAACTATGAAGCGCTACTGGAAAGAGATGATGATCAATCCCTAGCTACTCACACCAAAAGAGGAAGGAAGAAACCCTACTTCCAAAAGGAGACTCATAAAGAGTCTCAATCTCCAAACAAATTCAATAATAAATAATCTCATCCAAGGAGATTTTAGAAGAAAGGATAATGAAGGGAAAGAGATTACTCATCTGTAAAATTCTATCATTGTGAAAAGATGGGACACATTGCAAAATTATGTCCAACTAGATGAGAAGAATACAAGAGAAAACATAAGAGGCACCATGCCCATGTAGTCAAAGATGAAGAGCGACCCGCAAAGATTATAAGACAACAGATCAAAGACCATGTCTTAATCTTGGCCCTCTCAATATCTGTAACACCTGGAGAGGACACTTGGCTCATTTATAGTGTTGCATCCAAGCACATGACGGGACAAAGAGACATTCTCTCTTGTATCTCATAAAAGAATTTTTCTCAGAAAGTGACACTTGGAGATGATTACCAATATCCCATCAAGGGAGTGGGAGAATCAAACCACAAACTGAATTCAGGGAATTCACTAAAAATAAAGGATGTACTATATGTACCAGGTTTGATTAAGAACCTACTCTCCATTTAAGCTTTATAAAATAAAGGCTTTAGATTTGCCTTTATAGATGGAGAAGTTCTTATGTGGGCTAAAGGAGAAACCTTAAAAGAAGCAATCATCATTGGAAGTGAAGAAAATGGCTTGTATAAACTAAAGGGTCACTCAGAGACTTACATGACCCACGCCATTGAAAACTCATGTGAACTTTGGCATATAATATTATCTCACATCAACTACAAGGTGCTACCATACATATGAAAAGTGGTCACAGGTTTACCAGAACTCAAGGTTGACCATGAAGGCGTAGGCAATGGATGTGCACAAGGGAAGAACATCAAGAACCCTTTTCCAAAGAGAGACAACAAAGCAGAAGGAGTCCTAGAGCTCATTCATTCATATGTATGTGGCCCAATTCCATCGTTCTCCATTAGTGGGTATGTTTATTATGTATCATTTATTGATGATTATTCTCATAAGACCTGGGTATATTTTTTTAAATCTAAAGATGAAGTGTTCAACAAGTTCAAGGAATTCAAAGCCTTGATAGATAATATTTCTGAAAGAAATATTAAGATACTTAGGTTAGATAATGGAGGAGAATATACCTCAAAAGAGTTTGTGAACTTCTGCAAAGATGTTGGGATCAAGAGGGAACTCACTACTCCCTATAATCCCCAACAAAACAGTGTATCTGAATGAAAGAACAAAATGATAATGGAATTTGTGAAGACAATGATCCATGATCAAGATCTTCCTATGTGCTTATGGGTAGAAGCAACAATGGTAGTTGTATATGTGTAGAACTAATTGTCCCATAGTGCACTTGGGCTCAAGACCCCGGAAGAGATGTTCAATGGAAAGAAGCCAGAGGTAAGCCATCTCAAAATATTTGGCTGCCTAGTATTTATTCATATACCGAAAGAGAAGAGAAACAAGTTGGAACCTTCAGGAAAGAAGGGAATATTTGTGGGATACTGTGAGGTCTCCAAGGCCTTCAGAATCTATATACCAGGTCACCATCACATTGAGATCAACAAGGATGTGACCTTTGATGAATATGCAGCACTCAAGAAATCAATAAGATGCTAGCTTGAAGAAGTATATGAAGAGGAACCCGTAATACCCAGAACTACAGTGAGGGAGGTTCCTAGAGCCGTAGAACCAATGAGGGAAGTCATAACGTCCCCTGATGAGGAAATTATTGAAGACCATGATATATTATAAGTTCAAGAACCTCCTCAGATGACGATCCTCCATAAAAGAAATCCATCTTGGGTTAGAGAGCTTATTCATGATGGAGAGAAGTATGGTGTTCCCAAAGGAACTACGAGACAGGTGAAAAGACCAAATCCATTCTCCAGTTATATGGCTTTGATGTGTGATCTCCTAGAGGAGGAGCCTACCTACTTTGAATAAGCCATTCAGAGGAAAGAATGGGTAGATGCCATGACAGAGGAATACTAATCCATAATAAAGAACAAAGTATGGGAAATAGTTCCCAGACCGAAGAGTAAAGATGTCATATCCTCCAAATGGCTCTTCAAAATAAAACATGTTGCTGATGGAAGTATTGAGAAGTATAAAGAAAGATTTGTCGCTCATGGATTTTCTCAAAAGGAAGGCATTGACTATGAAGAGACATTCGCTCCTGTAGCCAAATACACTTCGATCAGAACCATCATAGCTCTTTCATTTAAGATGAAGTGGAAGTTACACCAGATGGACGTGAAGACAACTTTCATATAGAGAAACCTCAATGATTTGAAGTTGAAAACATGAAGTCTCATGTCTGCAAATTGAAGAAAGCCTTATACGGATTGAAACAAGCTCCTAGAGGTTGGTATGGCTGGATAGACATTTTCCCAACAAGCTTGGGCTTTACCAAGAGTAAATCAGATTCTAACCTCTACCTCAAGGTTATGAATGATGAGCCAGTAATATTACTGCTATATGTGGATGACTTATTCTTAACCGGAGAAGAAAATCTCATCACTGAATGTAAGAAGAGACTTGCCTCAAAATTTGAAATGAAAGACCTTGGCCTAATGCATTATTTCTTAGGTATTGAGGCATGGAAGATTATAGAGAGGATCTTCCTTAACCAAGGGAAGTATGCAGTTGAAATCCTGAAGAGATTCGACATGTTGGAATGCAATTCCATGAATACACCCATGGAAGCGAAGCTGAAATTGTTGGTTGACACTTCATCAGAATTGATTGATACCATGCTATACAGACAGATTATTGGATCGCTGATGTACCTGACGAACACTAGACCAGACATTTGTTTTTTCATGAACACCTTGAGTTAGTTTCTGTTAAAACCCAGACATGTTCACCTAGTGGCTGCAAAACATGTGATGAGGTACCTTAAGGGTACAATACATTGTGGTCTCAGCTATGATGGAGATCATGATTTCACATTGAGTGGATATACTGATGCAGATTAGGCAGGAAGTCTTTCTAACAGGAAAAGAACTTCAGGATGTTATTTCAGTTTGGGATCAGCCATGATCGTGTGCCAGAGTAGAAAGCAATCCAACATTGCTCTCAGCACAGTGGAAGAAGAATACATTGTTGCATGTTCTGGAAGCTGCAAAACTATATGGCTTCGAAAGTTGTTGACCAGTCTATTTGACCTAGATATGGAAGCAGCCACAATCCTATGTGACAACCAGAGCTGCATAAAGATGACATAGAATCCTGTATTCCATGACAGGTCGAAGAACATAGAGATCCAATATCATTACATCTGTGACATGGTGCAAAGAGGAGCCTTAAAGCTCTAGTACGTTAGCACGGATGAATAGGTTGTTGATGTGTTGACCAAGCCTCTATCTCATGTAAAGTTTGAGAACTTTCAAGATAATCTTGGTATAGTCCAAAAGGACCTTCCTCGAAAGGGGGAGTATTTGATGTGATAAGACATCTCTTGCTTCCAGCTTTATTGCCGTGACGTAAAGCAAGACAATGTAATGAGACTAGAATTGTGCTTCTAGTTTGACAACTGCGACATAAAGCCAGTCTAGTATCATGCCTCCAGCTTGATTGTTGTGATGTAAAGCATGAAAAATATCTTGTTTCCAACTTTATTGATGTGACGTAAAGAAAGACGATGATATGAGACTAGTATTGTGCTTCCGGCTTGACAAATATGATGTAAAGACAGTCTAGTATCTTGCTTCCAGCCTGATGGTTGTGACGTAAAGCAAGATGATGTAATGAGACTAGTACTGTGCTTCTGGCTTGATAGTTGTGACGTAAAGCCAGTGTAGTATCTTGCTTCTAGCATAAGTGCTGTGGCGTAAAGAAAGATGTTGAGATGATACTAGTACTGTGATTCCAACTTGAGAAGCTATGATGTAAAGCTAGTCTAGTATCTTGCTTCCAACTTGATTGTTGTGATGTAAAGAAAGACTATTACTGAGCTTCCAGCTTGACAATTGTGACATAAAGCTAGTCCTATATTATGATGAGCTAGCCTCGTGTTGTGATGATGATGATGTATTAGTTTTATATTAATACATATTGATGCAGATGATGATTGCATTCCTTTGAGAATGACAATGCCACCGATGAAGAAAACTTCTGATGATTTATAGATACGCTAGTCAGTGTTCCAAGATGATATTGATGATGTTGTCCTTTTACCCAATTGATGTTGTTGCTGATGTTGCCCTCTCTCTCTCGCCTGATGTTGTTGAAGAATACCCTTCTTGTTAATGGGGAGTGTTGAAATAATGTAACTGCAAATTGTATTCTTATTATTATTTGATATATTATTCATTGGATCAATCCCCATTTTGGATTGATCATGTCAGCTATTGTAAAAGGACCAAATCCCATTTTGTGGATTGGTCATAATGTAATTGTAATAAGAAAAAGAAGAAGTCGTCCCCATAATATATTTAAGAGGCCCCAAAATATAATAAAGGTGGTTATAACCACCCAGTTTGAGAAGTCGGCCTTGCCAGTGAAGAGACACTTCACACGTGCCAGATTTATATAAATAAGGAGGCTAGCGCCTCACTTAGACACAAACCTCACTTGCTCATTGAGACACAAGTTTCAGAATTGTAGTTGGAGAAGAGAGAGAGAGAGAGAGAGAGAGAGAGAGAGAGAGAGAGAGAGAGAGTGTGGCGCACCTTTGGGAGAGGATCTTCTGTATTAGCTTGATTTATCTCTTGGCATTGTATTGGCTATCTATAATAAGGAAGTTTTACTAGGTTTTCTTCCCCTAGAGGGTTTCCTAGGATAAATGTTGTGTCTCTTGTGATTGTGTATTTCCTAGTGATCTTGTGTTATGCGATTGTTATCTATTAAAATGAAAAGAACTATAATAATGGCTTAAACATTAACACTTAGAACACATCACCAAAATACTTCATCCTCCCTTGAAATTCGACCTTCTTTACTTAAGATTTCCTCGGAAATTGGACTTATATAAACTTGTTCATTAATAAACTTGTGTGTGTTGAAAAATGAATGTATAATGAGATGTATTTATGCCCTTTATTCCACTCCTTTTAACATTAGGGCTGACATGTAGTTTATGCTTCAATTCACATTGTCATCTTCAAAAATTCATTTCTACTCAATCGTGAGGATCCACGTGACGTGCCACATACCATTGGAAGTGACATGAGATATACTATCCATCCATGGGTTTTGTATATGCATGTGTAATTTCCTTCATGTATATCTACTTGATCAACTGTGTGGTCCAAAATCCAATGGTTAAGGATGACATCAATGACAACGACCAATCTTCCAAAAATATCCCCCTTTGTCATTGATGGAAACAATGATGCTCCCCCTGTCATCATGATCCCAATATTTCTGCCCCTTTGACACCAATGGAAAAGTGTGGGGATGCTCCCCTGAGTTCAATGGCATAAGGCGACCTTATTTTTTGGGGCTGCTCTCCCTGAACATGTGGCACTCAATAATACGTCATCCTTATTTTTGGTCTTTGGGACTTTTTCTTCCTTGGAATCCTTTTGTGTGTCTTATGTCTTATCTCTCTTCTTCATGTCTAGGATGTATATGTTGTTTGGTCTTCTTGTTGTAGTTGCAACCAATCTTCCTGAGTTCTTTTCTCTGATTTTACATTGTCGGGAGTCAAACGTAAGAGTGTATCCTTGATCACACATTTTGCTGACACTGAGGAGGTTATGATTTAGATTTTCAACCAATAGGATTTTTCCTTCTTTTACATTTTCACTTCCAATATTTACACTTCATTTTCCAAGTATTTTGGTAGATGAGTCATCTCCAAATGCAACATTTCCACCCTTTTTCTTCAAGCTCAAAAATTTTCTTTGATCTCCGGTCATATGAGGTGAGCATCCACTGTCTATGAACCATTCATATTCTTCTTTGCATTCTTTAGTGACCAATGTTATTCGACAGTTTTCATTGTCTTTAATTTCTTTACTTTTCCATGTTGTAGTTGGTATAGGGACATTTGGCATAGGATTATCTTCCTTCATCTCTCTGCAATCTCGTGCTTTGTGACCAAGATTATTGCACTTGTAGCATACAACATTTTGATCCATTAATGGGTCAAATGGATTATAATTTATGTTGATAGGTCTACGACCATTTCCATATCTACTATTTGCACCATTCATGTAGGTTGCGTAGTTATTCCTTTCATTAATTCTATAATTGATTTCCTTGTGTCCAAAATTTTCACAAGTATAACAATGTCCAAGAAAGAAATTTTGATACCTAGGAGTAAGTGATATTCTTTTTGGTGTGGTCCATCTGGGTTCATGATCTATTCTTATGTAGTTTCCTTCATAATGATTGCTTTCATACCTGATCAGAGAGGATCTTCTTGATGTCTCATTCCTTCCGAATTCGAGTCTTCTATCTTATTGTTCAACTTGCTCTAGAATGTTGGTTTCATCATTTTCATCTTCCTTCTCTTGTTTTGTTGTCTTCAAACTATCATTGTATCCTAGTCATGTCTTGTCATTTGGAGATATTTGACTGATAAGGATCTCATCTAATTTTTCAATGCTCTTTTTAGAACTTCTTTAAATTTTCTATTGTAAATAGTAGCTCCCCTTTTGTGTGATCCAATTCTACTTTCAATTTCTCATAATCTTCTAATTGTTCCTTCAAGCTACCAATGGTATTTTCAAGTTTGTAATTCTCTTCTTCACAATTACTCAGTTTACCTTTTAGTATTATGATTGTGTTTCTAAGCTTTCTATTCTCATTTTCAACATGCTTCAACTTTTCAAGATTCTCATCTTCTTGTTCACTCTTGTTGGCGCAAGTTTGATCAGACCAGGGTCCTTCTTAGGTTACCAACAAAAGGTACCGAGTAGTCTAGAGCGCTGGAATTTTCATCTCCTCCGAAGAGAAGAAGTATCACCTGAAGCGCTATTGAGACAAATAGATAGGGAAGGGTAAGGAAAATACTTAGGAGGAATCACAGAACCTTCAAGACTCATCCTGGTCTTGTGCAAGACATCTAACTATTGAACAATTCTGAATCTTATGTGTGCAAGAATAGAATCTACTTATGTTGTAGAAAAGCAATTAAACATAGAACCATCATGAAAAACTTATAAACCATAAAGAAATACTTTAATGCATGAGTAAAAAACAAGAAGACATAGTGTATTTTGAAAATTTAGATCCTTCTTTATATTATCTTCATAATATTCCTTCATTTACAATCTTAGAACCATACTATAGTGCTCTTATTACAGACTCTTAGATCTAGACTCATGTCACAGAGCTCTAACTCTCAAAAGGGTACAGACTACATTACAGACTCAGACCTTTTCTTGATTCGACTGACAACAACCCTATAGAAAGGGGAATATCAGACTGAACTTGATCACAAATCAGCTGAACTCATAGCTAACCAACCAACCCTTTTAAAATCATGTTCATACCTATATATAAGCTTGGTTGTGTCTTTTGTCTCAACTTGCATGCTTTCTTGTTCTGTTGCAACTGCTTTTTCTTAGCTGGCGTTGCGATGTCCTTTTCACAACTGATTTATGTTGCTCCTTTTTGCTATGTTATTCAACTTCTACTTATTTTTTCGCAACTTGTACTCAGTCAAAAATTGCTCGATTCCTTATCCCCAAAACCAAGGGCCCAACAGGATCCGAACACAACCCTTGACTCTCCCTCGAGTCAAGTGCTTGGTTCTTTCGTAGATTCCTGGAGCACTTGTTGTTTTCCCTTGTCCTTCTTTTCTTCTTCCTTCTACTCTTTTGTTTGTGCTTTCTCTTCTTTTGCCTCTTCAAACAAAGGGCCCAACTGCAAGGCCTGCTCCCTCACTCCTTGAAATTTTCCAACCTTATCCTACCACTTCCTGGCAAGGAGTGATGCCTTTGCAACAAATTGTTGGGTTGCCTCTATACTACACCCCTTTGGCTTGGACGTGACCAACAAGTTCAACTCGGAATCTATTGTTGCATCAACTTGATGCATCTGCAAATAAATTGTCTAGATGATAGGTCGAAAGTCATGCAACTCTTTATTTTCTACGGACTATGCCTCAAATAGGGAATTCAATTCATTGTTTGCTTGTAGGAGTTGGTCAAAATTATGTTGTTGCTCCATCGGATCCATCGTGGTCACAACTTCTTCATTCAACATCTGGATCTTTGTGCGCACATATTCTGGGACCTAGTTGCGTCGAGTGATGAGGCCCATCCAATTGCTAACTTCTCAGAAGATATTTGTGCATTCCACTGTGTACTTGTGTAGTGTTGCTTGGGCATTGTTTCCTTCCAGTACTATCTTCTTCATCTTCTCTTGCAGCTTTTGGGCCTGCTTCTCTACTTCTTATTCAGTCCATCGCAACTGTACTTCTAGATGCTCAGTGTGAGTGGCGAGTTGTGTCCATTCTCCTTGGAGCAGCTAAATTTGATGCTCTAGCTCGCTTGCATCGCTAGCTTCAGAAATTTTGGGTGCAACCTTCTGAATCTCCGTCCAAGCTTCAACAAGCCTTTCCTATACTCTTTCTAGTCTGTGCTCAACCTAGAACTTGGTATGTTCTTCTTGCTATCTTGATGCTTCTGCAAGGAACACTTTCTCCCTTGTGACCTCGACAGACCTCTCGGCCTGTTGGAGCCTTTTCTCTAATTGATCAGTTGATGCTCTGATCAATCCAAATAAGTGTGTCGCTGGCCACTGTACCAAGTCAATGGATGAGGGGGCTATGTCTCTGGGTGCTCGTGTCTGTAGTGGGAGTCCACTGGATGTTGAATGTTTTGAGTGTGTCTCTACCTCCTCCTCTGTTGATGGTCCTAGCATGATCCTCAACCTTAGCGCTGAGGGAAAGAGAGTCAGAACCTATGTTCTAGCTATGCATAATTGCATCATCTATGCGCATTAGCGAGGGTTTTGGAGAACCCACTCCATCTGTTCTCCCTTGGATGTCGCGCTATGCCCGAGTGTTGATTCTAGTTCCTTTTGAACCTCTGGTATCTCCTTCCTTTTTGTTGCATTTGCTTCATGTGTTGTGCTTTCTTGAGTGCCTTCACCCTTGGTCGGTGAGGGAATTTGCTGGTTTCTTTGGGCTTGCGGCTCCTCCACTGTTTGGGTGTATTTTCCTTGCGCCGAAGGCACAATCTGCTAGTCTTAGATGTCTAGGTTCAGACCAGTCAGCTTCATTCTCTACTCTGATACTTCGGGGTTTTGACCAGAAACTTCTGGTCTTGGATTAGGCAACTCCTATGTTATTTCTAGGATTTCTCGCTCCACTTGTTCTGGCTAATTGAGATGCATAGACTTTAGGTTTGTGGTTTGTTATGGATTGGTTGTTTCTGGTGGTGGTGACTGGGGTTGTGGTGAAGATGAAGGTTTCTCAGTGATGATTGTGAATGGAAATTTTTCAGGCTCATGGTCGTCCTAAATGTCGATGATGGGTCCTTCTCTGACGGTTGTGTGGGTGCAATGAACAGATGATGCAATAGGTTGGGGGTTCAAAGGTTTATTCGGTGAAACCTCGGTTCTGAGCTTCTTCACCGCTGGTTCGGTAACAAACACAACACTCAGGATCTTGTTGACATCCTCACCTGACAACACGACGTTAGCTGGTAGCTGATGGAGGACCGACATCGTTCTTTTCTTATGCTCCTATGGCTACGTCTCGTCTTCCTCCTCAGAGTCTGATTGTGCTGGAGATTCTTTCTTCTATGGCTCTAAGCTTGCACTCGGTCCTACCCCTACTTATTTTCCTTTCTTCTTTAGCAACTCGGGCGATAGGATGTAGTCCATCCCCGAATTGTGCGGGTTGCGCTTGACTCCTGTCCACAACATTACTTCTTTGTCGAAGGCCTCTTCATCCAGGTACAATGATAGTATATTTGAATGGAAGTCTTCCTTGATAACATGCCTTAGCCATAAAAATGTATGATGTTGGTTCATGCTGAAGGAAATATTTCTCGTATTGCAGTTGAGAAGCTCCTGTGGAATATGAAAACTATGTGTTGTGCTTATCAGGCCATTGTACCACTTAGAAAATGTTGCGGTGTTGAAAGCTGCATTCTCTGAATCTGACCTGGACTTCCAGGGCTCGATCATATTCACCATGCGCCCCTTGTCTGGTAGTGTCGACGCCCTTCCCGTAGGTGGCTTCCATTTGTACATTGAAAATGTCATCAACAAATATCCGTAGGTGAAGGCTCATCCCTTCTCCTGCGCTTCCTCGCCTGCCACTAGTAGTTCCTCCAACAAGTAACTACACCAGTTAAACACAACACCATTGGTGAAAAAGTCTGCTACTAATAATGCATGCATTCACCCTTGTAGTAGGATATCATAACCTTATTGGCTATGATGTAACAACCAGTCCTGATTGTCTCTGGTAATATGGGGTCGATTACTGTTGTGTGTCCCCCCCTCTTTGTGTTGAATTTTTCATACAGGTTGAGCTCTCCTTTCTTTTTTTCTATGCTTACCAGGACCCTGGAAGCCTTTCGACGCATCTTCTCCTTCGAAGGACAGTCCAGTAAGTTGATGGATATCTTCATAATGGATTGGATACTACTTATCCAACCAGAGACTTTAGTCATGCACTCTGCTGATCATAAATTTAGTGAACTGCACAACCTCACCAATGGTACCGAATACTGGTAGGTGTCTAAGGTTAATGATGGTTGAGTTGAATAAGTTGACAAATTCTTTTTTTGGCACGAGTTTCATTCCAACCAACTCGTCTGGAGCCATCTCCTAGAAAACATCTATGTGCATTTGGGGGAACAAAACTAGATTTGTTAAGTCGAGATCGAGGAGCTTGACCTGCTCCACCTTCCCTTTGAGAACGCCCATGACCTCAACTCAGGGGTTGCTGGGCTTGTCCGGTACTACATCCTTAGGCATGGTACTTCGACTTCCTGTGGCTCTCGGCATTGTGGATTCTAAGTTATCATGACTTCTGCGGTGAGGTAAGGACTATGATCACGACTACGGGTTTCACAGTTGCATAGGCTAGCTCTCTCTTCAAAATTCAAAATTTACTAAGCTCTTTTGAAAATGATGGGTGCTATGGAAAATTCTCAGAGGCTTATACTTGGCTTAGCGAGAAACTTTATCAATAACTACGGTTCATCGTGACCATATGGATGCAACTAGATCCGACTTGTCTGACAGGATGATTTAACGAGGTAAATCCTATCGAGCGTTCTTGTCTTTTACTTGCATGAGTGGGATAGGAACGTGGTCGGTTTATGACATTTCCATTTTATGGGTGGGAATCCTGACATGAATTTTGATGGCATATGTCCTTATCGAGGCTTTATGGCTTAACTGAACTGAGACAGGGTACCATAATGACAATAAAGGTTATGACCAGACTAGGTTCGTGTGGCACATGGACTCAGATCATGTTTAGATTCATTCTCCCTCCGACCACAAAGGGAGTCCCTGTCATATTAATGACTATCCTTAACGGTTTATTTTAAGCTTCGGATCATGCGCTGCTGAGTCATTAGTTCTATATCAAACAACACTTAAACAGAAAATGAACTCTATCACGGCGCAACACTGTGCACATTGATCTGTTATGCAGGAACGCAACAGAATACACAAATCACCATAAATACAAATATGTAGTGAAAATAACACTTCATTTCATTAATATCAAAGAACTGGAATTTTCTTACAAACAGAATGGAAATAAACAAGCTAGGGTGTTGGTAGCTTATCTCTGAGAAGAGATGTGGTGGCTACAGGTCTCTGAACTCTACGTTACAATGAGGCTCAAAGGCCTATATATTATTGAGAAACAATGGAAACCCTAAACATCCAAAAACCTAACCCTAGGAGATGAAATGCCAAAATATGGGCCCCGTCGGGGTAAATTGGTACATCAATTTCCCGGGGTTGTAACTTTGGCATACTATCTCTGTTTGAAGCACATAATACATCGTTAGAAATATCTATCCAAGGAATACAGTCCTGAAAATGAATATCAAGTTCAAAACAGACTCATATTTGTTGGATCTTTGATGCCCAAAAAATGTCGTTTAGGGCCTCAAAACAGCTCTAGAAGTTTAGGACCCGAAGAGCTACAAAAAATAGTAAATTATGCTACAATTAAGGAAACTAAAAAACTGAAAGAAAAAATGGTGGGGGTCCAAGTGGAATAGGCGGGTGGCCACCAATATCCACCTGGATCATTATTCCCCCCTTAGGAAGCAATGTTCCCCATTGCGTTGAGTTCCTCCATGAGATGAGGAAACTTTTGTTGAACTTGGTCCCTGGTGAGCCACTTGCCATAGTGAAGGAGTTGGCCTGCTTTGACAACTTGATATAGATGGATCCTCTGTTGGTGGGTGTTCTTGATCTGTGTGTCCATAGTCCGATTAGTTTTGGCTTGTTCCATGTAGTCTAGATTTAACTATGTTGGTGTGATTTGTTCTACCACGTCAGATGTGTCCAATAGAGGTGGAAAGTAGGGCCAAAGGAGGTCCACATTGAACAATGGGTGCAGACCAAGGAATGGTGGAATATTGAGCTCGAAGGCATTATCCCCTACAACCTTGGTGATGGTGTATGGCCCATGTTAGAGTAGGCAAAGCTTGCGGTGGGGTCCAGCGAGTTTCTCCTTCTGCAAATGTAGCCACACTTTGTCGCCCACCTGGAAGTTATTTTGCACCCGATGCTGATCATTCCACTGCTTGTACCTAGCATTAGCTCTGTCCAATATGTCATGAAACTGTTGGATAATGTTTTGAATGCACTCAATGAAGTTGTTCTCCTTGGAAACTTCAGACTGTACATGAGCCGAATCAGCCTGAGTAGCTGCAAAGGGCATGGCTATGTCAATGGGACATAATTGTTGGAATCCCAAGACCACTTGAAAGGGGTTGTGGTCGGTTGAGCTGTGAAGGGTCTGATTATAGCTATGTTGTACATGGGGGAGGATCTCATCCCATGTGCATAGATGCTTTGAGTTGTACATGTGCAAAATGTGTACAGTCGTCCTGTTGACAACCTCTGTCTGGCCATCAGTTTGGGGATGGAAAGTTGTGGACTTGGTGAGATTGGTGTCCAACATTGACCAGAGAATGGACCAAAATGTACTAAAGAACCTGTTGTCCCAACTTGAGATGATAGAATGTGGGATCACAAAGTGTACCCACACTCGTTCAAAGAATATTTTAGCAGTGGCTTTTGTTGTGATATTCTTCTTGCAAGCCGCCATAATGGCCATCTTCGAGAATTTGTCGATGACCATGAAAACATAGTCGTTTCCATGCTTAGTAGAAGGAAGGCCCAAAATGTAATCCATGGATACGGATTCCCAAGGTCTACTAGGGGTAGGAAGCGGAGTATAGAGGCATTTCTTATTGATGGTCGGTTTGGAAATGGCGCAGGCAGTGCAGGATATGATGTACTTCCCGACATCCTATAAAAGGTTTGGACAATAGAAATACTTTTACAGTACGAACACTATTTTCTTGACCCCAAAATGCCCAGCGACCCTGACTTTAGTGCACTTCCCAAATCATCTTGGCACGCTTGCTTGAAGGAACACAAAGGTTTCCCAGGTGACATAGTAGTGCATCTTAGAGGTGAAAATTTGGAACTCGGTTACCCGCCAAGAGCATCTTGTATGTGTGGTTGAATTCTGGATCGCTCTTATAGAGAAGCAACCAATCAGAAGTCTCATGCCCACAAGAGTTGAGCATGGTGGTTATCGCCATGACCGGTGGTCAGCTGAGGTAGTCTACAACATTATTGGTGTTGCCCTTCCTATACTTGATGTTCAAATGAAACTGTTGCAGATATGTGGACCACTTCTAATGTTGATCATTCTACAACTTCCCTTGTGTCTGTATGAACTGCAGGGGTTGGTGGTCTGTGTGGATGATTGTTTCCTTCCCCAAAATGTAATGCTTCCATTGTCGGAAAGCCTGCATAATGGAATACATTTCTTTGTCATAAGTGGGATACTTTTGGATAGTGTCGTACTATGATATGCCACTAGATGCCTCTATTGAGTAAGAACTAACCCAATAGCATAGCCAGAGGAATCTGTCTCAATCTCAAATGGTTTTTGCAATTCTGGTAATGTGAGCACTGGGGCACAACAAAGGCGATGTTTCAATTCTACGAATGCCTTATGTTGAGATTCCAACCAAAATAAATTTTCTTTCGCTCCTCCCTTGGTGACTTGACTCAAGGGCTAAGTGATATGAGAGAATCCCAACACGAACCTGTGGTAGAAATTAGCAAGACCCAGAAAGATGCAAAGCTCTGTTAGAGTGGTCGGGATGGCCAATCCTGGATGAATTGGATATTGTTTGGATCCACATGCACCCCATGCTCATCAATAATGTATCCCAAATACTGAACCTAGGTCATTCCAAAAGTGCACTTCTCTAAATTAGCACACAACTTGTGATTCCGCAGTGTTTGGAGGACCTGTCGGATGTGGTGGAGGTTCTCTTCTCAAGTCTGGTTGGAGATGCGCTGCCAGTGGGCAATTGTTGAAGGATCTAAGTGAAGCTATCCATCATTGCGTTCCTTTTTTTTTCAAGGGCCTCCTCGAACAATATTTTGATAGGATCTGCTGCTCCCTTATCTTTCTTTTCATCCCCCATGGGCGGTTGTCCGGGTTTTCAAGGCTGATATTGCAAAGGTTCAACCAGATTGAGCCCTAACTCCTTATACCCCGACCTCGTTGGGGACGTGCAAAGAAGGATTGAGAAAGAGTAGACCACTCTGATACCATTGATTTGAATTTATGCAGGAACGCAACAGAATACACAAATCACCATAAATACAAAGATGCAACAGAAATAACACTTCATTTCATTAATATCAAAGAACTTAAATTTTCTTACAGACAGAATGGAAATAAACTAACTAGGGTGTTAGTAGCTTATCTTTGAGAAGAGATGTGGAAGCTACAAGCCTCTGAAATATGTGTTACAATGAGGCTCGAAGGACTATATATTATTGAGAAACAATGGAAACCCTAAATATCCAAAAAACTAACCCTAGGAGATGAAACACCAGAATATGGGCCCCGTCGGGGTAAATTGGTACATCAATTTCTCGGGGTCGTAACTTTGTCATACTATTTCCATTTGACACACATGATACATCGTTAGAAATATCTATCCAAGGACTAAACTCTTGAAAATGAATATCGAGTTTGAAACAAACTCATATTTGTTGGAGCTTTGATTCCCAAAAAACGTCATTTAGGGCCTCAAAACGGCTCTGGAAGTTCAGGACCCGAAAAATTGCCAAAAATAGTAAATTGTGCTACAATTAAGGAAACTGGAAAACTAAAAGAAACAATGGTGGGTGTCCAAGTGGAATAGGTGGGTGGCCACCAATATCCACATGGATCACACATTGAGTTTATTAACTTAATTTACAAAAATTTCAAAAAACTCAAATCTAATTATTATACATGCTCCTTCGGACTAAAGCAAGAGTCCCTTTTTCTCAGTTTTGAGACATATAGGGTTTCAGGCGAGCACCATTCACCCATCCCGGCCGCATCATACTATCTAGTTGCACGATTCTGACTGCTCCTAAGGGTCATATCTCCGCAATTATAAATGGTCCCAACCAATGCATGCATAACTTGCTAGGATGCTTCTAGTCCTGACTATCATAGAGGAGAACCTTGTCTCCTTGTGTAAATACCTCGGTCTTAATATGAATGTCATGCCAAGAATTTTGTCTTTCTTTTTCAACTGACTGATGGAAGTCTGCTATAAATCTGGTCTCCTTTAGTTCTTTTAGCTCCATAATTCTCTGCACAACTGATTCCTCCTTCGACATATGCATGATCTGTGCAATGTACAAACTTGGAGTGATGAACTCTGCAGGCACCACTACCTCTTTCCCATAAACTAGCCTGAATGGTGTGTACCTGTGGATTTTCTTTATGGTTGTCCTATAATCCCACAATACTACTGGAACTTTTTCATCCCAGTCTTCCTGATTTGCGCAACATACTTTTGTAAACCCTCTCTTGAGGATCTTGTTGAATGCTTCTACTGTTCCAATGGCCTGCGGGTGGTAGGGGATGATTTTGTAATCTTGGATCAGAAACTATGTTTCAAGTTTTTCTATAGTGCTACTATTGAAATGATCTCCTTGATCACTAGTTAGGCTCCTAGGACATCCAAATCGAGTGATAATATTCTCAAAAATGAACCTGGCAGCAATATCTATTGAACAATCCTGAAGAGATGGTGCTTCCACCCAATGTGTAAGGTAGTCAGTTGCGGTGATGATGTGCCTAGCCTTTGAATGCTTGGTTGTGGGGTTGATTGGTCCAATGAATTCAACTATCCACTTCTCAAATGCTTGTAGAGCTCGAACTGGTTGAAGTGGTAATTCATCTCATCGTGACGGCTTACCTACTCTTTGAAAAACATCGCATGATCTAGCATATACCTTTTCATCCTTGAAGAGTGTTTCCCACTAAATTCCAGCTTGTATAACTTTATGTGCGATGGCCTTTCCTCCTACATGACCTCCTGCAACTCCATTGTGGCATTCCCAGAGTATATCTTGTCTTTCACGATCTAGGACACATCTTCTGAGGATACTATCTAGTCCCAGTTTATACAACTGTCCCGCGATCAACTGGTAATTTGTTTCTCTAACAACCATGTGGTGTTTTTGGGTTGTGGAATATGTTTTTGGGTAGGCCCTTGTAGTTAAGAAGAATGATATGTCCTCCAGGTATTCAGGTACGGCCTCAACCCGAAACAAGTCTGCATATGGGAGTTGATCGTCGACTGCTCCACCACTTTCCCTTGACTCTAATCTGGATAAGTGATAAGGTCTGATGTTGCATATTCTCGGATTGAAAATAACTTCAAAGGAAAATTCTTGAAATAACAACAACCATCTACAAATTCTCCCTTCCAACACAGTTTTGCTAATTAGACATTTCAATGCAGAATGATTAGTAAAGAACCTGAAATGAGAACCTAACAAATAATGTCTAAATTTTTGCAAAGCATAAATCATGGCTAGACCCTCCCTTTATGTCGTTGTGTAGTTTCCCTCAGCTTGTGACAACTTCAAGCTCACAAAGTAGATAGGATGATCCATGGATCCATCTCCAGGTTGTGTTAAGATATCTCCTAAGGCAATTCCTGAAGAATCTACATGGGCATGAAATTCATTTTCCCAGTTTGGGAATATCAGAATTGGTGTTGTGATGATATTCTCCTTGAGTGTCTCAAATGATTTATCACATTCTGGAGTCCATTGGAACGTTTTATCCATTTTCAGTAGGTTTTCCAAAGGTGCAGTAATGTTGGCATATCTTTGGATGAACCTGCGATAGTACTTTATGTGTCCTAGCGTGGAGCACAACTGCTCAACACTCATAGGTGGTGGCATATTCACAATGACTACAACTTTGGATGGGTCTATCAGTACTCCTTCTCGGCAGACTATGTGGCCCAAAAATTTCCCATGTGGTACACAGAAGATACACTTCCTGAGATTCAATGAAATCTGCAATTCTTTGCATCTATCAAAAATTAACCGTAATAGTGCTACATGTTCCTTGAGAAAACTATATATCATCCAATCATCCATATAAACTTCTATAAAATTTTGAATGAACTCTCTAAAGGCTGCTATTACAATCCTGGAAAATACTGTAGGAGCATTCTTGCTATAGTGGGAAAACCCCCGTAAGGACTACACTAGGGTTCTAAAGTGCAGGCAGAGCTAACCATCTAAAGTCTCCTACTTTTAACAATTATCTTGACAACACCCCACATTCATGCCTAAAATACAGAGTATAGGGATCCGTTCGTCCTACCTTAAACTCCACATCCGGTGTCAATCCCTTTGTGTCCGGTCGTTTCTCGACTGCAAATCTCCTCCCAAGTCTGACCCACATTAACCAAAAGAAAAACAACAAACTACAAACATGAATTCTATATATGAATTAGTGGGTTAGATTTCATAATAAAATGTAAATCAAACATGAAGATTGAACACATCATATGGCGGGATGACAAAAGTACTTCTTTATATTAATCTCACAAAGTCACTTACAAGATGAGATCGATGAATACTCCTCGAACCCGGTCCTCAGCTCCTCTTCACCAAGCTCCAACTACTTCCACGTATCCTTCTTCTCTCACACTTCTCTCTAGAGAATGGGCATAGGCTTATGTATGAGGGAAAAGGGCAAGAGTAAGGAATTATGGCTCAAAACTCACAATGTGGCTGCAAATTCTTGGGGAAAGGGGGGAAAGAAAAATGGGTAGAGTTTCACTATTCCTATGTTTCTCCTTGGAATGGGACCCCAAAACCTCTTTTAATATCCCAAAAAGATGTTTATTCAGTTGGGTGATGGGCTATAGGCGGTCAATTGGTTAGGAAACCACCGAATATCACGTAATCCCTTGCAAATTTTTATTTTTCGCAACTTTTGTGAGTATACGCGAGCTATAATGATGAATCTATCATACGTATGCGGGTAGTAGTGGTGCAGGTAGTGTACATATGTGGGCAGTAATGGTGCAGGGTGCGTACATGTTCAAAAATTTGGTTTTTAAGAAGAGCTATTCAGTATTGGCTTGGAAAAAATAGTAAGTAAGATGACCTGCTGCTAGGTATGCATATCTTGTGCAAATTAGGGTTATAACAAATGCCCCCTGATGTGTGAGGTTAGAAGATAATATTATGTCCGAAATACATTACAAATATTTACCAACGTACAAAGCGAGTGAGCCTGAGACCAGAGTTCGAGAGGTGCCATCTGCAAAATAAAATTGTCTCACCAAGGCGGGCATACCCATTCTCGGGATGAAATAAATCATGGCTGCGAATTAGATACACTGCAAATCCATGTCATATAACTATATAAAGTGTAGCCTCGAGCAATACACAATAGATATACATCTCAAAATCAAAGATATACATGTATAGTATCCATCTTCAAGAAGCCAATAATGTCTAATGGTTGGAGTTGAGGACTTCGGAACTCGAGCAACAACTTCAAGATCTTCAAAAATCGGGTAGGAGTGTAATGTGAGTGTACGACTTCACTACCCAGAGGTCTTTGATAGCTCATAGGGGAACAAACAAGAGGATCTCAGTGATCATACAGATAACTTCATTGATTTGGAGCAAGCACTTGATTGGACTTTCGAGATGGTCGGGCATGAGTTCAAGAGACAAACTGCAGAAGGGCCGACTCAAGTTAGGTAAAACTTCCGTTGGAAAATAGTACGACTAGTGATGAGACTCAAACATCATGACATTGACATAAGTTCACAATGCAGGAGGCAACACAAACTCTCCATATGTTTGGAAGAATAACGAAATAGAGGAGGACACAAATCTATGTTACAAGAACAACTTCCTAAGGTCATATTAAATCCCAATGCTTGACAACAGATGAAAGGGTGTGCTTTGTCCAAGGGTGACTCATTGTGCTACCATAAAAATAAAATACTTTTCCCTTCCTCTTTTTGGGGTATATTTGATTTTTTTATGTTTTTCAATATTTTGAAATCTTGAAAAAGAATAAAAGAATGCTACGTTACAAAGGAGGAATGAGTGTCGCAAGCATACTAGTTCCAAGCATAAGGAACACACTAATTCTCATAGCAAGGAGACATGTGTAGGAAAAGGACACTTGAGAAAATTCCTCCATGGGTCAAGGTGTCAGATTGCAAAGGCAAAGTGCTACAAGGCTTGTGTATAAGGCATGCTTCAAAGGTTTAGTTGAAAGCAACATGGAGCCGACATTAGGCCAAAGATGCAGAGATGCAACTGTGATTAGAAAGACACAATGAAACCCCCTTCAATGTATTTTTTACGAGCCCAGAGAAGGTAAGATTAGTGGTTTTTCATTTTTAGAGAGTCTAAAAAAGCATAAAAGAAGAATCCATTAGAGTACCTTTTTCAAAGATAGTCTAGTCGGCTCGGAAAAAAGGGTCAAAATAGCACCAAAAAGACGTCTATTCAAAACCATTTTAATGAGTGTGACAAAGCCAAGATCACTCGACAATATTTTCAATTTTAAGGAGTCTGAAAAGATCTTAACTATGGAATTGCTTCCTTTTTCTAGATTTAGTCTCCTTAGCCCGAAAAAGTATAAAATCTACTAAGGAGAAGTCTCCCAGTAAGATGAATCTCGCGAGGTGTACCTTTTTCCTCCTTAATATACAGGCCAGAAAAAGGGGTAAACTCATGCCAGTAGATGTTTTTCTGTGCCAAATAACGAGTGTGAAAGAACAAGGTCACTCGACAATCTTTTCACTTTTAAGGAGTCTGAAAAGAGCTTAACTATGGACTCCGTAAAGGATGTTCTTCTGGACCAGTTTAACAAGTGTGAAGAAACAAGCTCACTCGATGATCTTTTCAATTTTAGGGAGTCTGGAAAGAGCTTAAATATGGACTCTGTGGGGGTTCCTTTTTCATAAATTTAGTCCCTCAGGCCCAAAAAAGGGTTAAAATTATACCTGAGAATACTCTTCTAGCGAAGTGGAGTTCCTAGAGTATACCTTTGTTCATACAAATTGACCATCTAGACTGAAAAAGGGGTAAACTATCGCCAGACAGATGCGCCTTCAAATTTTAATTTGGCAATCGTGAAGGACAACAATATCACTCGACAATCTTTTCATGTTTATAGAGTCTAAAAAAAGTCTTAAAGAAGACTCTAGGGGACTACAACTCATGTATGAAACTAGTTTAGGTAGAGACCACTGCTAGCCTCATACTAAGAGTCTCTTTGATACTCAACTTGGAAAATCTCCCAAGAGGGAAGAAAACACAAACCACAATGTAAGTCCTCCCACGGTATAGAAACCGTAGTCATGGCTTCAAGGATAGTCTCATCTAAAGGAAATTCAAAATTCGAGAAATAGCGTAAACAAGGGTTGACAGTCCCAAAGGGTGAAGTAAACTAACTATATTCCATATGAAAATGGAGGCTCTGTCCAGGAATGGAAGAGTCTATCAACGAAGAATCATGAGTACAAGGGCTTGAGGATCTACCAACAACGAGATAAGAATCAAAAGGAGACTTAAGATCACTTGGACCAAGAGGGGGAAGCAAAGGCTCCCATGGACCCATTGGATAAACCAATGGATCAGTTGTTTAGACCATTTCTCAAGAAGGAAAACATGAGTTCATAGGTTCCTTCTCAGAAGCAAGTGAACACCGAGGATAAGATGCCACAGAATTAACCCGTGGCGGGATAGAGTCTACACGAACACTAGAAATATGTAAAGGGGTAGTCTGAAATAATGTCGAATTAGGATGGTGATTTCAGATGCCAGTTGGTCAATAGTGACAATGCTTCCATTGTGAGGGAAATGCATCACACAAAAAAGTGTAGACACCACAACATTCATAGCATATACATAATCACGCCCGAGAAGCATATTGAAATATAACGGGCCTTGCACCACTATAACATCAACACAGATAGTCTTCCCACCTAATGAGATAGGAAACTAAGGAAGAATCCCCAAATATTCACTAGGACGTCTGTCAAAAGCCAACAGCTCATGCGAAGAAGACACAAGCTTGGGAGATCCAAAGACTTTCCAAACTAAGGAGGATAAAATACTTGTCAAGGCTCCTTCATTCACAATACATCGATAAATGTTTGTTGAATTAACCTCAATCCTTATTTGAAAAGGTGTAGAAGAAGAAAGACGAGGCTCAACAAGGTCATTCCAATCAAAGGAAACCATCCTAGGGCTTGGAGGGGGTGTGCTCTAAGTGAGCAAAATGACCCCTTGTTCTGAAAGTACTAAACTGGAAATGCTAAAAACATAGTCAGTGGACACATCACTCCCCAAGAGAAGAGTGGGATCAGCCGAAGTCTGCATCGGCATGACCACTTTGGTAGACTCCACACTCTCTAAGGGAGGAGTGGGATCAGCCAAAGACTGCATCGACGTGACCACTTCCTCAACCGATGGTTGAATAGGCTATGAGACTACATGGTCTAAAGACACCTCACCCCCCAAAAGAGGAGTGGGATTAGCCGATGGCTGCATCGACATGATCACTTTCTCAACCAATGGTTGAATAGGTTGCGATATTACATGGTCTGAAGGCACCTCAGCCCCCAAAAGAGGTGTGGGATCAGTCGATGACTGCATCATCATGACCACTTTCTCAACCAATGGCTAAAAAGACTGTGAGGAAACCTCAGAAGACTCAGAATCAAAGGAGTTTGCAGACAGAGACCACAATCTTCGTACCTCAAGAATTATAGGGCACAAATGAGTAAGGTGATCTCCCTTGAAAATATTACAAGGGAACTTAGGCTTACATCCTATCCATCTAGGTTTCTCAACAATATCAATGCCCCCAACATGACTAACAGTGGTTGGTTGCACATCCCCAACATGACTTGCAGAGGTTGGTGATGGGTCGATAAAATGACTCGCAGAGGCTACAAACCTATTGTCAGTATGACTAACAATGACTGGACTTTTTCCCCCAGTAGGACTTGCAGAGGGTGGTGATTTCTTCTTCCTATTCTTCCTCTTTCTACTTCGTTTAAACTTCTGGTTACTAGTAACTGTACGTTCACCAGAGGCAAGAGAAGAAGGAGGAGAAGAATTTGTTGATGAAGGAACATCAACATTATTCCCATGACATAAAGCGCTTAAATGGGAAGCATCATGAGCATCTGGAACATTTGGAATGGTACCCAACCAAACCGGTAATCCCACATTCAACCCAGGAATGTACAAAGTGGCCATCAAAGGGACACCAACATTTTCGAAGAAAGGAAAAGAAAAAGAATCCCCTTGCAAAAGGATTCCTTGGTTGGTATTGTCGAGAATTTTATCCATGAAGATCTTATGCACAGGTTCTCCCCTTGGGGGATCGTTCAAGTCTGTAAAATTCTCCCACACTGACTTTGAAGAACCAGTGTTATCAAAACAACGACTATAAAAAGGCAGCTCCACGTTTCTAAGAGGAAGACCGAAAAGTCCTCATGACCGTCAGAGTGGGTGGTCTACCACCCTAGGTCGGAGACCCAAAGCAGTGACTAACTAACTCACTATGGAAAACTAGGGAGCATAGAGCACACACTAGAAAAAATCCTAAAGGCAAATCAAGCAGACCACTATCTAGTATGAAGAACAGTTATGCTAGCCAACACTAGAGAAACTTACCGGTGTAAGTGAAACTCGAACATGGAATCACCCTTCAGGTATACTCTACAAAGTGTGACTCAACTTCTGCCCTAGGTACCACGGTATACCCCCGCAGTCACTTGTGTAAGTCCCTAAAATAAGGCAACTAGGTTGCCAGCTCGCGAACAATCACCAGGAGGGTACAGTCGAAAGTCGGGCGGACATCAATGAGCAGGGTAACTAAGCCCGAAACCTACTGAGGGTATCGGAAGAAAGTGGTTTGAAAGATAACTGAGGACCTCGAACAGATTTGAGATCCATGAAGATCCATGGCAAATGCGACCAACAATATCCCATGACAAGTCCTCAATATGTGTTCCCCACTACGTTGGGTCCATCTTTGAAGGGGTTATCTCCGCTACCTTTTCGCACATGAACCTCGTGTTTATCCCCTGTGTTAGAGGGGGGTATTGGATAACTTCTACGTTTACTAGACTTTAACACTCCCTAACGCAGACTCCAATGTTTGTTTAACGACCTTGAAGAGTTTCCTCTCCAACCTAATTCAAGGCCCTAACCCTAAACTAGTTGATTGACCCTAAAAACATAAAAGTCTAGTTAATTTTATATTTTAGCGTTATTTTTACTGGCTTGATTTATTCAAAAAGTGGTGTGGTAGTGCAACTAATGTTATTAAGAATCTTGTGAAAAATGAAACTTATAAGAAAACTAGCAAAGAAGGATTATATTTCTCTTTTCTTTTATGCTTCAAAATAAGAAACTTGAAAATTAATTTTTTTCTTTTCTTCTAAAGAAAGTAAAAGGGAAAAGTAAAGACAAGACAAGACCAAATAAATTGATTTCTGGTCTACTACGGATCACACTGAGTCACTGAAGGAACCATAGAGGCTAAATAAAAAAGACTCACAGACTCGTCCAAAACCCTTTCAACGAAAACACAAGCAATCATTAAAAGATAAAGAAATCGACGTCAAACCTAGGCTCAAAAACTATAACTACAGAGACCAGGACTAAATCAAGAAACCCCTGAGAAGTCAGACTTCAATCAAGGGAGAGGATGACTTCCTCTCCTTAATAAAATAATTCTTGACACAGGCACGCTACTGACACTTAAGAAACCTACTTATGTACACAGGATGTCCTAAGGTAGGGCGTGTATGTATGTAGGCAGACCTTCTGTGGGCCGCGTACACCTCTCTAACTCCTTAAAAAAAAAAGAAAACAAAATTCAAAGGAACAAGGCAGGGAATACTGGTATGGTAGACCAGAATCCCTTAAAGACACAGTAACTTATAGAGAACTCAAAGAGGTAATTAAACCAATTAAAACACCCAAAAAAATCCCTTAAAAACCCTAGAGGCTCCCTAGTACGGTCGCCAATTCTACTTTAGTGGGAAAACCCCCCTACAGACTACACTAGGGTTATAAAGTTCAGGCAGAGCTAACCATCTAAAGTCTCCTAATTTTAACAACTATCCTGAAAACACCCCACATTCATGCATAAAATACAAAGTATAGGGATTCGATAGTACTACCTTAAACTCCATGTCCGGTGTCAATCCCTTTGCGTCTAGTCGTTTCTCGACTACAAATATCCTCCCAAGGCTCACCTGCATTCACCAATATACAAACAAGAAAATACGAACATGCATTCTATATATGAATTAGTGGGTTATATGTCATAATAAAATGTAAATCAAACATGAAGATTGAACACATCATATGGCAGGACGACAAAAGTACTTCTTTATATTAATCTCGCAAAGTTACTTACAAGATGAGATCAATGACTACTCCTCAAACCTGGTCCTGGGATCCTCTTCACGAAGCTCCAACTTCTTCTACATATCCTTCTTCTCTCACACTTCTCTCAAGAGAATGGGCATAGGCTTATGGATGAGGAAAGAGGGCAAGAATAAGGAATTATGGCTCAAAATTCACAATATGGTTGCAAATTCTTGGGGAAAGGGGGGAAATCAAAATGGGAAGAGTTTCACTATTGCTATGTTTCTCCTTGGAATGGGACCCCAACACCTCTTTTTATATTCCAAAAAGATGGTTATTCGGTTGGGTGATGGGCTATAAGCGGTCAATTAGTTAAGAAACCACCCAATAACCTGTAATCCCTTGCAACTTTTTATTTTTTGCAACTTTTGTGAGTATATGCGGGTTGTAATGATGCAGCTAGCATACGTACGTGGGTAGTAGTGGTGCAGCTAGCATACATACGTGGGTAGTAATGGTGTAGGGCACGTACATCTTCAAAAATTTGGTTTTTAAGAAGAGTTATTCAGTATTGGCTTGGCAAAAATAGTAAGTAAGATGGCCTACTACTAGGTATGCATGTCTGTTGCAAATTAGGGTTATAACAGTTCTTTTTCCAAATGGCATCACATTGTATGTGAAAGATCCCCATTTTTTTATGAATGTGTTCTTCTTCTTGTCTTCTTCGACGATCCTGACCTGGTGGTACCCTGGAAATCCATCTGTTAATGAGTATACTTCCTTCCCCGCAACCCGTTCTAGCACCTCATCAGTGAAAGGTGTTGGGAAAAGGTTGTGCACACAAGCATAGTTAAGGATTCTATAGTCCAAATAGACCCTAATATCCTATGTTCCTTTATTGCTTTGAATAACTATTGGGCTAACCCATTATGCTTATTCCACTGCGAAAATGTGTCATGCCTCCAACATTTTATCTATCTCCTTCTTAACCTTCTCTTTTACTCTAGGGTTAAGGAAATATGTCTCACAGGCTTGGATCCTGGTTTTAGTTCTATTTTTAGTTCTCCCATAACTCCTTTGATTCCCTTTAACTCTGAGAAAGTCTTTGGGAACAAATCCTCATATTCCCATAGTAGACTCTGTATCTCTTGACTGGTTTTCTCATCCCAATAGTCTCCTACCATAGCTATCTTAGGTTGATCTATGGTCCCTATATTGAATTTGCATAATTTTAATGGGTGATTGTAGGAACCATTAGTATGACTGGGTATGGTGTTCTGGATTTCTCTTTTCCCTTCTATCTCTTTGATGGCTAGGTTCCTCATTTCCTCTAAGTCATCTAGGCTTTCTTAATCTCTGCTAATCTAATAGCATTTTATAGGTTTCTCGGTTGAGGGCAGGTGAAGGTTAGTCTGAAGTTCCCAACTATGCTTGGCACATACTACTAAGTTTGATTTATGATTGCTATTATATGTAAAAAGAAATTCTTCAATCTTTTGCAAGACTACTTCAAGCTCAGGGTACTTCCTTGTAAATGAGAAGTCCTTGAAAAAATGAGCTGCCAACATCTGCCAGTCGCTGGTCTATCTTCTGGTTTCCTTGTGTATGAAAAAATATTTTGGTATTATGTAATGTCCCCCACCTCTTAGAGAGGTAATGAGGAGACTCAGTGGCCTGGGCACCCCCACTAGGTCATAGTCTCACACTGAAGGGGGGGAAAAGTCAAGAAGTTAAAAGTTATATTTTTAAGTTGACTTAAGAAAGGAA
>ML783631.1:60216-75022 GCA_009831015.1 Picea engelmannii | reverse complement strand
GGGGCACATCATTCAGTGGAGAATTCAGATCTACGGAGTTTGAGAGTGGATTTGGGAATTTGGACATCTGGGTTTTCCTTGCAGTTGCTCGATCTATCATTTGGCATCTTTCTCGGGATGATTGGACACTTTTGGTAGCAGGGAAAAATTATTCAGGGCTTCAGCATTCTATCAGGACGTGGCAGATCTGCTTGATTTAGTCTTCATTGTATATCCAGCCTTTGGAGGCTCATTTTGTATTGTCAGGAGCATTTTGTAGCAGCTCATATCTATTGCTTGTACGACCATCTGAGGTTTATACCAGATCGACCATCTATTGTATTGATCTTACATTGCTCATAATAAAAAGGTCAGATCTTTGCTTGTGCTTCTACATTTTGAATATATTGTGATCTCCATGTGTTGATGAATCTTGTATGCACTTAGAAACTCAATAAATTAGTAGTAGTTAGTGATTCCAAGAAAGAATTTGGCTTGGGATCATTACATATTGGTCCTAGAGAGTGGGGAAATAACTGAACCCAGAAATGAGAGGGTATCTCCACAACTTGCCATTATGTCACACATTGTTCAATATGTGCTTTAGGATCATATTCTCCTATGAATAATCGCGCAACTTGGAAATCTATCTGCATCTTTGGTTCCATCTGCTCCTTGTTATGAAACCTATACTTGATAGCCTGATTCACATCGTCCCAATATCTGAGTAAGGATTTATGATTGGCCCACCATCTAGAAGGGGAGTCCTAAAAGGCTACATCTAGTACCGAGATTCTTTGATCTTCTACTACCTTCTCTTCCATGTTGAGTAAGAAACTGTCAAGTTTTGAAGTGCCATCATATACTAGGTGTTCTCTAAAATCAGTCCCAAGCCATCTGGTTACTCTGACAGTTTCGCATCTTCTTGAGACTCTTTCATACCAACCTTGTTGCCAACTGTCAAAATCCAATTCTGAATCTTCGTCTATTGACTGTATGTTTCTCCAACTTATTGATCTATCAGTAGTAGGATTTATATAATCGTCTCTTATTCCTACTATTACGGTGTACAACTGATCCAAGTCTTCTCCATCCATATTATTGTTTGTTGGCTCTATATATTTGGGCCCTACATATGGATCCAAAGGTTGAACTACCTTGATTCCATCAGCCTCAAAGGTCATGGTGTCTTTCTTTAAGTTGATTACTGCATAGTTGTCATAAGCCCAATAAATGCCAAGTAGTGCAGGGTAAAGGTCCTTATCTCCCATGATCCCAATCACTTCAAAGTCAACCACTATCTTTACTCCTGAAACATCTATTTCCACATTCTCCAGTCTTCCTATGGGGAAGATACAATATTGGTTTTCCATTCTTAACTGAATTGGGCAATATGTCAGCCTAGGTCTTCCTAAGGCTTCCCAAGTCTTCTTAGGTAGAATGTTCACATCAGATCCCAGATCCAACATGACATCCTTAATCTCAAATTCATCTAACTGGGATGCTAGTCTAAATTCGTTTCCAGTTTGTACTTTTCTTATATGTACTCTCTGAGTACTCTTCTCGGGAAGATTGGCCCTTATTCCTGCTTCTATGGGTTATTCATTCCCTAAGATTATGTATAGAACATTGCACAACTTTTCTGTTAATTGGTCATTTCTGAGAATGTCAAAAAATAATTGAAACCAAAGTTCAACTACATTCTGAGGTTGTTCAGTTTGTCTTGGCATGACTACAGGGTTTATGGGTGTAGGGGGTGAAGCAGGGACTTGCACCATCTTAGGATAAGCAATAGGTTGTGGGGTTTTCACTCGCATCTCAGGGTTAGGCATATTTTGAAATACTTCTATGGCATCTTTAAAGAACTTTTTTTTATTTTAGAGGGCCATACCTATCTTCTTTAGGTGTTGCTTTCTGGATCTTGGGTAGAGTTTCAGCATCAGCTCCTGTCTTTTCTCCTCCTCGAGTAATAATATTAAGGTTGGGAAATTATCCCTTAATAACTCTCTTGATTTCAGAATTGATGAGGTTAGTTCCTCGTTGTCATACCATATATTCCCATTTTGCATTTAATTTTGGGCAGTCTTCAGTTGTGTTCCCATTGGTTCTGTAGTGAGAGAAACATGGCCACCTTGGATGAGGACAGTCTCTAGCCATGTGACCTAGGATTCCCTGTCATGAAGTTGCTTCAAGATATACAAGCTGAGCCAAATGATTCACAGAGAAGGATCAATCAGATGATCCATTTGCAGTAGTCTAGGGAGGATGTTTTCAACAAGACTCAAGTAATCCAAGAAAACATCAAGAATATTTTTGACAAACGAACCAAGGAAGATGATTTTGAGCTAGGATATTTGGTGCTGAGATGGGATGCTAGAAATGAAGACAAGGGAAAGCATGGAAAATTTGACAGTCTGTGGACAGGACCATACATGATCCAAGCTTTCAGGGGAAACAATGCTTTCTTGCTAAACAACGCCGATGGAACAGATCTGCCAGGAGGACCTGTGAATGGCAGAATGATGAAACATTATGTGCCACCTCAATAGAGATTCGAGTTTTCACTCTCCATTGTACATACCATTTTTGTCTTTATTTTTCGCCTGCATTTTCTGAGTGAAGAAACATTAGTCAGTTGGTTGAAGCCTGAAGAGAAGGCCCTAAGCTGCTGAACACTATTCTTCCAATTTTTGAGAATAAAACCCAATGAAGGCTACTAGGCAGAAATTTTCAGAATGACAGGAACCAGGTTTCTTGGCACTTCACAGGGAAAGTACCATCCCCAGGTGGAGCCGTTGTTATCACCCTATAAATTATAGGATCAACTGGTGACTGGGATATTATCTGTCTCTAGTGTTTTTGTCCACAAATGATTTTTCATTCTGCAAATAATTTGAAAAGAAAAAGAAAAGAAAAGAAAAGAAAAAAAGGAAAAAGAGAAGAAAAGGAAGAAGAAAAGAAAAGAAAAAGAAAAATAAAGAAAGAAAAAGAGGGCATAAAAGAATTGCAATAAAAGCCCCATGCAATAATAGTAACTTGGTCCATACCTTTCAAGCATGGCCAAGTTCTTTTTAAATTTGATGTTGATAGGGTAGTGAATGAATTTGGCTAAAAAGTTTAATCTTAGCCAAAGTGTCTAGGTTAGATTAGTGACTAAATCTGTCCAGACTGTCTAATCCTGGTCAGATAGCCCTAGGGTAGAGTAATTTCTTAACCCAACAGTCTAATCTGGGTTAACTGTCATAGGAAACTAGGTTAGAACATAGGTTAGTGGTATTGTTGCTTCATTTTAATAAATCCATCTTGATGTAAGTGTTGCACCATGTTTCAAATGCTTAAAATATAGTTTGGTCGAAGCCCCATGGTGGTGCCTACTTGAAAAGTTTGGGGGAAAAACCCATAAAATGCATTTATCCTAAGTTTTTCCTAGCGCATGTGTTCTCCGCTCCCCATTTATGCCCCCTGCACATATCGACGGTCCTAATCGTGGCGCCTAGATCTAGGGTGTACAGAGCATTCCGAACCCCCCCTACCGTTCTGCTTTTAACCCGAGGGGGGGGGGGGGGTCCGGAATCGCTGATAACATTTGCGCGCATCTGGACGACCCAGGATTGAGCGCTCAAATCAACAGTCAATATTGGATTCTGAACCCCCCCTCGTCCATCCTGCTTTTAATGGAGGGGGGGGGTCTGGAATGAGTGATAAAATACACGCAAAGATCTGCGGCTAGGAAACGAGTGCGCAGATCAATGGCCCAAAATGGATTTCGTACCCCCCTGGATGATCTTCTTTTAACTGAGGGGGGAGGGTTCGGAATGGCTTTCCCCCTCTGGCGGGTCCCTTGTTATACGTGGCGTAAATCTGTTTTCCTTGAAGTCCCGTCACCATCTGCTATCTAACAGACCCCCGTCACTTATGGACGTCACCTTCCACTTCTTCCCGAGTTAGTCACATCCCATAACTGTTGTCAGTCCCCTCCCCCTTTTCACTCATGGCAAGCCCCTTATTGCAAATTTTACCTCCAATCCCTAGCCACCACGTCACCCGTCCGTATATTTCAGCCACCGTCACCTGCCATCTCACCCCCAAATGACCCGTTGTCCATTTATTAATAGATAACACATCCATTTTCCAGCTGACCTGTCTCCCGTGCCCAATCGAACCCAGTTTAAATAAAACTATCGTTATTCCCCCTACATTTTCTATTCACCCATCGCACCAGATAAATTTACTGCTTACTCCTCCGTTACATTCCATCGCCTTCATCCACAGTCAGTCGCCCCCACTAACATTGTGTTTATTGCAGGTACTGTTGCAGAAATGGCGCCAAAGCCTAGACAAGCAGAAGGAGAGGAGAATCTGTTTCTCCCGCCTCCTTTCGACCTGGACAAGATCCCATTGGTCGACAAAGACCGGTTAATCGTAGATACCAAATGCAATTTTGATTTCTCGAACCTCCATTCATGGCTCAGGGAAGTGTTCCTGGACCAGAGTGATGAAATTGGACTCTGGGAGTCCAATTTACCCCTCTACCTTTTCCCTCAGATCCACCATTTTCCCGAGTTTTCTCTCAAGTGTCAAGCTCACTATATTCCCGAACAAAGAGTCGTCGTCTCCTATTCAGGAGAGATCCTGTTCCTCATCACACCCGAAGCCATAGACCAGATGATGCAAATTCCCCGAGCTGACTCTGCGTCCCCCTTCAACCTAGAAATTCTCATCGAATTGTACCAGAAAATGACCTTCCCCCAAAGAGCTCAAATATTCGAGCTCTTCCTTCCCCCATCCACTCAATTTCCCTCCACAAATCCTCCTTACCCATCCTCCATGTTCTCAACTAAGGGAAACTAGGTCATCTCATCCCTTTGTGCTCTGTTGGGATACTATTCTGATCAGTGGGTAGATGAGCCCATTCTGGGTTTTCTATCCATTTTCTCCACTGACGAAAAACCCACCATCCAGTTTGATTTCAGTACATTCTTGGCAGACAATATTCACGAACAGTTCGTGAATTTTGGCACAGAAGGCATGTTCAGATACTCGTCCATACTGGCATACATGTTTGTTTTCTTTTAAGAAGATAAATTTAGTTTTTCCATGCAGAAGATGGATGAAGATGGTAAACCTCAGGCAGTCACAGCATGGACTTCCTTTCTCAAGCACAACTCCACAAAGTATAGTTTCAAGGCGATCACAGACTAAAAGAGGGCCACCTTCGAATTCCAGACGAAGGACGTGCACCCAGAAGATCAGATGGATCTGCACAAGCAGACAGGGGAAATGGTGTTCTATACGTTGGCACATGCTTCTGCTTCTGCAGCCAAATTGTAGGTGTCCCTGAACAATGTTCAAACACAACTCAAAATGGAGAAGATTTCATCCTTCGCAAAGGACAATAGGATCAAAATTTTGGAGGAGCTGGTCCTCAAGATCGGTTATGATCCTTCGAACGTCAAAGCAACAGAGGAAATGATAAAGAAGAAGAACGCTGATATAGCATCCTTGAGGAAACAACTAAAACTCCTGCCCATAGAGGACTCGTAGGTGAAGGAGATAGCAGAGAAAGAAGGCGAGAAGGATGAGATGCTAAAGAAACTCATGGAGCAGAACACACAACTTAGAGAAATGGAAGCTGAGATGGAGAAACTGTTAAAAGAGAAAGAGCAATTGAATCCAATGGAAGTCATTCCATTGAGTGCCATCCTAATTGCAGGAGTGAGCACAACATCAGTGACAGCAATCCCGTCCACGACTCCATCGACATCTCAGGAGAAGACAGTCGATCTGGTTGAGTCCATGGAAAGGATGAACCTACAGGAGAAAGAGATCAGTAGGCTAAAAAAGGAAGTCGAGAACCTTTAGGAACTCAAAACTTCCTTTTAGACCAACCTATATAAGGAAAAGCAGGTGACAGAGAAGCTCAAGCAGGAGTTACAGTAGCTCTAGAAACAAACAGTGGCAGGAAAGACATTGGCCGAGGTTAAAGAGAGAGTATGGATAGACATCACTAAGTCCATGAATGAGATATGGCCCATGATCCAAATCATGTTTGAGAAGAATGAGTTGGTCCAGAGGAGAAAACAGGCCATTGAGAAGATCAGAGTAGAATTGGGAGACATGCCAACACAGGCAAATGAGATCATCAAGTTCCTCAATTCTAAGACCAGGGAAGAGCTGGAAGAGCTAAAGATTGAAGACAGAACATAGACCATTCTTGAGGTCAAAAGAGTTTTGACCAAGAGAGGACTAATGCTTCAGCTGGAAGAAAAGGTTCAGGTCATGGACCAGGGGGTACAAAGGTTCTTCAATGAGATTGAAGCTCTCCAGAAGAAAGGTCTTCATGGTCTGAAAGTGATCAATGATAAATTAATGACACTCCCAGACTACAAGAAGAGATTAGCTGAAGTGGCTAAGGACAGTTCAAAGTTTGTTGGCATACAAGGGAGCATCACCGACAAATCATTCCTGGATGCCCTTCATTGGGACATCAATATCCAACACGAGATTCGATACATATTCCTCACCAAGCCTACATTCACCAAGTATACAGAAATGGACAAAGTGTATCGAAGACTGCTCAAAGTCAGTGTGCACAGTCATCTTAGATGGGAAGAGCTCTGCGATCTGATCGATTAGCAAATGAGTTGTCCAGGTCCAGTCACCTGTCCAGTCAGATGAGGTCGTGCAAAGGCTTCATCAACGGTCTACCCAGAAATCAGAATGCAGTTACACCAAGTCATCAAGCAGTTCCTAGATTTAGGAAATTTGTTAAATTAGTTAGGCTAAAAGTAAATTTAGCACGTCCTAGTCATTAATGACAGGACGGTTTGTAATTTGAGTTATAAATACTTCACCTTTCGAAGTATTGAGGGTTGTTGATCTTCACACCCTGATGCTATTCAGACTGTAATATTTTTTGAAGAGATCTTCCATTAATAAAAAGGAGGCACTTTTAAAGGATTCTTGCGTGTATTCAATGGTGATGTTCTCTTTCTAAGTTGAATGTTATTCTTTCTTTGTGATCATCTTGTTTTCTAATTCTAATCTTTAAGAGTAACGAATGTTGTAGGATTTATCTCGTATACCATGTTTCTGACTTAAAAGATTTTAGTGTTTTTCTTCTGGTACTTTCAATAAAGGAATTCTTAACTGCTTCTTTGTTGAATTTATCTTTCTCATCTTTTCTGCTAATCATCATTTAAGCTACTAAAAGATCCAATGATTATATTATCTCGCCCGGTGAAAGTTTTTCCTTTGCGTTTCTGGTTTGTATTTCATATTTTATTAAACACAGACCCCATAGCCCAATGGATGTGTAGACTGTCTCAACCAATTTCAAAAAATACTTTGACAACAAAACCGACCTATTTATTTACCTAGCCTAATATCTAAAATTGGAAACATAGCTAAATCATATAGAGAGATCCCTCTCTGAAGTTGGAAGGGCTAGATCCCAACTTCAAAAGTGGTTGGATAAAGTTACCTTTGTAGATTTCTTCTGTTTTCAACCTCTAGGAAATTTACCAAGTGATAACACATAATAAGATGAGTTTTGAATGAACCCCTGTGGTTTCTCCATCTATATCTCCTCTTAAATTTCACCATGAAGAAAAACATTCTTCACATACATCTGGTGAACTTCCCATCCTTTGGTTGTTGCAATGGATAGAGCCAAGTGAATGGAGTCCATATTTTCTACAGGATAAAATGTATCATCATAATCTATCCCATGAATATGATGAAATTATTTTGCAACTAATATGGCCTTGTACCTTCTCACCTGAACATTTTCTACTCTCTTGGTCCTATAGACCCATTTGTATCTGACAAGTTTCCTCCCTGGTGGAAGTGGAACCAGATCCCAAGTCTAATTCTCTAGGAGAGATTCATGCTCCTCCTGCATGGTTTCTTCCCATAGTGGATTTCTAACAGCCTCATTGTTGGTATGTCGATCAGAATATTGAACCATATAGCAATGCATGGGCATCGTTGGTTCAGAAGTTGAGAGTACATGAGAAGGATCCATATGCTGAGATAGAGTCCTCCTCGAATCCAATGGATCCCCTACAAGGTTTCTCGCTGCCTGAAGTGTGGACTGTGCCCACTTGGGAATTTTCTGAAGCTCTGACACTGGCTACTCATTTGGTTGTACTACCTACTCATCTGCATGTACAAAATACTCTGAATTTGTGTCTGAATATGTAGCATCTGAGTGTGTGGAATCATCGTCTCTAATGTCTAGAACTGATGGAAGAACAAGAGTCTCTGCATGTTTCACTCGAGGTGCATGCAAAGCACTCTCCTCAAACTGAACATTGTGCTCAATGATGAGTCAGATTGTAGATGGATGAATCAATCATTACCCGTTCACATCATCTGGATATCCCACAAAGATGCAAGGTCTGCTCTATAGATCTAAGGCTTTCCTCTTTTGAGAAGAAATATGGGGCCATGCTCTAGATCCAAAGATGTAGAAGTGTGTGACATCTGTTTTTTCACCTGTCCAAGCCTCAAAAGGTGTCATATCCTCAACAGATCTATGAGGTTCCTTGTTTTGTATGTAACAAGCACAGTTAAGTGTCTCATCCCAAATATTGGAAGGAAGTGATCTTGCATGCAACATGCAACTGGTCATCTCCTTGAGAGACCTGTTCTTCCTTTCAGTAACTCCATTATGTTGTGGAGTGTATGGAACTATGTGTTGCAACTGGATATTAGCTTCACGACAAAGATTTTGAACATCTTTGTTGATATTCTCCCCCCATTGTTTGTATGGAGGATCTTTATTTTATTCCCAGTTTGTGTCTCTACTAGAGCTTTGAAGTCTTTGACATGCTCAAAAAATTCGAACTTTTTTCTGATAAAATAAACCCCAAGTATATCATGAGTAATCATCAATAAATGTAAGAACATACCCTGCTTTGTTGATGGAAATATGTGGAAATGGACCCATAAGATCACTGTGAACAAGCTCCAAGGAAGAGAAGCCTCTCCTTTCCTTCCCCTTTTCAAAATTCTCTTCAGGATGCTTGCCAAGAATGCATCCTTCACAAACCCCTTCAGAAAAGTGAATGTCTGGCAAGCCTTTGACCATTCCTTGCTTGGAAATTCATTGCATGTACCTAAAGTTTAAATGAACAAATATCTCATGCCATACTCTACTACTATCATTAGCATGTGTAAGCAGCAAAGAGGAGTCATAGTCAGTAAACTTAGTGAACTTATACAACCATGATTTTTGATCTACCTCACCAACTGCAATAATGGAATTGTCATGCATGTCAAGTACAGTAACTGTATCTGATGTAAATTAAACCCTTTTACCTGTTTGAAAGATCCGATAAACTGAGAGAATATTTATAGAAAGCTTTGGAACATGTAAAACATTCTCAAAAATTCCATTAGGGAGTTCCACTCTTCCCTCTCCTGCAACTGCTATTGGAGTATCATCCCCCATGAGAATAGGAGGTCCAGAGCATGAACTCAAAGAAGTAAAAAATTCCTCTTTAGCTACCATATGATGTGATGTGCTAGAATCTATAATCCATGAATCGGACGAGGAATTAATTGCAACCATAGCATGATGATTACCTTTCTTAGGCGCATGGTCTTCTTCCTTATTCTTCTTGGCTCCTTTAGGAATGAAGTCTCCGAGGTTATTTTTCTGAAGTACCTATGTCATAAGATCGATATGCTTCTTCATGCATGTGGATTCTTCATGATTTGGTTTATTGCAATATGTGCACTGCTTTCCCTTCTTCTTCTTCCCTTTGGAATTTGAAGAGTCTTTGGAACCTGAATATCCTTGAAGGGTTTGGAATATCCCTCCTTCTTTGACTCTGGATGTAATAGCTCCTTTCGTTTTTGCTTCGATTTTTTATTGGATGACCATTTTCCATCATGCATGGTGAGTGCATGTGCTTTGGGATCTTTCATGAGGCCCATTTGTATGAGTTTTTTCTTCTCTTGTGTGAGAGACTAAATGAAATGAACCATCATAGGCATTTTCCAATTTTCTCCGAAAAGACATCTGCCATAATGAGAATTGGAAACATATACAATGTATTCTGGTCCTATCTTGGCCAAGATTGTTAGAATAAGATGTTTCTCTTGTGTAGAATACGTATTCTCTATCATACGACCCTTGAATAACATACTTTTCAAGGTATACGTGATTCACCTTCAATTAACCCACATACATACGCAATTGTCTCCACTATGAACCATGTACATGATAGAAACACATACAAACACTTATGTACGACACACCCCTTTCATATGGATTCTATCCTCTAAAACCCACCTACGACTACCTCTTCTCTCTCTTCTCCTCAACCTATATGATATCTAAATGAAATTCCTTCTCCACCTATCTGAGATCTTTAATCATGGTCCTTTGTGATCCAACCCTCTCTGCATCAATACTTGGATAAAATATCTTCACCCAACCTGTGAGATCTCCTCATTCTCATGTAATCAAAAGTCCTTATTTTCTTCTACACTCCTCACACTAGAAAAATTCCTTCTCTTCTAGGTCCAACCTTGATCTTTCATGAAGGTACTTGATCTCAGAATCTCACCAAAGATCCCATACTTGGCATATCAACAAAGGTCCCTTGCTCTTGGTATCTCACCAAGAGTCTTCCTTGCTCTTATCATCTCACCAAGAGTCTTCCTTGCTCTTAGCATCTCACCAAGTGAGTTCCTCCTAAAGTGAATTTTCCTTTACCCTATCCTTGATTTTATAATCATGAGTTACAATCTATTTCTAATAGCACTTGAGATTTAGATTACATGCTAATATTGCATGCATCCTAACTTTTAGAATTTTCTAAAATAACTCAATTAATTAATAAAATTACTTTTACTTTAATTAATTCCTTTTAACTAAAGTAAACTCACACTAGGATTTCAATGACTTCCACATGTTAGACACACGAAAATGAAGAAGGACATGTCTTATGCTACCACTAACATCAACACTCCCTCTTAGCAAGGAAGGTACTTCTCCACCCTAGAGTTGGATCTATCTTCACTACCAGATATGCTACCATGCATGCTCTCTAATACACCTGATTGGTTGCTCCCTTTGACACAAAATTTATCCCTGCCATAGACTTGGAAGGCTACTCCTTCCCACCTAAACCTAAATGATGACTCCATCTGACCTACTCAACCTTTAGAGCCTCTCATCCTTGTTCTCTACCACTAGCATTGATCTGTGATGCAAGATCCTCTTGGATCCTTTTACAGGATCTCGTCCTAGGATAATGGTTTTCCCAAGGAATACAAATTAGAAAATATCCAAGCCCCACATACCTCAGGATCAATCCTTCGATCTTGATGCTTGATTGATTTCCCCTGTGTTTCCCCTTTGATCTATTCCTCAAACCATTCCCTACACACTTGTTTTATCCATCTATGAGTCACTTACTCAAATATATCTGTCATCCTATGATCTTTGAATGAACGTCCTTCTTCACCCATATGAGATCCCCTTGAGTCATTTTTCTGCATGGCTTAATCACTTGAGTGAAAGTCTTACTTTAATCCTAAGTTTATGACTCGAGCACATGAGAAAAATTCCTTCTCTACTCCTATGTGCTCTCATGTGGCTCGGATCTTTATGTGGAAGTCCTTCTCCACCTATCTGAGATCTCCTTGTTGAATTCTCGACCTCCTGTCATTGCTTAGCAAGCCACCCAATAGAATTTCCTTCTGAAACTCCCTATGTATTGGCATGTATGACCTTGTACGTGATCGTTGCCACTGCAACCCAGTATGTACATGCTCGTCACCAATGTGATCCATGTATGTACATGAATATAACCACTTGACCCACATACACCTCCGTACACCTACAAAAACACATGTTCTGCTTCAGTACTATTGTTTCCCATAAATCAGTCTTTTGATTTTTACCTGCTAGTTTATAGATATGTTAATATCCCCTACAAAATTAATAGATTTTGCAAAATATAGTGGATTTGTGCTTATTCCTTCACGAACCCACCTTAGCACTCTTGGTCCCATAGATTCGCTTCTATAACCCTAGATATGAACTCTATCTCTCCTGTGGTCACGCATATCTCATAGATCTATCGTTGTGCATCCTTAGATTGGATCCCTCTAAGAACTCACCTTGCTCTGATACCATGTTGAAATTTCTCCCTGTGGAATCAACCCTTGGTATTTTTTGATACCTTATTGATATTCTACCACTCTACTCAACACCCAGTAGTTAGCTCAAAATAAAAGCACATTATCTACTAAAATCATAGTTGATTAATCAACTAAACATGTAGTGGAAGCATAAACTAGGAAACCAAAATCTCACACACACAACACCAATATTTTCGAGTAATATAACCCTAGAAAAAGCATGAAGGAAAAACCTGCTCCAATATGTTTTTATTAAGGTCAAATCAAGGCTCCCATAACAAGGAAAATGGACCACTAAGAGAAATACAACTATAGACAAACCTAGCCAAGTTTGTTATGTCGCACAACCCCTAAACATCATGTTTTTCGAGGTATACGTGATTCACCCTTAGCTGACCTGGATACATTTGTGATTGTATCCACTCTGAACCATAAACATGTATGGAAAACACATATGGACACTTATTTACAACACACCCCTTTCCTCTAGATTGTATTCTTTGAAACCCACATGCGGCTACCTCAGCTCTCTCTTCTCCTTGGCCTGTATGATCTCTAGATGAAATTCCTTCTCCACTTATCCAAGATATTGAATCATGATCCTTTGTGATCCAACCCTCTCTTCATCAGTACTTGGATGAAATCTCTTCATCCAACCTATGAGATCTCCTCACTCCCGTGTAAGCAAAAGTCCTTATTTACTTCTACATTCTTCACACTAGCAAAAGTCCTTCTCTGTTAGGTCCAACCTTGATCTCTCATCAAGGTACCTGATCTCGGCATCTCACCAAATAAACCAACCTTACCATCTCACCAAAGGTCCCTTACTCTTGGTGTGGGTATATATATATTCCCCTCAATCTAAGTTGTAATAATTCATTCTCATATCACATTCATATTTATTAATTATATTTATCCTTATGGATCTCTCTATTTTATCCTACTTAAATAGGATATTCTTATAGTTGTCAAATGAGTTTGTTTGTCACATTTGTTATCTAAGTGAAGTCTGATCTTGGCCTTTGGTCAAATTTCATTGTCATTGGCAAAAAAACATTATATTTTTGCCACACTTATTTGGGAAGAGTTTCTCTTTATTCAATCTTTGATCACCACTGGCCCTAAGCTATATACATTTCAAAAAAACAAATATGGCACTTTGCCATTTGAAATTCAAAAGATATCCGTGAAGAAAAATAATCTACTGCAAATTGAAGAAATATCAATTCTACCAGTCTGTTGAAGAATAATCATTCTGCAACAAAATTCAGAAGAGAAATCAGGAATTTGTTTTTACGAAAGAGAATTAGAAATTTGATGCCAAAACTGTCATCCACAAGGTTATATCCATATAGCCCTCCCATCATGATTTTGTTTCCGTACACACAATCCACCAATGTTGTTTCCATACATTGCAGTTTCTACATTGTTGTACAACATGCAGTCAATTAATTGTAGTTGCCACCTTTCCATACAACCTGCAATCAATTAATTGCAGAGTCATATGATTTTTGAATATTGTACAACCTATATTTTAATTTACAAAATCTTTTTTAATTGAATATGGTACATTCGTCGATTAAGAAATTATGTGAGTATCTGTTCCCTGGTGCTTTCCTGTATAGTCATGATTTAAAAAATAAAAAAATTGCAAATCGTTCCCATTCGTAATCTGTGTTTGTACGATCATGTGGATTTTAATATTTAATGAATATTTTTAAAAATAATAATACGAATTGAGTAAATTGTTAACCCATTAATGATTATTCATATATACCATTAAATATACTTTGAAAAGGGTTATAAAAGTAACCCCTAAAGTTCAACTTCATTTTCTATAAAGGGTGTATTCAAAGTTTATTCATTGATATTCCTAAGTCAAGAGAAGAAGAATATTTTTTAATCGCTTAGACTTAGAACTCTAATTAACATACAAGAAGTGAACCATTTATTATTGAAAAACTGGGACCTTCACACTTTGTGTTATCAAAGGGGTATATAATCTTCATAATCAAGGTATTATTTATCACAAATTTTCAATGAAAACAAATGGAGCCCAATAATGAGGAAAAACAAATATTTCCTAAAACTTCAAAAAAACGTGTTGTAGTGCCACTTGGACTCAAAGAGACACATGCAAGGAAAAATATTTCTACTTATATTGCCTCTACTGAGGACAGTAATTATGTTAGTTATGAATGTGCTAACCAATTAGTGATTCATGAGTCAAATATAACTTAAAGGATAGACTTGTGGAATGAAAAAGAATCTAACATAAGAAATATACAACTAAACATTGGATATTATACCCTTATATCACAATTCACTGTTAGATCCTTATTTTTTATGATAGTGACATAATTTTGGGTTCAACCTAGGTGGAAGCACTAGGGAATTTCATCTTAAACATGGAGAAAATGTTTTTGACGTTTTTTCTATAAAAATAATATGGTGACATTTCAATACATTGCAATGAAGTTAGATTTGATAGTACCATTATAAAAATACCTTTAAGACATCTTAAAGGTGATCCTTTAGGAAAATCAAGGGTCAACATCAAAGATACAAAAATAATTTGACAAAGTTATCACAGATAAAAATGAAGAAATTTCTCACCTAAAATATCACAATGAAAAAATACTTGCATAAATCAGTAAAGGAAAGA
>ML783631.1:42838-59886 GCA_009831015.1 Picea engelmannii | reverse complement strand
TAATCACAAGAGAGGACACCTTAACTGGCCAGTGCATCAACAACGCTCACAAGGAAAACAATTATGAAGAATATTGATATCAACATCATTTGAGTCTAATAATAACCATTCATATTTGGTATCACATAAGCAACAACATTCCATAAAGGATCGAATTAGGATGGTTAGATACTTTTATAGTTTGAAAATTATGCTCAACGCTTAGAAGTTCATATCGTCTCATATCATCCACCATATCAACATTAAGAATCGAGAACCACGTGAATAAAACACAAGCCAGAGAAAGACTTAAATCCCTTCCACAATTATGCTTTGAGGACAAAGCATTTCTAAAGGGGAAGGAAATGTAATACACACACACATACACACAATATATATATATAAAGAAGATAATAACAATAATTTCTCACTAATGATTAATATGTAATGAAGAGACATCTTCCAATGAAAGGACATGTCTCTTAATGAAAGGGCACCCATACGTGGGTATATATATGACCCTCATTCTCAGTTGTAATAATTTGTTCTCATATCACATTCATATTTACCAATTATATTTATCCTTATGGATCTCTCTATTTTATCCTACTTAAATTGGATATTCTTATAGTTGTCAAACATGTTTGTTTGTCACATTTAAATGGTAAATGGTGTGCAACGTAATTTAATGGTTATCTATGCATCATTTTAGTAAAGAGAACTCCATGCTAGTTATGATTTGAGTTTGTTTGTTCATGGATACAGTTCCCATGGTCTAGTAATCCAGTCCAATCTCTCTTTAACCACACTTGTACATCCATTTGGAAGTTGGAAATCGATGACTCTCCTTCCATAGTTGTTGCTATTTACTTGGGAGTTGTTGTTTTAGTTTTAAGAGTTGTTGGGGAATTTTCTATCAGTTTCAAAGTCAAATTTGTTGCTAATTGGTATCTACACTTTTTCAAGGGGTTGTACATTACATTTTCAATACTGCTAGACATTTTTCTTTTTCCCATCAGACATATATAGACCATACTAAATATTATAGCATCACTTGGGAATTTAATATTTTCCCATGAGCCATTTACATGTTTTTCTTCTATCATAGTTACCAAATTCTCCTCCCTAGATGTTTTTATTTGTTATTTGTTACCGAATTCACCTTCCAAATGTTTTTGTTTGTTGTTGGTTACCATATTTTCCCCTTGGAAATTTTCTTTGTTGTTGAATATCAAATTCGTATTTCAGATGTTATTCCTTCACTATTGGTCATCAAATTTTCCCTCTGATAAATTGTATCCATTTCTAGTAAACCCAACTTGTCCTTGAGCATTTTTCTTCACCGTTGATCGACTTCTTCCACCTAGGTCATATTCCCCATCTTTATTCGGCTTACTACACTTGTTAGTTGACTAGATATCATCTCTAGCCGATTGGTTTTTTCTCTTGGTTGATTTATCTTCATTAGTCGACTAAGCATGAAGATACTTGACTTTCCCCTTTCGTATGTGACCTTCCCACTTCCTAATCTATTTTCCTATTGTTTGGTTGACTCGAATTTTGGGTGGTTGTCTGGTATATTATTTGGTTGACCCAACTATTGGGTGGTCGATTAGTCTATTGGCTAGTTGAATAGACCATTGTCCCGGCTGGTCGAGTTTTCATCCGCTAGGGAGATCTAAGAAAATATAAAAACATTTTTTGGTGGAAATATGAGTGTTTCATTTGATTGGGATGTGAATTGAAGTAGCTATACCGTGTTATTGAAATAACAGTCCTTCTCACAATATTTTCCATTCAATATTATAGTTTTGTTGCAGAGTATTTTGTGTTGGTGAAATGGATAGGCTATAATCCTTTAGTTTATGGATAAGATGGTATCAGCGCAGAAGTTTGAATGCACCTAGTGATACATGTATATAATCACTTGTAGTGACTACAAAAGAAGTGGACAAGAGTTGTTTCTAGGGCTAGAGTGAAGTAGAGAACCAAGAATGGTAGGGGAACATTATGGAGAAGATGAGGAAGAAGATCCCAAGGTCAAGTTGAATTGACTTGAGCAGACTTTGGCCACATTGACATCGATGGTGTCACAAATATTGGTAGTGAAGTGCAAAGAAACACCATCAATAGAGGTTTTCCATGAAGGCCCAAGAAGAAAGAAAATAAGCCAAAGCCAGAGCATAAGACTGAGCCGGATATGGGAGAATGTACCTATAGTAAGACACGGGTACCTTTTTGTGTGGAGGCCAAGGTGGACATTAGTCCATATGTTGAGGAAATGGATGCCATTAGGATGAACTAATGGCTACAACAGATGGAAGTGTACTTTAGTGTGCATGAAGTAACTGGAAAATAAAAATAAAAAATCCAGAGACAGGGCGTAAGACTGAGCTAGAGATGGGAGAATGTAGATATAGTAAGACATAGGTACATTTTCATGTGGATACCAAGGTGGAAATTAGTCCATATTCTGGGGAAGTGGATGCCATCAAGTTGAACCATTGGCTACAACAAATGGAAGTATACTTTAGCATGTATGAAGTAATTGGAAAACACAATATTTCTTTTGTTGGGTTGAAGCTTGAAGGACATGTTTTGGCATGGTGGGATAGTGATGTAGCGGGAAGTGTGTTAAAGAATGAGCCACCGATAACGGATTGGGAGGTGTTCAAGGACATGATCAAAGCCCAATTTTATCCAATTGGATACGAGGAACATCAACAAACAATATGGAATTACTTTAGGAAAATACAAGGACAATCAATGTGTAGTGAACCAGTTCAGTTCAGACTAAACCTATCCAAAATATTTGGAATTAAATGATGAAATCCATATGGACAAGTAATATATTAAATAAATGTATATCAGAATGAATAGTATGATATATTTACAATGAGAATGAGGGTCGTATATATACCCACGCATGGGTGCTCGTTCATAAGAGACATGACCTTTCATCAAGAAGGTGTCCCTTCATTACATATTTAGTTATTGATTATTAATTAGTGTTAATATTTATTTATATTTATATATTGTCTATATATTTTTTATTACATTGCCTCCCCTTTTGAAATGATTTGTCCTCAAAGCATAATTATGGAAGGGATTTATGTCTTGCTTTGGATTATGTTGTACTCACATAGTTCTCAGTTCTTGATGTTGTTATGGTGGACAATACGAGATGATACACAATTCTAAGTGTTGAGAAGAATTGACGTATTGTAAAAGGATCTGATCGTCCTAAATTAATACTTTGTGGAACGTTGTGCTTATATGATTCACCGATTAGTTTATTCTTAATTGTACTAGCATTAACATTCATTGTACGATCAAGAAGAATAGCAGAGGACCAGAGGAGCCAAAACGAAAAAATGGAGCGAATGGCAAGATAATTCAACCTCTACCTACGCTATGTCCACCACATGGACATCACCCCAGCAGACCGATGCAGAACACCAGTCTGCATCAGAAAGATGTGCACGGTGGAGCAGAGGAAGGAGAACGAGGAAAGAAAGGAAGGAGACGAAAGTCATCCCATCCTCTTGGACTAGCGCAGTACCAACCCCTAGTCAAGTTGTTTATCAGTGTAGGAGCCACTCTTGTTCTACGTTTTTGTCTTATATATATATGTTATGGTAAAGTTTTTCAAACTAGTTTTCAGAGACTACGTCGGTTTCCCAAGGTGTCGACCCAACCCTCCACCCCCGTTTTTGTAGACAACGTAACTTCGGGATCCCTGATCTGGTTTCCTTTTTGGTAGATCAGGGGATCCCCCCTTTTTCCTTTTGTACCATAGTTTCCAGTAATATAGCATCTCACACTCACTTACAAAAATATAAAACATTCATCGTACGATAGGACAATTGTTTTCCTTTTTAGTGATGTTGATATTTTGACCGGCTAAAGTGTCTACTCCTTTGATTGGGATGTCGATAAAGTGTCTTGGGAGAACGAATTCCCTTTATTATACATTTAGTTACATTTCTATTAGTAAGTACACCTGTAACTTCCATCGTTTTTACTCCAACATCCTTATGTGTCTTTCCTCCAACTGGGTTGGAATATTTTTGAGTTGTGATATCCATTAGATCTGCATTTGTTCCTTTCTTCACAACTTGGATTTTATCACCTAAAGATTTTGATGCTTCCTTCTCGATAAATTATTCTAACTTAATCTCCAGTGACTTCTTATCATTTTTAAGCTTCTTGATTTGCGTAAGTAGGTTTTGATTATGATTATTTAAGCATGAAATCTCTTCATTTTCTGTTTTTTCAACTTTTTTCGTTTCTTGATTCTTTTCCTACTCTTTTAGTCATTTGATTTGTTCAACAATATTTGATTAAGGATCATTAAGCGTGAACTTCTTCTTCTTCTTTTTTATATTTTCTTTATGAGATCGTGACTCTCCTGCTCCAACTTCTGAACGCATTATTTTCTATCCTTTGAATTCTTAATCCAAGTAAGTAGGTTTTTATTGTGATATTTTAAGCGAGAAATTTCTTTGTTTTTATCTGCAATAACTCTGTCATATTCTTTTTGTATCTTTGATATTGACCATCAATTATCTTGAAGGGTCACATTTGAGATGTCTTTCAGGTCTTTTTATGAAGGTACTACTGAATCTGAGTTCATAGTAATGTCTTGAAATGTCATCATCTAATTTTTATAGGGAAACGTCACAAACTTATTCTCCATGTTTAAGATGAGGGTACCTGGTTATAACCCAAGAATGATGTAAATTTATTCTTTATACATAGTTGTATCATTTGATTGAGATATATATATTTATAATCATAAATTGTCACTTGCAAGTCCTTAATTTCATAATGTCTTTTGTGAAAAATATCTCCCTTTTCACTTATATTTTTCTTTGAAATTAATAATTGATTTTCCAAATTGATATTAATGTAATTTTCATCATGCTTCATGATGATAATGATGTTAACATCTCTTCCTTGAATACTCCCCTTTAATGCAAATAACCCATAACATGAAATGTAACAACCTTCATAAGAAAATCTTCCTTATTAGTAACTACCTTATTTCTTATTTATTTTTATAAAACGGTTTACATATACCACTCTATACTCTTAAGTGTATAAATGACTTAATAGTTTTAGATATAATTTCGTTGGCTTATACTCCTTTTATTTTTTCCTCGAGGCTTAAATAACATCTTATAAAAATTCTTTTTTTTAATAGCTTCCTTGAAAATAAACAATTATTTGATATATCTATATATATATATATATATATATATATATATATATATATATATATATATATATATATATATATATATATATATATATATATATATATAATTTAATATTGTCTTGCAAATTCCAATAATATTGTTTATTAAAACCCTTCTTTTCACTTGAACTATTAAATTTTTTTGGACAAGAGAATAATCTTTAATTCCTTTTTAACTTCTTTCTTCATAAACCCTTTAAATGAGCTTGAAATATAATAATGTATTCTCCCTTTTAAATAGTTTGAAATATCTTGTTTAATATTTTTTTATTAATATTTTCCAATTCACACGATCGTACGAACACGTTGGTATGATCTTCAAATTTGTTTTAATTGTTGTACAAAATTGCACGAAACATAGTTGTAGAGATTTGTTTGCACATAACATAGTTGTATGGATTTGCTTGGAACAAAGTCATCTGAATTTCACTGCATGGAAACACAAGTTGGAAGTTGTACGACGAGTACATATGGATGGTGGATTTGCAATGAGAAATCATATAGATTTTTTTACTATTGGAAATGTCACATAAAACACTGCAAAAACGGAGTGTACAAACCAAGTACGAAGAAATTACAGTACAACGGTTATAAAAAATTAAAATTAGCAACTTTGCAATCAATTTTGTGATTGCACATTTGGAAATTGTGACTGTACGGAAATCTGTATGAAAGCAGCTACAAAAGGTTGGCAGGTGGTATGATGGAAATAATATATATATATTCCCTTCAAAATGCAGTGAATAGATTTTTTATTTCTTTTATTTGTAGTTGAATACTTTATTCTTCAATGATACAGTTTTATGAATTTGTACTTCAATATTATAGTAGAATAAACCTTTTTGAAACAATGTTTTTGAATGATAACAATGTTTTTGTAAAGCATTCAAATGCTTGTTGTACATGAATTGAAATATATGTGTTTTTGAAAAGGAGTGCATGATCGGTTGTAATTGACAGCCTAAATGTTTTTGGTCCAAGTTGTAAATCCTAACCTTAGGTGGCTTGTATTTCCCAAGTTTGTTTTAAGCCATGTTATTTAGGCATACATATAGCATGGTAGTGCATGGAATCATCCCTGTCATGAGTAGAGAGGATGTAGGATCAAGTTGTGGAAAGAACCACTTGACTGTTCATCTCCAAAGATTGGGGTCCAATGCTTGGTGGACCGGTGTAGCCACGTCAGTGCCACAATAGCAAGCTTCTCTGCAGATTCCACATCAATGCCACATGTTATATGAATGCCACATCAGAGGAAGTCCACGTGAGTGATTCCACATGTGAGGACACATACCAATGCCACAACATCAAATGTACATGAAAAATGCATCCACATGGAAGCCACCTCATATGAAACATAAGCAAAAAAAATCTTGAAAAATGAATAAGTACCAAGACATCACGAAAATAGTGAGCATGACAGAGAATCAAGGGTATCCAAGAAGAAATGAGCACAAACCTGCAGACCCATGCTGACAATCCACAAATTGACTAAGTGTTAAGAATCGATCAGACGGACGAGGTCACAAATGTAGAGTCGCAGAAACTTTGTAGACTCATAACCCACAGTGAAATCTTGAGAATTCTCCAAGTATCAAGAATGACTAAGTACCGAGATATTTCGAAGAAATGACTAAGTACCCAAAGGGTGAGAGATTTGATGGACCAAGAGGTCGCCAATTGTCATAGATCAGATGGCCTAGAGGATGAGACATCGAACGGCCCAAAAGGTTTCACTTTTCACAGATCAGATGGCCCAAAAAGTGAGAGATCTGATGGTTCATGATGTCTCGTAGAACCACGATGAAATACTTAGAAAAGTTTCTAAGTATGGGTGCAAAGTGGGTACAACGGGATGTGAAGGTGCATTTTGGAGGCCATGGAAGTATGAAAGGATATGCCTTAGACATGCGTAGAAATGCTTGGAAATGCGTCAAAGTATAGGTGCAAAATGAGTGTGGTGAAACTTGAAGGTGTAATTTGGAGGTCGCGAAAGTTTGAAACAAAGAAGATATATGTCTTAAACTCACGGTGAATCCATCAAGACAGATTGACGGTCAAGATCAATATGAGATTTTATCAGATGGTGGCTATAAGTTGAAGAGCCGGTGGTATTGATATGATAAAGAATAATAGATCGATGGTTGAAATCTAATCAAGTGAATATCAGAGGGTTGTTGTGTGTCATGGTTTCATGATATGTTCTTGAGGAAAGTTGAGTAGATCAACAATTGTGATTGAATGGAGATCCATATCGAACGGTGGTTCTGCAGTGTTCTTACACGTGGTTCCAACGTGATAAAATAAGATTGATAGTTGAGATCAAATCAAGGATAGATTGGACGATTGTTGAGTGTTGAGGGTGTATTGAGTATTTTGGTGGAAAATGAAATAAGTCAATAGTGGAGATTGAATCTTAATGAGATCAAATGGCTACTAAGTGTTAAATTCTGCACAATGGTTTGAGAGAATAATCACACACAAAACCAAAGGGGGTTCTATGTTGGTTTCTAAGGAATGTCGCAACTCTGTTTTCAAGATATCTGGAGACGAATCCATGGACATACTTTTGTATGTGGAAAAATTCATGGAAGTATGGAATGTATAAATAATGATGCTCAAATCCAATTTTAGAGTGTGAAGAATAGTGAAAGGATGGAAGTGTAAGAAGTGTGAGTCATGTGAAGAGAACTTATGAGGCTCGAGGATGCTAGAGAATGAAAGGAAGATTATGTAAGGGAGGTTGGGAGGTGCAAGTACAAAGTAACTTCTAAAAGTGTGCAATATTATGAAGTGTGACAGCAGAGACAGAACAACATATTGGTGTATATGAAGGCTTGAATGGAGGAGATAATCTAGTATTATTGACAACTTGAAGAGATTGATGTTTCCAGTAAGATTGGTATCTACAGGTACTGTTGAGTTGGTTCTCAGCTAATGGGATTAGTGTCTCCTACATGTTGGTGCCTGAAAACATTATTTTTGAGTTGGTGTTTAGTGAAGGAGACTAGTGTCTCTTGTAGGTTGGTTCTTGCAAACATTGTAACAGTAGTTTGGTGCCTACAAATTTTGATTAAGAGAATTTGTGTGGTTTTCTCCCATTTAGGTTTTGACATTAAATATATATGTATTGTGGATTATATGTTTGTATGTTCATTTCTTATTAACATCTTATGACTAATGAAGTAATAAATTGATAAAGATTGTAAGAAAAGGATAAATAGTTCAATATTGATTCACTCCCCCTCTCAATATAACTAAGTGTTCCAACACTAGCTTGGGGCTTCCATGTGCATGCTCAAGAAAAAAATGCAACCACTCCCACTAGCAATAGTTAACTAAAGTCAAAAGTTTTTAATAATAAGGAAAGGTAAAAAATAATGTGTGAATTCAAGTGAGAACTCTACATGAAGTCAACATGAATTCCACAATAGAAAAACTCTCCTAGAATAAGACTAGAGTCCAAAAATGGAACTAAAGTCCTAATTGAGAGAGAATTTCATAAATATGGAAAGTCACTAAAAATAGGTAAATAAGTGAAATAGATTAAATCCATGAATAACATGGGTAATGCGCACTTATCTAGGAGAATAATATTCTCACTCCAGTGTGCTCTCTAGCCATGAAATAGGGATTATCTCCAAAAATCAAGGAACGAAATACTCTTCCTCCTAGGAAATAGAAATGTACCTAATGGTGTTTTATGAGCCCATGGTTTGGAAACCCATGGTATTACAAATAGGCAGCTACGGGTTAAAAATAGACATGTTATAAATAGACAATACCAAAAATAGATTTCTAGGGTCTGGTCACCTGGAAAAAATAAAAAAAAAATGTCAAAACTAGACATGACCAAGAATATTCAGGCTAGGTAAGGAATTAAAGCTAGGTATGGTGGTCAGGATAGATCTAGGAAGGTCTATAAATAGACATGCTATAAATAGAAGTCCTCCTGAGAAAGTGGAAAAATGGAAAAATGAGTATGTCACTGAGTATGTAGTTGAGCATGTACCCCAACACCCCCCCTGAAACACAATCGGGGTGTGCACAATGATGGGTCCTGGAAATATGAATCCATGTTAGGTACTAATATACAAGTATAGATGCATAACAACTAAACAAAATTGATTTAAAGAGGGAAAACCCAATGGGAACAAAACCCCCCTTCAAAATATGTTGCTAACAAAAAAATAATGCTAACATATTCAACTACTAAGCCAATGTATCCCTCAATCCTAGAATGTCCCAATGAGATAAACTTTTTTTTGGTGAAAGGCTTGGTGAAGATGTTTGTTGCCTATTTTGAAGATGGATAGAACTACATATCAATGAATATGTCCTCAATTTGTCCTCGAATAAAGTGCATGTGAAGCTCGATGTGTTTGGTCCACTGCTTATGAACTAGGTCTGTACTCATCTTGAGAGTACTCTGATTATCGTACCATATAAATATCAAAGATGAAAATGAACTCCCAACTCTATATGAAAGTGTTGCAACCAAATATCATGATTAGTAACATTCATTGCACCCCTGTACTCTGCCTATGTTGATGATAAAGCAATTGTTAATTTCTTCTTACTTAACCAAAAAATAGGTAATGATCCAAGGTAGATGACATATCTTGAAGTGGACTTGTGATCATTGTTATCTCCTGTCCAATCTGATTTTGTGTAACCAATAATATCTAAGGAAGATTTTGATGCATAGTGTATACCAAAGCTGGTAGTCCCCTTGAAATATTTGAGAATCCTCTTTGTGTCCTTCTAGTGAATCTCATGTGGCTCCTGTATGTACCTAGAAACTAATCCAACTACATAAGAGATTCCCTATAGAGAGTGTGTAAGGTATAAAATACTCCCCACCAACTGTCAATATCTAGTACAATCAACCAAAGGTGTTGCACCGACATCCTCTGGTCCAACCCCTAACTGAAAGGGTGTTGGAGTTGGCTTGCAATATGTCATATGAAACCTGTCAAATAGATATCTAGCATACTTGGACTGAGACATATTGATTCTGAATCATTATAGCTGATTTCAAGACTGATAAAGTAATGTAGCAGTCCCATATCTATCATAGAAAACATGTCATGCAAAACGGTCTTCACTGTAACAATGGAGGAGGATGAGCTCCCTGTGATGAGTAAATCACATACATATAGAAATATTTGTAGAAGGTAATATATGTTCCTCATCATACACACATTATGATTAGATATACATCTAATAAAACCTTTAGAGAGAAAATAAGAGTCCATTTTAGCATACTATGTCCAAGGTGCTTGCTTGAGACCATACAATCACTTTCTCAACTTGCAAAATAATGATGGATACTAAACATATCTCTCAGGTTGCTCCATATATATATCCTCATTAAGATATCCAAGTAATAATTCATTCTTCAGATCCATATGGTGTACCTCCCACTTTCTAGTTGTTGCAATAACTAGAGCTAACCAAATGGAATCAATATTGGCAACCGGTGCAAAAGTATCCTCATAGTCAATGCCTTGTACCTGTGAAAAACCTTTAGCTACTAATTGAGCCTTATACTTTTTAATGTACCCATCATCATCCCTATTTTTCTTTAAAATCCACTTACATCTAACAATATTCCTATTGGAAGGTAGACGAACCAACTCCCATGTGTTGTTCTCCATCAAGGAATTGTACTCCTCTTTCATAGTTGCCAGCCTATAGGGGTTTCCTTCAGCCTCTGCATAATACCAGGGGTATGACCCAAGTACCATATAAAATAAAATAAGTAGTAAAGGCTATGTGTTATTAATATTTTTTGGATACTCCACAAAGTAATATTTGGTTCTTTGTGGATAGACGGGATCACCCACTTGATCACCTATTTCCTGAAGAGTTTGTTGTGCCCATCATGGTATATGATATAAACCTAAAACTTCTCAGTTTTGATCAGAAATATCATATTTATAGATCTGATCATAAACCTTATCAGAAGAAGTATCATGAAGTTCTACAACTAGTGGTGGTGGAGATGGAGGTGTGGACTACTTTGGAACTACCCATGAAGGACCCTTCTTCAAAATTAACCTAGACTCTTAATTATCATGTTTTATAAGAGATATGCAATAATATTTATCAGTAAGTGAGAGAAGGTGTACAACCTGGAATGGTGATTAACCTCACCAAAACAATTTTTTAACCATCTGAAAAGTCGAAAATAATAACTGAATTTGGACCGAGGTCCACCTTCTTCCCTGAACCTGAATGAGTGATTTGATAGCTGGAGAGGAAAATCAATGAAATATTTGAAACATGAAGTACATCCTAAAATCATCCAAATTTTATAACATCTCTACCCCTACAGCACACTTGAGCAAGAGAATCATGTAACATGAAGATCAATGGTCCAGGACAAGTCTCCAAGTATGAGAAAAGTCTATCTAATGAGGGCATGTGGTGGGTAGCCTCTAAATCAAGCGCCCAAGTATTAGGAGAAGATGAAATAACAATTAATGCGTGATCATTACATATTTTTTATGATGAATTGTTCGATGGCTTCTTCCTTTCATTATCTGGAATACAATCCTCAAGGTGATGTTGCTCAAGTGATTGTGCCATGAGATCTATGGTGTTTTTCATGCAATAAATCTCATGATGGAACCTCCTATTATAGTAGGAACACTTGGTATTGTCCTTATTTCTCTTTTATGCCTTGGAACTTGAACTCTCATCTATGGACTTTTGTTTACCTTCCTTCTTGTTCTCTTGGTCCTTCTTACCCTTGTCTTCTGCTTATTCTTCTTTGAACTTCCTTGAGTTGTAAGAACATGGGAATTTGAAATATTGAGTGCCCCTATCTAGATACGATTTTTCTACTCATGAATAAGTGACTCCATGAACTCATCTAGGAATGGAATATTCCATGTAGACCTCATAGCTTGTTGATATTTTACCACTCTACTCAACAACCAACAATTATCTCAAAATAAAATTACTTTATCTACTAAAAGCACAGTTGAGTAAACAACTAAAGATGTAGTCGAATCATAAACTAGGAAACCAAAATCTCACACACACAACACCAATATTTTCGCGTAAACTACCCCTAGAAAAACCTCGAAGGAAAAACCCATTCAAAGATGCTTTTATTAAGGTCAAATCAGGGCTCCCATAATAGGGAAAATGGACCACTAAGAGAAATACAACTATAGGAAAACCTATCCATGTCTGCTCTATCATATGACCCTTGAATAGCATACTTTTCAAGGTATATGTGATTCACCTTTAACTGTATTGCATACATACGCAATTGTCTCCACTATGAACAACGTACATGATATAAAACCCATATGGAAACTTATGTATGAAACACCCCTTTCCTATGTCTTCTATCCTCTGAAACCCACGTGTGGCTACCTCTGTTGTCTCTTCTCCTTGACCTGTATGATCTCTAGATAAAATTCCTACTCCACCTTGTTAGAAAAGTGGGTGTGCTCGATCATTGTCACCCAACCATAGGCACGAATGCCACCCCTGAGCACCTTGACCTTGACAAAGAGAAGAATTCTAGTAGAAAATCAATAGCCAACCAAGGCTAATGCACCAAGAAAATATAACCAAGACTGATCAGAAACTCCAACCGAGAAAGACCGAAATTACAGGTTGCAGTAACTGCAGCTGCTCCCGAGACTTGTGCACTACTAGATTTCTGTAGTTGCAACTTGTGTGTGCCAAATGAGATCTAGTGCCTTATATTTATACTGCTCTCTCCAGGCCGTTTGGGCCGATTTCTCTTTCTAGAGGCTAAAGACTCAATATAAAATATTATCTTTAGCCGAATTTAGTTCTAGGGTTATGTCTAAGTCTTTTAGGGTTCTTCTTGCTTCCTGGAATATTATGATCTCATCAAAGGTCACAAGTTGAGGTTAATACATCCTACAGCTACCATAATATCAACACTCCCTCCTAGCTAGGGAGGTATAAAGAAGGAAATAGTCTTGAGCACAAACATACCATTCAACCGGTAGCATCATCATAGCCACACAATCTATCTCATGATCAAATCACGAGCACCATCATCATTATCCAACTGGATAATCTCCATGACAATCAGTATAATGTCATCTGATAGAAAACAACTGTGTCTATCCATAGTAGTACATAACTACTATCCAGTGGTACACAACCATACCAAGTAGCACACGGCTACTAACCAGTGACACATAGTCACAATCTGTGGAACACATACACCACAGTAATATGCAACTATTGTCCAGAGACATACAGTCTCTACAACAGTCATATCATCTTATATCAACCTGCATAAACAATATCATGATACAATTTGATTCATCTGGTCCATTCTTCCACTCCCATCTATGAGATCTGGAAGAGAATCTTCCCTCATATAGTAAAATCATCAACCATGGGCTATCTGGACTATTCTTCCCAAGAATGGAAGAATAATTGTCCTTTATTTTTTTATCCTGGACCATTCACCTAACTGGGCTATTCCTTTGGCACTAAACATAGTGCAACCTGAATAGAATGAGTCTACCCTAGGGAATGTTTGTCCCTGATTTTTTAACCTGGACCATTCACCTAACTGGGCCATTCCTCTGACACTAAACATAGTGCAACCTAGAGAGAATGAGTATGCCCTAGGGAATGAATATCTGGACCATTTCCTAAGGAAATGACTATCCTGCACCAACCTCCAAAACATACCATTATTCAAAATTTCTCACAACTTTGAACTTTGAAAGAATGAGTGCCTAGCGAGGTGAACCATTCTACTTGACCACTACTGCAAGTGACTACCAAGAAGAATGATTGTCCTAGACCATTCCCCCACACTAGCCACAAGGGGAATCTATGTCTATGGTACATTAGCAATCTATCGTACCATTTTCATTACGAAAATGACTGTCCAATCTGGACCATTTTCCGAACTGGAAAATTCTTGTCCATCAAAGAATATCAAACCACTTTCCGAACTGGAAAGGAACTTCCCATCCTGAACCATTTTCCAATATCGAAAAATGACTGTCCATAAATCAATGATATATATATCAGTTATCCCTCCCAACCTGGAGAGCCATCTCTTCCCTTTCAGCTAAGGGAGTTATCTCCATGATCTCCAACTTGTCTTGTAAGTATGCAAACTTGATCCTGGACAAAGGCTTTGTTAAAATATTTGTTGTTTTCTCATCTGCGGAGATATACTGGAGATTCACTTCTCCTTCATGGACTTTATCTCGAATAATGTAGTATTTGATCTTAATGTGTTTCGATCATTCATGAAACACTGGGTGTGCGGATATCCTTATACAACTTTGATTGTCACAGTATATTATGGTAGAATATGGTACCTAATCAAATAATCCAAAAATTAGCTTCCTCGTCCATAGTGCTTCTTTACATGCCTCACATGCTACGATATATTATGCTTTTGTTGTGTTGAGTGCAATAGATTTATGTTTCCTGCTACCCCAAGATATCATAGCAGAGCCCAAGATGAAACACATCCCTGAAGTACTCCTTTTGTCTTCTGCACTCCCTGCCCAATCTGAATCTGTGAATCCATGAAGTTGTATATCACTTGATGAGGTATATCTTAAACCACAGTTTATCCTCCCACGAATATATCTTAGAACATGCTTTGTAGCTATCCAATGCTCATCTCTGGATTCCACCCGAAACTAGCTTAGGGTGTTTACAATAAAGAAAATAGTTGGTTGAGTATTCACTAAATACATTAATGACCCAATCAATTGCCGATATAGGGGCGGGTCTACTGGATCAGAGTCTAAGTCTCTTACTTTCCTTATATCTATGGTCATAGGGGTGTCCATGGATTTTCAATCCATCATTCCAAACTTCTGAAGAATATTCATTGCATACTTTCCTTGTCCAAGGAATACTTCACCACACATCTACCATATTTCTAGTCCCAAGTAATAATGCATGAGACCAAGGTCTTTCATATCGAACTCATAATCTAGTCCCTTCTTACATTGGGTGATGAAAGACTCTTCACCTGTCAAGAATAAATTGTCGACATATAGCAATAGAATCACAGGTGCATTGTTCATGAATTTGTAGTAGAGATTTGGATCTGCGTGACTTTTGGAGAAACCAAGTCTTATTAAGTAGTTGTCTATTCTGGCATACCAAGCTCTTGGAGCTTGCTTGAGTTCATACAGGGATTTATTTAATATGCAAACATGAGTGTCTCTGGAGTGTACTTCAAATCCTTGAGGTTTTTCAATGTATACTTCTTCTTCGATTGCTCCATTGAGAAAATGTTTATTTACATCCATCTGATGTAAACTCCATCCCATGGAAGAAGCAAGAGACATAATGGCTCTAATAGAAGTATATTTGGTGATTAGGGGATCAAATTTTGCTCAATTTTCAAAGTGCTCAGAATGTGACAAAAACAACGTCATTGCGTCCGTCTCATTTTCCTGATTCCGGCGGTATATTTACTTTCTCAAACGAAGTCCGTATGGAGAAGATATCGCGATCTGTTCGCCAAGGAAAATAGGCAAAATTTTTGGATGCTGACTGTACCTGTCCATACGGTGACATGGCAGGGCCGTAACATCCAATGACGTGGCAGTTGGATGACATGGAACATTTTCATTGGTCGATTGTTGGCGATTAGCGTGTTGACACGTGTCTGGTTAATGGCGAATAATAAGGAGACACGTGGCCCAATCCATGGGCACCACGTGTCCCCCTCATTGTTTGGTTATATGTAAAAGTTTTATGGGAGTCCGCAGGGTTCGACCCCCAGACCTCCCCCACTATTAAAGCCTTGACAAACCTCCGCTAACCATTATGCCGCCACATGAGTCTTGTTAGGTTTATGGTATTAAATATATTTAACATTGTTTAATGTTTAAAGCGGAGGGGGGTCGGGTCGGGGCTTAGCCCCAACCCATAGTTTTATTAACACATATAACCATTGTATAATATGGTGCGCGGGATTTGTAATCGCATACATATATACCATAGTTGCATATTGTATTAAACATGCGTGCAGGGTTTGGAACCATAACCAATGTTTAAATGTGTGTGTGGTTTGACTGGTGGGTTAAACGCGCGGGAGTTACACGGTTGGACAATGACTTAACCACTTTTTCCCAGCATTCGGTCACATGCTTCCATACGCCCAGGTGCCGAGGCGGTTAGGGGTTGGAGGCGCCTTAACTGTCCTACGGTTTGCACCATTGGCATGGTTGCGCCCAGTGCCAGATTTATACACTTTAAAATGCGTGTGAGCCAGGTTTGTTGAAGGGGGGTGCGAATTGTAGAACCAAAGACAACAAGCTTGAAGAGGGAGACTTCCAGGAGGCCTAACTTCTTCATTTTTCGACCGATTGAGGTGCCAAAAGAGCCCAGACAGGGGTTTTGGGACGTTGGGAAGCCATTGGAGTAGTCGGATTGTCAATTTGAGCATTGTAAGACACGTTTTTGAGAACTTTTTTAGCAATTAATAATAATGATCCATTGGAAGCTGGACCAGGAGATGTAGCCCATAAGAGGGGTGAACTCCTTTATCAATTGTTGTGCACATGTGTTTATGTTCAATGTTTATGCTGTTGTCTATGTGTATTTTACATAAGTAATCCTTAAATTATGTGTTGCAAATTGATCCTGTTGCTTTAAACACATAACATTTAACTTGCAATAATTATTCAAGATTTTCAAGTCTTCTTCATTTTTAGATCAAGTTGGTATCAGAGCACTGGTTTTGAAGACTTGATTGTTTGCAAGTTTTGTTTCTGATGCTCACAAGGTTGAAACTCACAAGAGGAGAAGGTCA
>ML783631.1:6040-38245 GCA_009831015.1 Picea engelmannii | reverse complement strand
AGGTAAAAAGTTGAAACCAATTCGATATGGTCCCTTCAAAATTGTTGACAAGATTGGTAACAATGCTTTTTGTTTAGATTTGCCTCCATATATGCAGATGTATGCAGTTGTCAATGTTGATAATTTGAAGTTGTATGAGCCTCCATTGATTGATGATCAAGGAGAGAATGTTCAGATTCCTTCCATAGATGATTTTTCTCCAGAGTATCTAACAGAACTGCAGGAAGACACCATACTAGATAGGAGAATGTGAACTTCGAAGCAAGGGAATGTGGAATATTTGCGAGTTGGTCTTAAAGGGACAAATCCAAGTAAGTCCAAGTGGATTGAAGTTGGAAGGGTGAGGGAACTATACCCTCATCTTCACATAGACTGAGATAGTCTTTTGGAGGTCCAAAAGCTTCCCAATGGGGAGGTGTGATCAGGGGAGCAAATTTTGCTCAATTTTCAAAGTGCTTGCAATGCAACGAAAAGAGTGTCATTGCATCCGTCTCGTCTTCCTGATTCCGACGGTATATTTACTTTCTCAAACGGAGTCCATATGGAGAAGATATCGCGATCTGTTCGCCAAGGCAAACATGCAAAATTTTTGGATGCTGACTGTACCTGTCCGTACAGTCCGTACAGTGACGTGGCAGGGCCGTACCATCCGATGATGTGGCAGTTGGATGACGTGGCACATTTTCATTGGTCGATTGTTGGCAAGTAGCGTGTTGACACGTGTCTGGTTAATGGCGAATAATAAGGAGACACGTGGCCCAATCCATGGGTGCCACATGTCCCCCTCATTGTTTGGTTATATGTAAAAGTTTTATGGGAGTCCGCGGGGTTCGACCCCCAGACCTCCCCCACTGTTAAAGCCTTGACAAACCTGTGCTAACCATTATGCCGCCACATGAGTCTTGTTAGGTTTATGGTATTAAATATATTTAACATTGTTTAATGTTGAAAGCGGAGGGGGGTCGGGTCGGGGCTTAGCCCCGACCCATAGTTTTATTAACACATATAACCATTGTATAATATGGTGCGCGCGATTTGTAATCGTATACATATATACCATAGTTGCATATTGTATTAAACATGCGCGTGGGGTTTGGAACCATAACTAATGTTTAAATGTGCGTGTGGTTTGACCGGTGGGTTAAACGCACGAGAGTTACACGGTTGGACAACGACTTAACCACTTTTGCCCAGCATTCGGTCACATGCTGCCATACGCCCAGGTGCCGAGGCGGTTAGGGGTTGGAGGCGCCTTAACCGTCCTACAATTTGCACCATTGGCACAGTTGCGCCCGGTGCCAGGTTTATACGCTTTAAAATGCATGTGAGCCAGGTTTGTTGAAGGGGGGTGCGAATTGTAGAACCAGAGACAACAAGCTTGAAGAGGGAGACTTCCAAGAGGCCTAACTTCTTCATTTTTCGACCGATTGAGGTGTCGAAAGAGCCCAGACAGGAGTTTTGGGACGCTGGGAAGCCATTGGAGCAATCGGTTTGTCAATTTGAGCATTGTAAGACATGTTTTTGAGAACTTTTTTAGCAATTAATAATAATGATCCATTGGAAGCTGGACCAGGATATGTAGCCCATAAGAGGGGTGAACTCCTTTATCAATTGTTGTGCACATGTGTTTATGTTCAATGTTTATGCTGTTGTCTATGTGTATTTTGCATAAGTAATCCTTAAATTATGTGTTGCAAATTGATCTTGTTGCTTTAAACACATAACATTTAACTTGCAATAATTATTCAAGATTTTCAAGTCTTCTTCATTTTTAGATCATTTGGAAACAGAAGCAAATGTCTCATCATAATCTTGTCCCTCCTTCTAGGAGAACCCTCTAGCTACGAACCTTGCTTTGTATTTGACCATGCTTTCGTCTGCTGCATGTTTGATCTTATAGACCCATTTTGAAGTTACTAGTGATTTTTATTTGGGTCTAGGCACAATTTCCCATACATTATTTTTCATGATGGATTGGTGTTCTTCTGTCATAGCTTCTTTCCATTGTTTCTTCTAAGATGCCTCTTCAAATGTGGTGGGTTCTTCATTTAGAATCTTTGACATACATGTTGCATAGTTGGAGAATATTTTGGGATTTTTGCTTTCTCTAAAGGTGCCACTTGGGGCTTTGAGTCTTTCTGCTTCTTTTAGAGTAGTTTCAAGACAAGTTGGACGTTTCTTGGTTTTGGGTACAATCATTGATTCAATGGGTTCACATGGTTGCATCGGATGATCAAGTTGTTTTGTTTCTTCATTCTGACTTTTTGGAAGACATGTGATTTCTTCTTTAGGCTCTTCATACTCTTCTTCTTCTATAGTTTCTTCTATAAATTTCTTGAAAACCATCTTTTCATTGAAGGTTACATCTCTACTCACTTCAACCTTATGTTGTTCCGGAATATAGATTCTGCAGGATTTGGGTGATTCACTGTATCCCACAAATATGCCCTTATTTCCAGAGGGTTCTAATTTCTTCCTTTTATCCTTGGGGATGTGAATGTAAACATGGCATCCAAATATTCTTAGGTGTTTCACATTAGGTTTCTTTCCTAAGAAGGCTTCTTTTGGAGTCATATCCTTCAATATGTCGTGGGGACCCATATGGACACTTATTTACAACGCACCCCTTTCCTCTAGATTATATCCTCTGAAACCCACCTGCAGCTACCTCTGCTCTCTCTTCTCCTTGACCTGTATGATCTCTAGATGAAATTCCTTCTCCACTTATCCAAGATATTGAATCACGATCCTTTATGATCCAACCCTCTCTTCATCACTACTTGGATGAAATCTCTTCATCCAACTTGTGAGATCTCCTCACTCTCATGTAAGCAAAAGTACTTATTTACTTCTACACTCCTAACACTAGCAAAATTCCTTCTTGGTTAGGCCAACCTTGATCTCCCATCAAGGTACCTAATCTTGGCATCTCACCAAAGATCCCAGATTAGCATCTCACCAAAGGTCCCTTGCTCTTGGCATGGGTATATATGTGGCCCTCAATCTGAGTTGTAATAATTCATTCTCATATCACATTCATATTTATTAATTATATTTATCCTTATGCATCTATCTATTTTAGCCTACTTAAATAGGATATTCTTGTATTTGTAAAATGATTTTGTTTGTCACATTTGGTATCTAAGTGAAGTTTGATCTTGGCCTTTGGTCAAATTTCATTGCCTTTGGCAACAAAACATTATATTTTTTCCACACTTATTTGGGAAAAGTTTCTCTTTCTTCGATCTTTGATCACCACTGGCCCTAAGCCATCTAAATTTCAAAAAACAAAATCTAGCGCTTGGCCATTTGCAATTCAAAAAATATTCATGAAGAAAAATAATCTGTTGCAAATTGAAGAAATATCAAGTCTACCAGTTTGTTGAAGAATAATTATTCTGCAAAAAAAATCAGAAGAGAAATCAGGAATTTGTTTTTATGAAAGATAATTAGAAATTTGATACCATAACTGTCATCCATAACTTTATATCTGTATATCCCGCCCATCATGCTTTTGTTTCCATACACACAATCCACCGTACCAATGTTGTTGCCATACATTGCAGTTGCTACATTGTTGTAAAACATGTAGTCAATTAATTGTAGATGCCACCTTGCCATACAACCTACAATCAATTAATTGCAGATTCGTATGATTTTTTAATATTGTACAACATATATTTTAATTGAAGACCATACAAAATATATTTTAATTGAAGATAGTAAAATCGTTGATTAATAAATTAAGTGAGTATATGTTCCTTGGTGCTCGCCTATACAGTCATGATTTAAAATAAAAAATGAAAATTGTACCCATTCGTACTCCGTGTTTGTACGATCGTGTTGATTTGAAAATTTAATGAATATTTTTAAAAATAATAATACGAAGTGAGTAAATCGTTAACCCATTAATGATTATTCATATATACTTTTAATTATACTTTGAAAGAGGTGAATTTAGAAAAAGATAAAGTTCAATAAAAAAAAAGGGTTATCAAAGTAACCCCTAAAGTTCAACTTCATTTTCTATAAAGGGTGTATTCGAAGTTTATTCATTTGCTATTCCTAAGTCAAGAGAAGAAGAATATTTTTTAATCCCTTACACTTATAACTCTAATTAAAATTCAAGAAGTGCACCATTTATTATTGAAAAATTGGGACCTTCACACATTGTGTTATCAAAGGGGTATATAAGCTTCATAATCAAGGTATTATTTATCAAAAAAAATCAACGAAAACAAATGGAGCCCAATAATGAGGAAAAACAAATATTTCCTAAAACTTCAAAAAAACAAGTGTTGCAGTGCCACTTGGACTCAAAGGGACACTTGCAAGGAAAGATATTACTATTTCTATTGCCTCTATTGAGGATAGTAATTATGTTAGTTATGAATGTGTTAACCAATTAGCGATTCATGAGTCAGATATAACTGAAAGGATAGACTTGTGGAATGAAAAAGAATCTGACATAAGAAATATACAACTAAACATTGGATATTATACCCTTATATCACAATTCACTGTTAGATCCTTATTTTTTATGATAGTGACATAATTTTGGGTTCAACCTAGGTGGAAACACTAGGGAATTTCATCTTAAACATGGAGAAAACGTTTTTGACGTTTTTTCTATAAAAATAATATGGTGACATTTCAAGACATTGCAATGAAGTTAGATTTGATAGTACCATTATCAAAATACCTTTAAGACATCTTAAAGGTGATCCTTTAGGAAAATAAAGGGTCAACATCAAAGATACAAAAATAATTTGACAAAGTTATCACATATAAAAATGAAGAAATTTCTCACCTAAAATATCACAATGAAAAAATACTTGCATAAATCAGTAAAGGAAAGAAGCAATGCAATACAAAATTAGAACAAAAAAGGACAATTTAGAGAAGAGAATATCTTAAAAACTTGAAAAAAATTCTCATTTGAAGAACCTTAACCAAGGGTTACTTGAGAAAATCATAAAGTTGAAAGAGGAGGAAGCAGAGAAGAAAGACATGAAAAAAGTCAACAAATCAACAAATGAATAACTTGCATGCTTAAAGAATCATAATCAAAACCTACTTATGAAAATTAAAAATCTTAAAAATGATAAGAAATTGTTGGAAAATAAGTTAGAACAACTTATTGAGAAGGAAGCATTCAAATATTCAAATGTAAAAATACAAGTTATGGAAAAAGAAACAAATACAGATCCAATCCACATCACAACACAAGAAGATGCAAAGTCAGTTGAAGTAAAGACATTTGCAGATGTAGGAGTACAAACAATGGAAATTTCGAGTGTATATCCAATGATCAACAAAGCAACATGAGTTGATGAAGAACATAAAATACAAAAATTAAATCAAGAGAACACTACACATGATAAGGGAAATTCATGCAACAAGGACACCTTATCAACATCCTAATCACAAGAAAGGACACCTTAACCAATCGGTGCATCAACAATGCTCACAAGGAAAACAATTATGAAGAATATTGATACCAACATCATTTGAGTCTAATAATAGCCATTCATATTGGGTATCACATAAGAAACAACATTCCACAAAGGATCGAATTAGGATGGTTGGATACTTTTATAGTTCGAAAATTATGCTCAACACTTAGAAGTTCATATCGTCTCACATCATCCACCATATCAACAATAAGAACCGAGAACCGCATGAATAAAATAGAAGCCAGAGAAAGACATAAATCCCTTCCACAATTATGCTTTGAGGACAAAGCATTTCTAAAGGGGATGGCAATGTAATACACACACACACACACACACACACTATATATATATATATATATATATATATATATATATATATATATATATATATATATATAAANTGAAAGGACATGTCTCTTAATGAAAGGGCACCCATACGTGGGTATATATATGACCCTCATTCTCAGTTGTAATAATCTGTTCTCATATCACATTCATATTTATCAATTATATTTATCCTTATGGATCTCTCTATATTATCCTACTTAAATTGGATATTCTTATAGTTGTCAAACATGTTTGTTTGTCACATTTAAATGGTAAATGGTGTGCAACATAATTTAATGGTTATCTATGAATCATTTTAGTAAAAAAAATTCTATGCCATCTATGATTTGAGTTTGTTTTTTCATGGATACAGTTCTCATGGGCTAGTAATCCAATCCATTCTCTCTTTAACCACACTTGTACATTCATTTGGAAGTTGGAAATCGATGACTCTCCTTCCATAGTTGTTGTTATTTACTTGGGAGTTGTTGTTTTAGTTTTAAGAGTTGTTGGGGAATTTTATCTCACTTTTAAAGTCAAATTTGTTGCTAGTTAGTGTCTACACTTTGTCAAGGATTTGTGCATTACATTTTCAATATTGTTAGGCATTTTTCTTTTTCCCATCAGACATATATAGACCATACTAAAGATTATAGCAATAGTATTCCCAATACTAAAGCATGTATATGGCTCATGGGAATTTAATATTTTCCCATGATCCATATACATGCTTTTCTTCTGTCACAGTTACCAAATTCTCCCCCAAATGTTTTTATTTGTTATTTGTTACCCAATTCACCTTCCGAACGTTTTTGTTTTTTGTTGGTTACCATATTTTCCCCTTGGATATTTTCTTTTTTGTTGAATATCAATTTTGTCTTTTAGACGTTATTCCTTCACTATCAGTCGTCAAATTTTGTCATGAATGCCCCAAGAAGGAAGAAAATAAGCCAAAGACAGAGCATAAGACTGAGCCAGATATGGCAGAATTTAGCTATAGTAAGACACAAGTACCTTTTTTTGTGGAGGCCAAGGTGAAAATTATTCCATATGTTGGGGAAGTGGATTTCATCAAGTTGAACAAATGGCTACAACATATGGAAGTGTACTTTAGTGTGCATGAAGTAACTGGAAAATAAAAATAAAAATAAAAAATCCAGAGATAGAGCGTAAGACTAAGCTAGATATGGGAGAATGTAGCTATAGAAAGACACATATACCTTTTCATGTGGATACCAAGGTGGAAATTAGTCCATATTCTGGGGAAGTGGATGCCATAAACTTGAACCATTGTCTTAAAAAAATAGAAGTATACTTTAGCATGTATGAAGTAATTGGAAAACACAATATTTATTTTGTTGGGTTGAATCTTGAAGGACATGCTTTGGCAAGGTGGGAGAGTGATGTAGCGAGAAGTGTGTTAGAGTTCGAGCCACTGATAATTTATTGGGATCTGTTCAAGGACATGATCAAAGCCTAATTTTATCCAATTGGATATGAGGAACATCAAAACAAAATATGGAATTACTTTAATAAAATACAAGGACAAACAATGTGTAGTGAACCGGTTCGGTTCAGACTACACCTATCCAAAATATTTGGAATTGAATGATGAAATTCATATGGACAAGTAATATATTAAATAAATGTATATCAGAATGAATAATATGATATATTTACAATGAGAATGAGGGTCATATATATATATATATATATATATATATATATATATATATATATATATATATATATATATATATATATCGACGCATGGGTGCCCTTTCATAATAGACATGACCTTTCATCAGGGAGGTGTCCCTTCATTACATATTTAGTTATTGATTATTAATTAGTGTTAATATTTATTTATATTTATATATCATCTATATATTTTTTATTACATTGCCTCCCCTTTTGAAATGCTTTGTCCTCAAAGCATAATTATGGAAGGGATTTTGGCTTGTGTTGTACTCACATAGTTCTTAGTTCTTGATGTTGTTATGGTGGACGATACAAGATGATACACACTTCTATCTATTGAAAAGAATTGACATATTGTAAAAGGATCTGACCTTCCTAAATTAATCCTTTGTGGAATGTTGTGATTATATGATTCACCGATTAGTTTATTCTCAATTGTACTAACATTAACATTCATCGTACGATAGGACAATTGTTTTTTGTTTTAGTGATGTTGATACTTTGACTGGTTAAAGTGTCTACTCTTTTGATTGGGATGTCGATAAAGTGTCTTGGGAGCACGAATTCCCTTTATTATACATGTAGTTACATTTCTATTAGTAAGTACACCTGTAACTTCCATCGTTTTTACTCCAACATCCTTATATGTCTTTCCTCCAACTGGATTGGAATATTTTTGAGTTGTGATATCCCTTGGATCTGCATCTGTTCCTTTCTCCGCAACTTGGATTTTATCACCTAAAGATTTTGATGCTTCCTTCTCGATAAATTATTCTAAATTATTGTCCAGTGACTTCTTATCATTTTTTAGCTTCTTGATTTGCATAAGTAGGTTTTGATTATGATTCTTTAAGCATGAAATATCTTCATTTTCTGATTTTTCAACTTTTTCGTGTCTCGATTCTTTTCCTTCTCTTTTAGTCCTTTGATTTTTTCTAACAATATTTGATTAAGGATCGTTAAGCGTGAACTTATTCCTCTTTTTTTTATATTTTCTTTTTGATATTTTAATTCTCCCGCTCTAACTTCTGAACACATTGTTTTCTATCCTTTGAATTCTTAATCTAAGTAAGTAGGTTTTTATTGTGACATTTTAAGCGAGAAATTTCTTTGTTTTTATCTACAATAACTCTATCATATTCTTTTTGTATCTTTGATATTGACCATCAATTTTCTTGAAGTATCACCTTTGAGATGTCTTTCAAGTCTTTTTATGAAGGTACTATTGAATATGAGTTCATAGTAATGTCTTGAAATGTCATCATCTAATTTTTATAGGGAAACGTCACAAACTTCTTCTCCATGTTTGAGATGAGGGTACCTATTTTTTTAAACCAAGGTAACCCAAGAATGATGTCAATTTATTCTTTATACATAGTTGTATAATTGAATTGAGAAATATATATTTATAATCACCAATTGTCACTTGCAAGTCCTTAATTTCATAATGTCTTTTGTGAAAAATATCTTCCTTTTCACTTATATTTTTCTCTAAAACTAATAATTGATTTTCCAAATTAATATTAATGTAATTTCCATCATGGTTCATGTTGATAATGATGTTAACATCTCTTCCTTGAATACTCTCCTTTAATGTAAATAACCCATAACATGAAATGTAACAACCTTCATAAGAAAATCTTCCTTCCTTCATTTTAGAATTGTCTATTTTTTTTATTTAAAAATATGTTCACGACTTCTAAATTTTTTTTAGTAAATACTTTATTTCTTATTTATTTATATAAAATGGTTTACATATTCCACTCTATACTCTTAAGTTTATAAATGGCTTAATATTTTTAGATATAATTCGTTAGCTTATACCCCTTTTATTTTTTCCTAAAGGCTTAAATAGATGATGATGATGATGATTAACGTCCACTAAGACCGAATTGGTCTTTCGGACCTTAAGACGGTAAGTGATTACTTGTGATTCTTTAAAATTTTGTTTCTGTGCTCGAAAAGCATTAAGAGAAGCTTTCCAAGATCACCATACTTTTGTTGAGTTAAGAGATTAGGAAGGTTGGTAGTGTGACAAATATTTTGAAAATGAGATCTAATATGGGTATAGGCTGGACAATCTAAGAGAAAGTGTGTAACATCCCGCTCTTGCGAGCACACATTATTGACTTATTCTTTGAGGACACTTGCATGGAAGTTAATTTAATATTGCCTTGCAAATTCCAATAATATTGTTTATTAAAACCCTTCTTTTCACCTGGACTATTAAATTATTTTGGACAAGAGAATAATCTTTAATGCCTTTTTAACTTTTTTCTTCATAAACCCTTTAAATGAGCTTGAAATATAATAATGTATTTTCCCTTTTAAACAGTTCGAAATATCTTGTTTAAACTTTCTTGATTAATATTTTCCAATTCACACGACCGTACGAACGCGATGTTATGATCTTCAATTTTTTTTAATTGTTGTACGGAATTGCACGAAACATATTTGTAGAGATTTGTTTGCATTGAACATAGTTGTACGGATTTGCATGGAACAAAGTCATATGAATTTCACCGCATGGATCTACAAGGTGGAATTTGTACGACGAGTACATATGGATGGTGGCTTTGCAATGAGAAATCATATGGATATTTTTACGATTGGAAATGTCACATAGGACACTGCAAAAACGGAGTGTACAGACCAAGTACAACGAAATTACAGTACAACGGTTATAAAAAATTAAAATCAGCAACTTTGCAATCAATTTTGTGATTGTACAGATGGCTGGTACATTTGGAAATTGTGATTGTACGGAAATCCAAATGAAAGCAACTACAAAAGGTTGGCAGGTGGTATGATGGAAATATTATTTTTTTTTGTTTTTTTTTCCTTCAATGTGCAGTGAATAGATTTTCAATTTATTTTATTTGCAGTTGAATACTTTATTCTTCAATGATACAATTTTATGAATTTGTCCTTCAATATTGTAGTAGAATAAACCTTCTTGAAACAATGTTTTTGAATGATAATTGACCAAGGGTCAATATATTTTTGGTCAAAGTGTTGGGGTACATGCTCAATTACATACTCAGTGACATACTCATTTTCCCATTTTTCCACTTTCTTAGGAGGAATGATATTTACCCTTCCGAGACCTACCCTGACCACCATACCTATCCTGACTACCTTAAATAACCTGACTATTCTTGATCATGTCTATTTTTGGCAGGTGACCAAACCCTAGTAGTCTAATTTTGGTATTATCTATTTATAACAGGTCTATTTTTAGCCTATGGCTGCCTACATGTAATTCCATGGAAAAATATCATGGGTTTCCAAAACAATGGACTCATAAACCACCATTGGGTAAATTCATATTTTCTAGGAGGAAGAGCACTTCATTCCTTGATTTCAGGGGATAATTCTTATTTCATGTCTAGAGAGCACACTTGAGTGAGAATATTATTCTCCTCAAGTGTGTTATTAAATTTTTAAATATTATTTTTGTCCTATATTGTTATGTTTTTGTCCTTTTATTGCATTCATAATTATGTAGAATTTGTTAATGTTTTTGTTATGGTTTATTTTCCTTATTTTGTTCAAATCTATGTTTATAGTTTTAATTTTTATAATTATGGATGAAGCATTGTAGGAATGCATTCAAGTTTTAGAATTGAAATTGAATGGTAAAGTTTGTTGTAGCTTTGTTTTCCACTACTGAATGCTACAACCAATCAATGAAATCAACTTTTTGTTTTACAATTGAATATTTGAATCAAAATTTTGTGGGTTTTTGAATGTCATGTCACCTCAAATGAATTACAAAGGAGGTTGGGTATGCTACATCTCTTATTACTACTAGTAGCAAAAGGACTCAACCTTCTCATAAAAAAAAACTGTAAAAGGGGAGATGAAGGGTGTCAAGGTAGTGGAGGGCACAATCATAACATACCTCATGTTTTATTTTCTTTGAGATTTATGTGATGGTAATGGTTTGCAATCCTATTTTTTGGAAAATCCACATTGTCTATTGTCATGTAAACATTTTTAATTAAGATCCACATGCATCATCAAGATAACAAGTTCGTAAGAGAAGAGAGAAATATAACTATATTAATACTAAAAAGTAGAGACAAGTCAATGAAATAAAAAGATGTCATGCAAAAATATACAAAGAATGTTAGGGACCTAACCCCTCACATAGGTAGAACAATGTATTCTGATGTAATAAAGGTCAATAGTAATAAGTCCTTGCAATAAAGTAGAATAATTCGAATGTAAGAAGACTTAATAGAAGCTTATGCTTCTAGAAGGATCTTCCTCTAGATGGTTCTATTGATAGACATATTTAGTATAAATAGGAGTCGAGGGTATGAGAACCCTAGCTTGGATATTATTGTAATAGAGCTCTGTTCGACTGGAGGTTGCCCCCTCGAAGAGGCCTGTGAACATTGCTCTCATAATCAAAGTGCTCTTTGTGGTGTTATTTTGATATCATTTATGTGTTATTGTGGTGATTGTTCTGGTTATATTGTTGTTATTCTGCCATTTCTAGCATTTTATTTCTATTCTGCATACGTTTTATATCTGGCATATTACAAGTGGTATCATAGAACTTTCCTCGACAGAAATTGTGGGTTAAATTTTTTCAGGGTAGAGACGGATTCTGGCATCTTTAAGCCACAGAGATTTGTCATTACGCGCATAAACCCGCAGTTGAGAGATTCATACACGCAAGAAATACAAGTGGTACTTAAGTGCACATCTATTGGCCACCCTTGTAACCCATGTTGGTACCCCTTTGAGTGGTAGCGCATCAAATCGATTGGCCACCTGACTTATATAGTGCCACCGAGAAAAACACTCGGGAAGATACTCTCTAGTAACTGGGTAGTCGGGTAGTACGAATAAGGGCACAGTCTAGCATCCTTAGTTAGTGCCCTGAGATATTGGGCCGAGTACTACTGTTGGACCCCATACGTATATCAGAGATCTATAGCAAAAGGAAAACCCTGGTCTCTAGAACCCTTGAATACCTAACCCTTGGGGATGGAAACAAAAACATTAAAACAAACAAGATCTATTTCCGTGCAACTGTGTTCAGGTTGACAAATCACTACACATTTATTCCTGGTTAATCATTTGGGGATTTCATCACTACAGTATTCTTCAGACCGGAGTATAACTCTACAGGTGTAAAAAAAAAAAAAAAATCTGGAAATTTTTGCACCATTATTTGAGACCTATTCCATTGGATTTATCTCTTTGCCCTTATCACATTCATACATATCATTTTTCAGAAAAAAAATTTACCCCACCTTCCCCGTTTCAATTCCCTCGTCCTTATGGCCCATACCCATAGCCAAGACTTTGAAGCTCACTTCAATACCTTTCAATATAATTTCACAGAGACCCAACAGGAAGTGAATCAACTCAGTGCCAATGTTTCCACCATCAATACCACCATGCAGTCCTCCATCGCCACCTCAATCGAGGAACAAACAAGACATGACTACCCAGCTTGAATCTGTCATTTTGATTATCTGCACCAAGCTACATATCCCTACAGATAACCTTTGATCTAACCCACCTTCACATACCGAAGTTGAAACTTCCTCTCATTCCCATAATTTTCAGCCCCATCACTTTCAGCATGACCTATGCCTTCCATGGGTGGATGTGACCAAATTTGATGGCTCAGATCCCACTGGTTGGGTAACCCAAATGGAACATTATTTCTCTTTATACGACATTATCGATGACTTGGCCAAACTCTGGTATGGTATTCTCCATCTAGATCAAGAACGTTGGCAATGGCGGTAATGGAGAAAAACTTCTCGTCAAGAGTATATTGCTTGGACACACTATGTGGGAGATATTTATGAACGCTTTGACACTAACACCAACCATTTAGGCCGTTTGACAAAGTTGAAACAATCAGGAATAGTGGAAGACTTTATAGTTGCTTTTGAGTGCCTGGCTTTTCGGACAGAGGGCATGTCTGATGCCTTTTTCCAAGAATGTTTTATCAGTGGCCTCAAGGATGAGATTTGTGCCCATGTCCTCATGGCTCAGCCTCAGAGTTGGGTGGAGGCTACTAAAAGAGATAAAGAAGCACAACAGGTTGTATCTTCTCAAAACTAGAAACCCCCCTTTATTCCTCACACTAAACCAATGAATCCCACTACTCTCTCTGCTCCACTAAAGATCCAAAAATTGACCAGGGTTGAAATGGTTGGACGCCAACTCAAAGGCCTTTGTTATAATTGTGATGACAAATATTTTCTAGGCCACAAGTGTAAGGAACAAAATATTTTCATGGCCATCTCGAAGGATATTTCAAAAGAGGATTTTGAAGTTCCCCTTGTGTCTGAGTCACCTAAAACCACTGACATAACCCCCCCTCAGACCCTCCCGAAGTAGAACCGATCATTTCCCTAAATTCTCTCACTGGCTTCTCTGCTCCCCAAACCCTCAAGTTAATTGGTTACATCAAGAATAGGAAGGTCATCATTCTTGTTGATAGTGGAAGCACCCATAATTTTATTCATCACCACATTGCCCAAGAAACTCATTGCTATATCCATGCAGTCAATAATTTTCAAATCATGATTGCCAATGGTGGCTCCATGAAATGTGGAGGGCATTGTAAAAATGTGTGTCTCCAAATTGGTAACTACCACCTAAAATCTCATATGTTTTCTATCGACATGGGCGATTGTGACATTGTGTTAGGCGCAGACTGGCTAAGGAATTTGGGTCCCATTCTCATGGATTTCAAGGAATTAACCATGCAATTTGATCAGAAGGGCCAAAAATATAAGTTCCAAGGCATCATCGTCGGTTCACCTGAGATCATTAGTTCCCATCGCATGGAAAAGCTACTCAAAAAAGGCCATTATGGCGTTATTGCCCAACTCCATGCCATACAGGCAACTGAGACACCCTTTGTGCCGTAAGACCTCCAATCCATCCTCTCTAAACATCAGTTGGTCTTTTCCAATCCCCAGGGACACCCACCTTCCCGTGGTGTTCATGATCATTCCATTCCCCTTATACCAGGAAGAATTCCTCCCAATATTCGTCCCTATCATCACCCCTTTTCCCAAAAAAATGAAATTGAGGAAATGGTTCAAGAACTGCTTAACGCAGGCGTTATCCGCCCTAGTATGAGCCCCTACTCTTCCCCTGTGTTCATGGTCCTAAAGAAATAAGGTTCTTGGTGCATGTGTCATGACTTCCGCGCCCTCAACAAACTCACCATTAAAGACAAATTTCCCATTCCTATCATTGATGACCTCTTGGATGAATTGAATGGCGCCCAGTTCTTTACTAAAATTGATCTTAGTTCTGGCTACCACCAGATCCATATGAAAGAGGCAGACATTCCTAAGACTTCCTTTAGAACTCATGAGGGCCACTATGATTTTTTGGTCATGCCCTTTGGCTTGTGTAATTCCCCCTCCACCTTCCAAAGCCTCATGAATCATTTATTTTGCCCTTTTCTCTGTCATTTTGTCTTAGTTTTCTTTGATGATATCCTCATCTATATAAAAACTTGGACAGGCCATCTTGCTCATGTGGACCACGTTCTCCATCTACTCTCTCAGCACCAAATTTTCCTGAAACAATCTAAATGTGCTTTTGGAACCTCAGAAGTCGAATACCTAGGTCATCTTGTTGGAAAGAATGGCGTCAGGGTGGATCCTAAAAATATTGAAGCTATGTAAGACTATCCTCACCCAAAGACTCTCAAAATCTTGCGAGGATTTCTGGGCTTAACAGGTTATTATCACAAGTTTGTTAAGAATTATGGAAAGATTGCGGCACCTCTCACCGCACTCCTTAAAAAGAATTATTTCACTTGGACTCCAATAGATGCTCAGGCTTTTCAAACCTTGAAGATGGCCATGTGCACCACTCCAGTCCTAGCCCTTCCTGATTTCACAAAGACCTTTGTCTTGGAATGTGATGCTTCAAGGAAAGGTATGGGAGATGTGCTTATGCAAGAGGGTCGGCCTTTGGCATTTACCAACAAACAACTATCTGAACGAAATTTGGGCAAATCAATCTATGAAAAGGAAATATTGGCTATTTTGCATGTCATTGATTTGTGGCACCCTTATCTATTGGGGCAATGCTTCCAAATTAATACAGATCATCAAAGCCTCAAGTATTTTCTGGAACAATGCATTTCCTCCCCAGAGAAACAAAAATGGGTGACTAAGCTCTTTGGATATGATTATGAGATCATTTACAATAAAGGCAAAGACAATGTGGTTGTGAATGCACTTTCCCAAAAATATGAAGATGAAGGCTCCCTTTTTTCTCTCTCCTTCATTGTACCAAATTGGCTCCAAGCCGTTCGACAGGAATGGCTATATGATCCCAAACGTTTGCATCTAATACAACAATTGCAATCCAATTCTCCAATTTCCCTAGGGTACTCTTGGCTCCATGATGAGCTTCAATACAAAGGCCATTTGTATTTAAGTAAACAGTCAAAACTTAAATCCACGGTGCTTTCTGAGCTTAATTCTACACCCACAGCTGGGCACTTCGGGTTTACCAAAACCTATGACAAGGTCAAACGTTCTTTTTTCCGGGATGGTATGAAACAAGAAATTCACAATTTTGTGGATGAATGTGATGTGTGTCAATGCAACAAGGGAGAAACAATCAAATCTTCAGGCACACTACAACTGCTTCTGATTCCACCTGCTATTTGGAGGGATGTCTCTATGGATTTTATTACAGGCTTACCTAAATCGGGAAATAAATCAATCATCATGATAGTAGTTGATCGCCTTTCCAAGTATGCTCATTTATGCGCTCTTCAACACCCATTTACAGCATCCACAGTGGCTCAACTTTTCATGGATCAGGTCTTCAAGCTTCATGGCATGTCACATTCTATTGTTTTTAATCGTGACCCAACTTTCACCAGCAATTTTTGGCAAGAACTATTCAAGCTACACGGCACCCAATTGCATCTTAGCACAACTTATCATCCCCAGACGGATGGTCAAACTGAAGTTGTCAGCAAGTGTTTGGAAACATATTTGAGGTTTTTTGCATCAGAAAAGAAAAATCAGTGGGCTCAATGGTTACCCCTAGCTGAATGGTGGTACAACACTTCATACCATACAGCTACCTGCATGACTCCTTTTGAAGCAACATATGGACAAAAGCCACAGTCAGTTCTCTCATATTTACCAGGTGTCTCGAAGGTCCAGGCGGTTGACCAAACGCTTACAGTTCGAGAGGCTATTCTCTATACCCTCAAAGAGAATTTGGTCATGGCCCATAATCACATGAAGAAACAAGCATATCAAGGTCGCTTTGAACGTCATTTTGCAGAAGGGGATCAGGCTTTTCTTCGACTGCAACCTTACAAGAAAACTTCCCTTAAGGCTGACCATTATCAGAAGCTGGCGCCTAAATTTTATGGTCCTTATACAGTTCTCAAGCATGTGGGACGGGTGTCCTATTAGTTAGCTTTGCCCAGTCATTCTAAGCTACATCCTGTTTTTCATGTTTCATGCTTAAAGAAGGTGATTGGAACTAAGTGCCAAACTTAAACCAACCTTCCTGAGTTGGACAAAGAAGGCTCCATTTGGCTATAGCCACAAGCAGTTTTGGACCAGCGTGAGCGTCGCCTGCGTCAGCGAACCATCAAGGAAGTGTTAGTCCAATGGAAAGATACAACTCCAGCAGATGCAACTTGGGAACCAACTACCATTCTGCAGCAATTTCCACATCTCAAGTCTTGAGGACAAGGTTGTTTTTAAGGGGGAGGACATGTTAGGGACCTAACCCCTCACATAGGTAGAACAATGTATTATGATGTAATAAAGGTCAATATTAATAAGGCCTTGCAATAAAGTAGAATAAGTCGAATGTAAGAAGACCTAGTAGAAGCTTCCGCTTCTAGAAGGATCTTCCTCTAGATGGTTCTATTGATAGACATATTTAGTATAAATAGGATTCGAGGGTATGAGAACCCTAGCTTGGATATTATTGTAATAGATCTCTGCTCGACTGGACGTTGCCCCCTCGAAGAGGCCCGTGAACATTGCTCTCATAATCAAAGTGCTCTTTCTGGTGTTATTTTGATATCATTTATGTGTTATTATGGTGATTGTTCTAGTTATATTGTTGTTATTCTGCCATTTCTAGCATTTTATTTACATTCTGCATGCTTTTTATATCTGGCATATTACAAAAACCTAAAAACAAAGGAACCAATAAAATAACAAAACAAAAAACATTAATGTCAAACAATAAAATAAATAAAAGAAAAATAATATCATGATGCTAATAATTAAAATACACAACTATTTATATTAATTATTATAATATTATAAATCATAAAAATATAATAGAATAATAAAAACCTAAGAATAAAACAAAAATAATAGTAAATGAATAAAGAAATTATAAAAAAAAAAAACACTCAAACAATGAAAAGTGAAATTTTGGTTAAGGAGAAAAAGTAGTATAAAAATAGAACTTAAAGAGGTATTACAATCATAAAATCATTAGTATAAAAAATTAGTAAAAACAACCATAAGGACATAATATCCATGGTATTAATAAAACAATGATATTAATAATAGATATTGATAATTATTAATACTAATAATACTTAACATTAATATTCCTAGATGGGGTGTCAACAAGGATGATTAGAACTGCTCTAATGTGGTCAAAAGAGGTCGTGGGAAGTCACACTAAAATGAAATCCTTGTTTGTTTGTTGGGTTAAACTTGGCTCGGTGAAAGAGTCATTTTTAAATCCAATTTAGGTCAATAGTGGTAGTTTTCAGGCTCATGGTTTTTGTAGCCCATGGTATTTCATGTAATGAAGCATTTAAATAGGCCTAGGAGACTCTAGTGTAATGTGCATAGAGGTGAGTGGTGAAAGCTCACTTGGTCGACTTGGTTGGATTTGGTCAAGGGTACAAAGATATATTTGGTTGGTTTTTCCCATAAAGGTTTTCCAAAGTAAATCATGTGGCAATGATATGTGCATGCTTTTTTTGTTTTGTTGTTGTTGGTTTATTATTTCTCTTGTTGGATTTGTTTATTCCTAACAAGTGGTATCATAGTGAGTTTAGAAGGAGTGAGAGGATGACAGATCCACCTGCCTTAGAAAGTGGCCATTGTTTGCAGACCCTCCATGCGTAGAAAAAGAGTTGCTTGTTTCAGAATGTGTTGAGGAGAATAATAGCCAACTTGAAGTAAGTAGTTCTTTTGCATATTTTAACTCTATGTGATGCCATATCAAGAGATATACATGTTCATAGATCTAAAGTAAAGGAAAAGTCTAAATAAAGAGGCAAAGAAAAAGCGATGGTGAGAATAATTGCTAATGATCCTAGTTTTTCTATTGGCTTATGTTTTGGGCACATGATTAATGTTGTTGTAAAGCATTCAAATTCTTGTTGTACATGAATTGAAATATATGTGTTTTTGAAAAGGAGTGCATGATCGGTTGTACCCGACAACCCAAACGTTTTTGGTCCAAGTTGTAAATCCTAACCTTAGGTAGCTTGTATTTCCCAAGTTTGTTTTAAGCCATGTTATTGAGGAATACATATAGCACGATAGTGCATGGAATCATCCCTCTCATGCATAGAGAGGATGTAGGATCAAGTTGTGGAAAGAACCACTTGGATAGGTACGAGAGTGGAAAGTGTACTTGTATTTTAGCTCAATGTTTAAATCAGAGAAGTTAAATATTTGATTAAGGGGGAAAGTGTGAAGTAATATCAAAATGTGAGATGGTTGGGACCAAGTTATGATTAAGGGGTAGTCTAACATGTTGATGAACCATGTAGGTGAAAAGGATTCCTAGAGAACTAGAAAGTACAAAGGATGGTACCCATGTATCTCGGTAGATGGATTTATTTTTATATGGAAATAAATAATCATAATCATAATGGAATAAGCCACCTATATAATTACCCAAATTCAAGTTTAAGGGGAGCATTGTTGGATTAAACTTTACTTGATAAAAGAGTCAATGAGTTAAATCCAATTAGGTCAACAGTGGTAGTTTTTAGGCTCATGTTTTTGGTATTCCATGGTATTTCATGTAATGAAGCCTTTAAATGGGCTTAAGAGACTCCATTCTAATGTGCCTAGAGATAAGCGTTGAAGTCTCACTTGGTCGGCTTGGTTGGATTTTGTCAAGGGAACAAATATATCTTAGGTTGGTTTTTCTCGTAAGGGTTTCCAAGATAAATCATGGTGTCATGTGCTAGATATTTTTTTCTTGTGCCTATTTTATGTTATTAATCTCTCTCTTATTCCTAACATTGTGGTGGTCGCAGGTTGGGTATAGAGGATTTTATGGTTCAATCATGTTGTATGGAAGGTGGTTATTGGTTTGATGGTCACAAAATGATGGTAGTGTTACCCCCTCACATCTAGGGGTAGGTAGAGGAGATTTTTCTCCTATGATCCACATTACAAATAGTAGTTCCATAGATGGAATCCATGGTTCTTCGTAGATAGATGATTGATGATTCTTCTCACATGTTTCTCATCTCATTGTCACTTGATGACTATGGTGTGTGACCCACGGGAGGTAACTTGTTTCAATACTTCATATTAAGTGTTAATGCCCTATGGTTTTTTCATGAAAGTAGTGATCAAGCAGTTGAGTTGGATAATGGATCATGATGCTCTAAATTTGTTCCTTTTTCCTTGTCTCACCTTGGTGGTCATCATCCCCTCCTAGATACGAGTTTTCACTATGGGTTAGAGTTGTACTATTGGGGAGATTTGATAGGGGTAGTGTGTACATGTCCTAATCCATACAAAACATTCTACATATTTCCTAATATTTGTTGTCCATGATTTTGTGTTGGTGGTCATATGTCACACATATAGGTTCATGCTTCATAATCCCATGAGAAGAAGGATGTTGAATGCTTGAGGTTGATATATATATATATATATATATATATATATATATATATATATATATATATATATATATTCCCCCCCACCCCCGACACAAAGGTTCAATTCCCACAAGTGACATGTTTGGCTCTTAAAGGAGCACGCTATCAAAAAATTCTCGGCTTTCTACAAAATATAGTTTACCCTAGGTACCATCCTCAAAATGAGGGGAAGTACCTAGTGGGTTTCCCCGGGAGTTGTTCCCTCAAAATATGTATGTATATATGTATGTGTATGTGTATGTATATGTATATGTATATGTATACATATATGTATATAAGAGAAAAGTTCTAAAATAAAAATGAAAAGAAAATGAAAAAAAGAAAAAAATGACCAAGAAAAAAAATAAAGAAAAGCAAAGCATGAGCAATACCCCTCACTTTGAGGCCATCACCCCAAGTCCTATGCAATGAATGCATATCCAAAAAAGGACTAAATGAAAGTCAAAATCCAAATCCAAAAAGAGTTGAATGAATAAATAAAAATGAAAATAGGGGTTTATAAAAACACGATGTCAGGGAAGGGAAAGTCAATGCATAAACACTCCCTTGTAACATACCCAACCTCCATTTGGGCATCATTACATGTGGAATACACATTAAAATTAAAATATTTCAACTAAATACTTTTTTGTAGCTTAAAAGCTACAAATCACACACAGATTAAACCATTTCACAGATACCACAGTTCTAAGGCACTTAACAACATATATTAAAACATGAATGCAACTATTCAAATAAACAACAAATGCACAACATTCATATAAACCAATTTCACAGCGGAATAATCATAAATAGCACAACAGAAACACTTATTTGTTAATATTTATCCAAGTGAATGCATATGAAGGATAAACCTCCCAGCCATAGGTGCTACTGATCATTTTCTCTCATCAACAGGCCACCCTTGAGATAAGGCCATGAGTCCACAAAGAGATCTAGCCCACTGGCTATCTACTCTCAACATACAATAGCCCCAAAACCTACACTACCCAAAGAATGTATTCCCTTCACTGCTTACAGTCCCTAAGATTGTACCATTCATTCATTATGGTCCTCGGTGAGATAGGTTGGTTAGGAGACACTCAGTTGGGGACTCTATGAACTCTCAGTTGCTTTAGGATTTCTCACAACAGCGTTCACAAGGATCCTAAGTCATTTCCTCAACAAGAAAAATGCACTACAGGATTACAACCTATTTTGTAGGCACATATGTCTATTTTCCATCATAACCACATCCCAACAATGGTTCCTTCAAGCACAACATGGTTGGTTCTCTTCCCAACACTCATCTCTCCCTTTTTTTCCCAAAATATACCTGTAAATATTGTTGTTATTCTGCATACGAATTAGCTTCTTCCGCCTTGCTTACTTCACTCTCACTCTTCCCAAAGATGATTGTACCTCAACCCACACTCTCCAATAACTATGGGATGTAACTGCTCACACCCACCCTCTTCCATGAGTTAAATGATTGGATTTTCATACACTCAATCAACAAATAGAAGGTTTACATAGTGATAATACTTCATGAATGTGGGTTGGATTAATTACCCATGAATAATTCCCTCTTGGACCCATCTCTCTTGTGGAATCATAACCCCCCATCATTCTTCATTCCTTTCATATTGCAGCCAATTATTATTACTTTTATTAATTATTCAATGCAAATAATATTGTATTCGTCCCCCAACAACATTAAATAAATGCAGGCTCTTCACCCCAACACATCGGCTCACCAGCTTAATTCACATTTATACAATTACAATATAATTCACAGGGATTAAAACTAGGGATGTTACATTCCCCTCCCCCTTATTTTTTCACATTCCTCATTGCATAACACCCTACATGTGTAATTTCATTTTACAATTCCAACTCCCCATCCATTAATCAACATATAGGCTCTCTAGCCCAAAATCACATAGGCATTCCATCCTAAACAAAATTACATAGGAACTCCGGCCCCAATACCATAAATACATAGGTTCTCTACCCCCAAAACATAACTACAAAGACACCCTAGCCCAATACATATACATAAGTCACTGGCATTCTTCTATAGCTATCTCGATTTCCACCATCACTCTTCCTCTTGAACTACCTGACCCATGGATTGTACCATTTTTTTATCAGGGCTAACCCACGAAATGTACCATTTTTTTATCAGGGTTGACCCAAGGAATGTGACCCCTTCACTTTTCTTGGTCCATTGGGATGCACCATTCATTTATCAAGGAATCTCTAGAATAGGTCACTAGGAATCTCACTATTGAAATCTCAAGGGACTCACTAATAGGAAGAACTACCAGGAAATAACCAGCAACAATCCTTGTTGTTATAGTGCAACTCACATAGGATTTCACCCTTCATGCCTGAAAACTTGGTTCTTCGACAGTGAAACTCGCATAGGAGTTCATTCTTCAATCCTTACAAACTAGTTCTTCGACAGTGAAACTCACGCAGCAATTCACTCTTCAGTCCTGACAACCTAGCTCTTATTGTTGTACTCATCCTCTAGGCCCAGGCATCCCTTTCACTGTTACACAGTTCCTTAGGTGATCCATCATTTTCCAAGGTGTTCTTGCACAGATGAATGCCATATGGTTTCTAGAATTCCACTATCAATCTATAACTTGTGGTAATCATCCCATCTGCATCATATGCATACAATCAATATGAGACATCATCATACAATTTTCATTATAAAATTTCAAATATGTTTTACATAGGAAAACATAATTTCCCAAACAAAATTTTTCTTCTCATAGTTGTTTGGCTCATGCAACAATAGACATGAGTCTTCCTTATGGGCTTACATCCTTGCCATATACAATACCATTCTTCCTAGAATTTTCTCAATTTCCATGCAACCAAAAAAATTGTTAGCATATCATAACAATTTCCAATTATTAAATTCTCAAATTTTTACACGAAAATAAAATTTCCCATGCATGATATTTCTCCTCATTATGTTTGTCTCTTGTAGTTGTAGATACATTTCTTCCTTATGGGCTTACATCATTTCCATATCCAATACCATTCTTCCTACAGTTTTCTCATTTTCCATGCAAACAAACAAATTGTTAATACTCATGCACATTTTCAACAGTTCATGAAATGATCCCAAAATTGTAATTTACCAACAACTCAATCATTTCCAGCCATTATTCAAATTATAAATGGAGTTCAACCATTAATCATATTATATAGAATGAAACTATCATTTCGTATACATGCATTATCAGCACACCAAGCTTTTCATAATGCAATCATCTTTACCCGTAAATAAAACCAATGTGTCAATGATCATGGCCACATCTACACAATGCATCATTGCATTGAATCTAGAATACCATATGTTCATGTCATGTATTCCACCATGTAAGTTGTAAGGTATGTTCCATGCCTCAATACATCATCCAAACTCTTTCCCACAACCCATACAATCATTTGGGTACCTTCCTGCTCAACCCATACACAACACTAGGAACAGTATCCCTTAGTGTTATTCAATGTAAGCAAAAAGGTTGCAGTCCAAACATAGGTTATATAGGGGAAACACATAATGTGCTTGGATAGTACTATATATTTTCCCTATCCAATCTCATCATAGCCTCACACATAACCATGTCTAATGGCATTCATTGATACAACAAGAGTAATGTCTCTTGACTTAACTTGGTTATGACCTCATAACCAACATAACACAATATGCAATTACATTTCCCATAAATTCATTTAAGAAACAAATAATATTTGCATTCTCAATGCCTCCTACCTTTACATCAACTCAAACACTGAGAACTTAACTGAGGGAATTCTTACCTCAATTCCCTTCATCATTTATGCATCACAAACAACCCAAATGCATACCTGCATGGTTTTTATCACATTACTTGATGCTACTTGATCAGATGATATTTTGTAGAAGCTCCTTGGCTCCTTTCACCAACCTTTGATCAACATCTTACCACCATCCTTCATCTTCATATGGATTGATTTTTACATATATCAGCAACATCATCAACATTGTTTTCATCCATTCTATAACTATTTTTCCTTTATACATAATCCATCATTAGTCATAATCAATATCATGACATCATTATTCACACATAACAACAGACCATTCTCAGTTTACAAGCATGTTCAAGCATGTCTACATGCACAAATGTACATCACTATGCATTAATAATTAATCTTATCATACCTATTTCATGTACATGCATTCTATTTGTATTTATGCATCATGCATCAATTCTACCATGCACTCCAATGTTGGTTGTGGAGCCTTATTATCTTCCTGATTCATAGGTTTGTTTCAGTCGTGCTTGGACCCCATTCCCTAATAGGGGGTGTGTATGTGTGTGTGTGTGTTGGGGGGGGGGGGGGGAAACGACAATTTTTGTATCCCCCCCCCTAGTGGGGGATTTGGGGGCAGTGCCTCCAAAGCGAAATATTGGGAAAACTTTCCTTGTAAAGTATTGTAATTTCATAGTCAATCTGGACCGTTCATTATAAGGTCACAGATATGACGGTAGAAGTTATTTTAGGGATTTCTTCCCTAGAAGGAAACCCTCTTTTATGAGGGAATTGTATTGTGGTTGTTTATGTGTGTGATTATTGTATTCTGAGAGAGGAGACTACGAGAGATAGAAGAGAAAATTACAGTGGGTGTGTTGTAGGTTGTATCCCTTCATTTTATTGAATAATAAAAAGGAAGGACCTTGAAATTTCTCTGGTGGACGTATCCCACACTAGTTGAACCAAGTATATATGTGTCTCTATTGTTTTGTGTATCTTCTATGTTTTATTTCTGCATTTTTTTTATTTTATTGCTCTGTGATCCTGTTTTTCTAACATCCAATGCACATCTATTTCATATTTAATTAATTATTTAGCTTCGTTGTTGTAGATAGTTTTCCATGAATTCCTATAGAACCTCTCTACCCTATGAATTTCCATTCTACTCAATTGAGCAACATTTTCCCATATTCTAAGCCTTGCATCCAAGCACCACTTGGAAATTATGCTTTTCTAGCTACTAGATCCACTAGTGTTTTCATCTCACAATTGTTTTCGTTATGTAGAGAAAACATGTCCCAACATTTTTTTTGTCTAAACTCTCAAAATTCATAGTGATGTAACATGCATTATTCCATCTGAACATTAGCACTAGAATCTAATTAGCCACTCCCCATTTCCTCGACCAAACCGGTCTTGAAATATTCTTATCATTGATTGGCATTTCAACATTCTAAAATGTTTTCTATTATGTTCTATTTCTAATAATCCTTGTCATCCATGGCTTTGCCCAATTTTAAATATCTCTCTTCACTTCATTAAGTGATTCATTGTGAATCACTACTTGGCCATTCAAGACTACTCGGCTCCAAATGTAAATGTTACACCCTCCATTTGCACTCGTGTTATACAACAAATTTCCACATCAATTGCATTTGTGAGATGGCATATCCCTTTTCCCTAGCTTGAAAACTTAAATCACATCCTCCTTCATCAAAATCACCTAAACAAAAACATTTTTGTTTCCATCAGTGAGTCACCCATGTGAAAACCGTGGATTTTCACGCCTTTCTAGTTTGCAACTCACGGATGCCCTCAAAAAATATGAAAAAACAAAATATTTCACATTTTCTAGTGGGTTTTTCGGTTGGGCTTGTTCCCAAACTCCCCTTGGCCCGTAAAAAACAGAATTCAACCACCATAACCCCTTGAGGATGGTATAAAGTCACCTTTGAGTCCATGGATGAGGAGTACATCCTTGGTGCAATATTATGCTAACCATTTTGCAAGATTCCCTCATTCCCTAATCCTCTAAGTAGCATCCCTATTCTAGAAACTCATTTTCCAGCATTCCTTCCTCCCCTATATATGATCGTAGGGTGTGTTCTTATCCCTTTTAAGTCATATGAGGAAGAGTCATCCTGTAGATTTGATGATTGAAGGACCAGTGAAGGAACCTGGGAAGTTGGCTTCGAGGTGGTGTCGGCAGTTAGAGTCAGGTTGTAACTACCTACTCATATTTTTTTAATAAAAGAGTTCTCTTTCCCTCCATATTTGTGTAATATTGTTCAATTTGTTTGTATATACTTACTGGCTTTACATATATGAATGTGTTTATTACATGTATGACTTTTTTTCATAACTACTAGGTGGCAGCATGGACTTATCTCCTTTTGGAAGATGATATCAGTAGAGATCAAGAGTGAATCAAAGGTCGAGAGTGAGGAACAACGCCAAATGATAGGATACAAGGTGTGACCTTTTCTCTTCTCTCTTCCAAAAGTAGTTATTTGATTACCAGTTTGTATGTGTGAGGGTAGGGTTTGTCTTTTGAATATGGTCGTGTTATTTTGTGACATGAACCAAGGTCACATGGAAAAATCACTTAAACAACTTATACCATGCTTTTGTTGTGCACTCTGATAATAGAGACAACTTTATTTCCTTGGTTACTTTTAGGAAAAATTTGTTAGAACATATATAACAATTCCTTATTCATGCATTCCCATGCTTTCACATAGAGACGGTTTATCTAGCCATGAGTCACAAATCATATCATAATATTCATTTTGATTCTCTTGCAGCAAGATTTTTATCCTTCACTATATTTCTACCTTCAAGACTATAGAGTTCTTCTTAACTCCCTATGCACGAATGACATTTCTCACTTATTGGCTTCATTATTTATGTGATAAACTCTATTAAATTTACCTTGTAATACATTTGGGCTCTATAGCAGTTGAATACTAGTATTCCCATGTTCTTCCTTAGACCTTTGTCAACCTTGCATCACCTTCCCTGCAGTCCTGCACTTCCCTTTGTATCTATTTGATGCTTCAGCCAACTATACAAGATTGACTTTCTACCTTATTAGATGGGCATTGGAATCAATCTAGAACAAACCCACACAATGATTGTGGAATCTTATCCCCTTTCTAAAAATCTCTTTCACGCAACACTCTCTGTAGCGTTCTCTTCTGCTTATTAACAATTCCCTGTCAGTAAGCTCAACCCCTCTTTATTTGTCAAAATATTGCACTTCAAGTGTGCCTCTAGGATTATTCATAGGTATATCTTGAGCATACACACTCTTCCTTACACAACAATCACCTTTGGAACTCACCTCTATCATCTGGGAATGTTTCTCCAAACTTTGACACTATTTGGAAAAATCTTCACATTGAGTAATTACATGGTTCTTGGAATCCAATTCCACTTTCCATTACTTTTCATGTAGATTTTTATTGCCTTAACCAAATTATACAAGATTTTACATGTTTCCATTACTATGATATTCAATCCTAGGCTTGAATTTATCTGATTATACCTTTAATTTTGTACCATGTGAAAGCAACCATTTTTGTTAGAATTATGCATAGTATAGAAATTTTGTCAATTAATGCTACATGTCATTATTTATCCCAATTTATGAAGGACACAATGAACCAAATCAAAAACATGATTCCTTAGATGTATTCCTCTCTAAAACATCTCTCCAACAACTGTACTCATGCCTCAATATGAGTTCTAAGCAAAAATCTACAACATCCACATGTTGCAATTCTCCACTCATTTACTACTACAAAAATGTCTTTATTAATTTCTGGAATGCTCTGAAAGTTGATGACCTTCAAAAACCACAAAATTTTTCATGAAATTGATTGTTTTATTGTGTTAACAACCCTTTAATCTAATACATTGATCTTAAAATTAGGTGAAATATGAGTCGTTGATCTGACTCTATCGTCCATCAATGACCGACGTTCTCCTTTGGTGTGCACAACACATTTCCCAACCTGCTGATCCAACCATCGGCCATCAACCCATTTCCTTGACAAGTGCCTCACACACAATTCTAAATCAGTCGATCCGACCATTGGTCATTAGTCATCGACAATTTCCACTGGTGAATGGAACTCCTCACTAATTCAGTCAACGTTGGACCATTGGCCCATTAGTTGTCAGTGGTCCTCGGAGACTGTTGAAAACACTTCCCCAATTCTCCCAACCCAACCATCGACCATCATCCACTTCTAGGATGATGTGGCATGACATGTGGAAAATGACTTTCCATGACACATCATATTGAGGTGTCAACTTAGATGACGTGGCATGACACATCATCACCCTCTTTCCTTCATCATCCATCGACCATTTCTCTTCGACAACCTGAACACTTTGCTGAAGCAGTCGATACCCAACCATCATCCCATCGCCCATAAACAATCTCCATTGGTGACTAGAACACTTCACCAAATTCGGTATATGCCCGACCATCCTCCCATCGACCATCGATGATTTTTGTTGCTTGACTCCAACACTTCACTGAATTTGGCCGACTTGACCATCTGTCATCGACGATTTCTCTCGATGACTAAAAACACTTCGTCAAATATGACCAATCCCCGACCATCAGCCATCAGCGATCTATTTTGGCCTAATGAAATCTTCACCACTTCAGTCAACCCGACCATTGGTTGTCGATCATTTCTCTTGGAAATTTCCAACACTTAGAAAATTTTGACAAAAACCCAGGTGAATCTAGGTCATCGATTTCTCACTCAAGATGATCTTGGCCATCGATTCTTCTCCAACCTCTCAATGACCGAAATGAATACAAATCGTCAATCTTATTCATTTTCCCAACTATTTAAATGAACCTCAGTCGTTGATTAACTCAACCTTTCAAATGACCGAAACCTTATGAATTTTTAAATTTATCATGACAAATCTCAACCATCGATCGTGAGATCAAACACGCTCTCGATCGTCGATTCATTAATTGTTTCCAGCTTCTACGGGTGACCATTAAAACTCGAATTTCAACCTTCAAGGTCAAATTTAACTCTGGAACTCTACATATTGGCTCCATTAAACCTCCAAAAATGTTCAAAATCATTTAAACTCAATTTTTTTGGCCACGAATTTGGGGATTTCTCTTTAATATTTCGTTGTTTTTCCTCAAATTCGACACAGACAAAAGTGTAACATCGAATTTGTCAAAATTCAAACATGGTTATATTTGTACTGCATCGGAATCGGGATGAAGACCCTGGGTTAGGAGCTCACTCTTTTATGTGTTTTACCCATAATGTGATGGAGATCATTTGAGCCTGTAAAATATTTAAGTACAATCACCATGCTGGAAATCTTACTGATATATATATATATATATATTGTCACATAGATCCACATTGTATTGATTCGTGGCTATGCTTTTTCATCTCGTAGCTCCATTGTGTATTTTTTGTGGTTGCAATCAGTTCATGTCATGGAGGTATGGATCCACATTCTATCTCTGGTGGCCATATCCTTAGTCAGTATTTACATGGATCCGTAGTGTATTGGTCGACGGCCATTCTTTGAGTCATCTAGTATTTCGAGCATAGGTATGCCTGCCTCAGAAATGGAACGTATTTGTATATTGACTGATGATTATTTGCAGCTTCTACCAGGTTCTCCTACTCTAGCACCCTTGCATTGAATACTTTGTAAAGTGTTTCGTCCATCAGTTTCTCTTATGACCTCACACTTTAGGGGGAATACGTTACACACCAAAATGTCACACTTGAGTTTCACACCCTAAGTGTCGTAAAGTGACGTATGCACCTTGATAAGTGTCGCATGCATTTTCGCAAGTGTCGCAAGCACCTTACCTAGTGTCGCATTCACTTTGTCAAGTGTTGCAACACCTTGACACCATGAAAGAAAATTGGTCACAATCCCTAGTCAATGTAGAGTTGAAATATATCATATGAAGGTCAAAATACTATGTGCACATGAATTATTCATTATTTTTCATAAAAAGGAAATTAATTTAGTGTGAGAATCCACCTCACATTTAGTTTCCTAATCTCAAGGATAATTTGAGAATCTCATGGATGGTTGAGATATTTTCTCAAACCAAATTCCTAATTTAGTGGATCTTGAGAGATATTTCCTCCTTTAAATCCTTGAGAGATATTTTCTCCCAAAAATGGTTGAGATATTTTCTCCTTAAAAATCTTGGAGATCCCAATTTAGTGGATCTAGTGAGTGATGTTCTCCATGGTGGTTAAGCCTCCAAATCCTATATAATGATGGATTTCCATGGTGAAAGGGGGAACAATTTAGGTATCAAACCTTTGATTTTGGAGAAGAATCAGAATTTTGATGTCAAGATTCATGCAAGGTCTGGACGAGGAGAGCTTGGAGAAGTGACTACATCATTAAGTATGCTTTGTAAGTTCCGTCTTTGGATTTCCAATTAACGATAACTTGGCCTATTCCCTTCATGTTCATGCGTTTTACATTTACTTATCTATTGTCGTTTTAGTCTTCATAGATAGATATGCTTATCTAATCATCTAGAGTAGGAGGAAGAGTACCTTTTCTAGTCTTTGTAGGATTCCATTTTCATTGAGGAGCTTGGATATCAATCCTAAGGATTGGGGCAGCGAGGATGAATATCACAACAAGGTACGCCACATCATTATTCTTCTCTCTTGATTGATTGAGAGAGTTAGATCTATAGGGAAAGTAGTAACCACTTGTTCTCTTTTATCTTTGGATCAAATAGAGGAGTCTTGGTATAAAGGTGATCTTAGCCTGTCTATAGGGTAAGATTTGTCATAGCACATAGGTTCAAATTCGGGAGGATCATAGGGTGGCATAAGATCATCTTCTCGGGGTAGCACTTCCTCAGGTGAAACCACAACATCTTCATCAGAAACATCCTCCAAAATGGCCATAAAAAGTTTATGTTATTTACACTTATGCCCTGGAAAGTATTTCTCATCACAATTATAGAAAAGACCCTTGATTTGGAATTTATCCATTTCCGCCCATGTTAAATTTTTGACCTTGAGAAGAGTGTCTTGAGGGGTTGGATTGGGGGGTTTAGGAAGGGGAATAAAAGTAGGTTTTCTGCTCTAGGAAAGGATGACCTGTTGTGCCTCCTTAGGACATTTATTTTCTTCTAACAAAGTCTGGGGGAAAGCCATGATGACCTGAGATTGGATTTCATCCTTGAGACCACTGATAAATAATTCCTAGAATAAAGAATATGGCATACCCTTCATTCAAAAATCCAAGTTTTCAAAGGCAGCGATAAACTCTTCCACTGTGCCGGATTGTTTCAATTTGGTCAAATAACCTATATGGTGGGTGTCTGTGTCAAAGAATTCATACATCTTAGCATCTTAGCAACAAACTGTGTCCAAGAAGCATACCCTTAGTGTTTATTTCAATGACATTTCCATCGTTACAGATCCAAATGGAGAACAATGTAACGAAGCTTGGTCAACTCACCAGTAATGCCATGCAAGGAAAAATAGTGTTCCATATGAGTGAACCAGACTATTGGATTTGAGCCATCAAATTTGTTCACCTCAACTCTTGGAAGATGAGGTTCACAATGTAGGGAGTTGGAATGAGAGTGCAGAAGTTGGTTGGAGTCAACACCTTCAACATGGAGGGGTGGGTCAGAAGAGGAAGGACCTTGGGATTTTTCCATGAATTGTTTGAGAGTGGAATTGATTGCATCAATTCGGTTATTGAGTTGTTCCTAGATGTATTCCACTTTTCCATGAATGATAAAAATGTCATAATTCAGTTTTTGAATGGTTTCATCTTGGTGAGTACGAGTCATTTGGGGATGAGGGTTGGGTACATAGACAAAAAAAGAACACAAGTGATATATACCACTACGATCAATGAAACCAGAGGAAGTCAATGGAGTAAATGGGAAATAAGTATGTCGGGAAGGGGATGGATCCATGGAAAAAAAAGGGG
>ML783630.1:806461-843910 GCA_009831015.1 Picea engelmannii | reverse complement strand
ACAATTGGAATGAATGCTCGTTCAAAGAATTTTGAAGCATGTCATTGAGTATTGTTGGAAGAAATTTCAAACAAGACCACAAGGCAATGTCACTTGTTCACACACACATCTAACATTTTTAAAGTAAGTGTCAAAATGCTTCAAAATTATTCTATTATAACAGAAAGCCTTAATATCCTAGGCCAAATAGATTATTGGGCCTTTGTTGGTAGATTGTCTTGTTCCTACATGAAGTTAATTGAAGCAATTAAGGGACTAGTCCATAATTTTTGGCATGAACATACCAAGCCTTCATCCATTTAGAAGGATGTGTCAAAGTTGAAAAGATGTTATGGTGACTAGGAACCCTATATTAAACACATTTTTGACATGCCATGTAAACAGAACTCTATGAAAGATTCAAGAATGAGCACAAGGAGTTGAACATGAGCCAAAGATCTTTCGGAAAATGAAAACCTTAGTATGTTAGAATATGCACAGGTTGTAACACATGTCGATGTCAATACAACATAGAATTTGGTTATTATTATGACATGTATATACATATTCATCGTGTTTTTTTATACTAACCATGTGAAGGAATGCTTATCCATAGTATTTTCAATTTCATCAAGAAACTTTATTTGTAGCATTAAGTGCTTAAGGCTTGATGGAAAAAAAATATTATGCAAAATTTTATTTAAATGGGACATGCCCAAGGGGCAGTGGATTTACATTTTTGAGCTAATGCATTCATGAAAGTGAAGACCACAAATTTGGCAGAATGGTGGTTGACATGCAAAACTTCAAATATGTTACTTATGAATTATATGATGAGAAAAAAATAAAAAAGATATCATTAGTGATCCCAGGTCAGTGTTGTGTACTTAAAGGGAATACATTTTTTCAAATTGCACTTTAAAATTGTACATATAGTTTGAGCATGTAACATTCTAATTATGTTCTAATTTTTTTGCCACTAGGTATGAGTATGTGATTTTATCAAAGAGTTTTTGGAGAAAAAAAACTAACATTATGTTCAACATGTTCATGTGGCACGATGGTAGGATGAGCAATTTAGAATGTGCGGGTACACCTTTCCCCTTGGTACTATACTATCAGTTATTGATTTTCTGGAGAACTACACCTTCCAACCATAAAATGAGATATAAATCTAATCTTATCATTCAAATCAGGTAAGCATAATGGTACATATCACATATAGGCATGGCCTAGATAGAAGTGAAGACAAGAGGATGATATTGAAGGATTCTAACTTTTATATAAGTGATTATAAGTGCCATGACCTACATTTTATACAATATTTATTTCAAAGGTTCTATGGTCATTTTAAAGAGAGAGATATACATATGAATCGACATTGTATTTGGTCAAATAGTTGTGTGGGACAAATAAAAAATTCCCATGTATTTCAATGGTTGAGTTTGTTGCACAAAAAATGCAATGTGCCACATATTTGGAACTATTATGAGACTCAGCATGGGAAAGGTGAATGTGACGGAGGTGCATGAATCAAAACTACGCTATGCAAAGAGATGAATTTTGTGAAAAATTCTCCTATTCAAGATGCAAATTATATAGTCCAATGGTTCTCTACAATTATGATAGAGGCAACAAGAAGGCAAGAGGAATCAACAAAGAGAGGACATGTGCAAAGAATTTTTTGGGAGGTGTTTAATGTATTCATATGCATATTATTGCAACAAAGTATGTAGAACTCATGGATTTCATTTATTTCGAAGCTCAAATAACCTTGTATTTGAAATATGGATGCAAAAACTTGTGTGTTCTATGGACTGTGTAGCAGTGGTAAATTAGATATTTCAAATGAAAACTTTGGGTTGATGCATGGGATCACGTATCACTTACAATATACTTGCATGTAATTGTTGGCACAATCCTGTTAAAGGAGGGATAATATTCTATTTCACCAGATTATGATCATATCTCTGATCTTGTACAACTAGGTATGTTACAGTTGGAAATATTTCAAAATATTGTGGTAAAAATATATGATAGTTTGTGATTCATCTATCTTATCAAACTCTTACACACTTGTATTTGATCTTACATTGCATTTTTGTAGGACACATATACGCAATGGTTCTCGAAAGACAATGAATGGAGCATTGATTATCGGTCATCACAATGCATCGAATGGAAGCCAACCCTTAATACATCGATGACCAATGTTAAATGCATTAAAAATTTAATTGGTTCAATGGTTGTTAAAGGTGAATAACTTACATTAGACAAAAACTCAAGAAAGGTCGATGGTTATGTATTCATGGATTATAGACCTGTGCATTGGGATATCACTTTACAAATTTGGTATATCACTACAAGCAATGACTAGAAAGAGCTCATCAAAGGTACAATACTTCCTACCTCATTCAGAGCATGATAAATTGATGGAGACCATTAGTAACAGAGAGGATTTGAATCGTCTATGTGAATGACATCAGGTAATTATACAAGAGAAGCAAAATGATTGTTCGACGTTGTATTTTATATTGAGGTACATGGATTGTTATTTTGTTTTTTTAAGGCATTTACATATAACTAAATTTGTTTTAATGCATGATTCTAACACTAGTACCCTTTTATGTGCCCATGTTATATGAAGAATCATAGGCATATGAGGGCCCATAAATAAGAACAATGGTGTTTTTCAACACCACCAACCGAAGCCCTGGAAAGATGAAATACCGTATTTCAAACCTAATTTTATTACCTATTTTTCATTGCATGACTCCACTAATTTTGTCTTGATTGAAAACAACCCTAATTCATCTAACTCCCCTAACCATGCCTTATAAATTTTTCTTGTTTCAAACAATTTGTTTCTTTTATATTCTAATATAGGAATGTTGTATCATGTCACAAGTGTCCCTATCATGAAAACGTTAAGACACAATATGATAAGATCAAACATGGTGTAAATTTGTTACTTACAATCTACAAACACTTCAATAGTGCATGGATATAGTAGTGAGGGTTTTGACATAATCATGGCAAATGACACTCTATATGACTTTGTTATGAAGTAATAAGAAGGATGTTGATGAGATAACTTCTATATTTATGTTATGTATTATTTTTTCTCTTGCATGAATGAAATCATAGTATTCTGATTTTATATATTTCTCATGAATGTATAGATGAAGAATGGTTGCACACATACTATTTGTTCTACATGTATATTTGTATAAGGAAATAAATCATAAAACTTCATGTGAGACAACCATATGGACATGTGGTCTTCAAATTAGGTCATCTTAAAGTCTTGGAATCTTATGGACATCTTGGAGGGCATGTTATGCTCTTATGGAGGTATTGTAAATTGTTATTATTTTTACATGCCTACACCTTAAGTTATGCTCGTATGTTAAATGCTCTTATGGAGGTCTTGGAAATTTATCCCTACACCTTATGTTATTCTATTGTGGATATTGTATCAAATCCTAGTCTCACATTAGTTCTAAAGACTCCACTTCAACAAACATTCATGACCCACTTCAACAAGCATTCAAGGACATTGTAAAATTTTGATGTTAGGCTCATTTGACTAAAATTCTACAACAAGAGTTATGATAGCCTAGTTGTACATGTCTTCTACAACTAGAACTATGATAGCCCTAATCATTACTTTCAATAATTACTTTTATGGTCAAAGGAATAGTGGAATACATATCGATCTGAAGCATTATGGAGTGAATCCCTTATGTCATGTATCTCATGGATTAAACCCTCCCACTTGCATGATTCTACAAAATCTCTAAGATTGACAAAGATGCATTGAAATTTTGGTGGTGACCCTCTTTGGGGATCTAAGGATTTAGCCTTGGAACTGCATTGGTTCTTTCTCTCACCCCTTTGGCCTTGATGCCTCATAACCAAACCCATATCCATGTATTTCCATGCTTACATCACTTCTTGTTGATATGGACAAATAGTTCCATAGGTAATTATCTCTTTGGATTTCGATGAGAAATCCACTAGATCTTCATCCCCGTCCATCTATTTCTCTAGATATGAAATGTAAACCCAATTATTCCACTGTGGAGAAAAAACAATAGGTGTAATATAATAGCTATAATATTCACAACATTCCCACTCAAACAAGTATTTACATAAGTTTACTTATGGGTATATGTTTTGCAATAGTTTTGGATTTGCACCAAACCCACACTCAACTCTTTTAGAATGGGATTTAAAATTTGTGACAAATATTTATGCATTAAAGATTGGGCATGCATTAGAAGTTGACTTATTCCAAAAAAAAAAATCTTGCTTCATCTGGAAGACTTGCAGCCGAGTTGGATTGGTGCTATTTGTGCCAATATTTTGTAACAAAAATATGTAACTTCTATAATTGGTTATCATATGTATTTACGTAATGTGTCACAAGGATCTAGAGTACTTGATTCCATTATAATTTATTATATTTTGAATATTTTTGACAATTGGACATGTAAAACTCATATATAGATAATGGAGAGTACATTGATACAACTTTCTCCATGGTGATCAATATGTACCTAGAAATAGTGCATTTGAGGCTACTAATAGCTATCTACATATTAATAGAAACAACATTAAATGTGTTTTTTTTGGGTGCATAATGTTTTCCTCTCTCCATGCCTACCTCCCCCACTTTCTCATATGGCATGTATTTGATGGAGGAATGGATATGTATGGTTGGAAACATATATTTATAGTTAATGTTCTTATGTGTATGTTGGTAATGATTAAATAAGGATTGATGTAAGAGTGTGTATATCTTCTTTGGTATTGTAAGTTGAATTTCCATATTATGCAATGGTTGGAAACACCCTTTGTGAATTGGCCCAAGTGGGGTGAAAATGTAGGTGCTCACTTAGGTAAAATTAGACTACAATTTTGTTGGGCATACATTGAGATCATGATATAAATTAGTGCCAGTCAAGGTTTTGTTGTCAAGCTCTGAATTGCTATATGGTAAAAAATAATGAGATGGAACTCGACTAAAGAATTGATGCAAGGACATTGAATTGGTTGACGAAGGCTCAATTTATCAATGTCAACATGAAAAAAGAGAGAGAGTATTATATGGACTTAGAGATTTGTGCAATTTGTTTTTTATAATTTTCTTTGATTTTTTTACAAGATGATATTGCAACAGATCAAATTCTAAGTTTTGTGGACCTAGGACGAATCTTAAGTTTAGAGCAATGTTAAAACTCCACACTTGGAGGAAATAAACAATAAGTAAGTGCATATGATCAATTGTTGGTTCATTGACATAATTAAAGGTTATCATATGGAATTAGCAATTGAAACCAACACATGGGAGAATCTATAATTCTTGGTTTGTTTATGAGGTATGATGTTTCAAAGTATTCCATTATGGATAAGATTTTGATGGAGAAATATGTGATCTTTCACATAATCAATTAAGTGGTTTAGTAAGAACAATGTATCAAGGGTGTTCATTGATAAAACTATAAAGGGAGGGACACTGACAGGAGACTGTTACAAAGAGATGGAAAATGTTGGGTTCAAAACACCAAGTGACACTATAATATTTTGAGTAATTTTCCATCAAAATAACATCCAAAAAAAAAAATTCCCAAAATGGCCCCTCAAAATTGGCTTTATTGCTTCCAATGGGCATTTGTGCATCAATGATTACAACTAAATTTGTGTCCAAATTAACATACATATACGACTATTGTCTCGATAGTAGCATCAACAAAGGCTTCTAGATCGTGCACTTTGGATATGATGATGATATAGAAAATTGTGTCTTCATTTGGTCACAATAGCATCCACAAATTTATCCAAACTAGCATGTACCCAACCAAGATTGGATTGTTCAATTTTTTGAAATGGATGCCCATGTTGCTACACCAATATGCTCATATCACATACCTTTGTTGTAATGAATCTATATTTCCAACATTGTAAAAAAAAATATCGGAATCCTTACTTAAATAGCATTGGGTTTGTGGTCTTATCTAATCCAAGTATCATCTTTAGTTCAAAACAAATGTTTGAATTACTCTTTATTATGAATAAATTAGCATAGATTCATCTTACCCATAACCTAATAAATGTGGTTGGATTTATTTGATCGTGGTTGACCCTAGTTGACTTTAATTGCATATAGCTATCCATGGTTGGCACTACCCCATTCACTGACTAGCAACTCCTAACCTAATGACCACTGACAAATATGGTTGACTATAGGTGTCTACAGTTGAATGTAAGCCTAATATGTCAATGGTTGATGTTCCCTAACCCCTAACCTAGTAATGGTGGTTATCTATGGTTAACCACGATTTACCATGCTTGATGCTACTCTACTAACTGGCCATTAAACCCTAACCTAATGACCACTAACAAACATGGTTGACTATAGCTATCTATGGTTGAGTGTAGCCCTAATATGTCAATGGTTGACTACTAACACCTTAACCTGCTAACCCTTTAACCACCAACACAATAACAATGGTTGACTATGGTTGACCATGGTTGCATATAGTTTTCCATGGTTGACGCTATCATCATTAATAAACCATTAGCATATTAATTAATGACCCCTAACAAATATGATTGACCATGGTTGAATATAGAACTAATTTATGTCGATGGACCACTAACCCCCTAACACCTAACCTAATAATGATGGTTGAATATGATTGGCCATGGTTGACTCTACCACCCTAACCAACCACTAGCCCCTAACCTAATAATTACTAACAAACGTAGTTGAATATGAATAACTATGGTTAAATATGATTGACTATAGGTGTACATGGATGAGTGTAACAACTATTATAGTTGGGGTCGAAAAATGACATTTATTATGATGTCAATTTTAACATAAACACTTTGTGTCATTTTTGGCCTTGGAATTGGCCAAAATTATAAATAAATAAAAACCTCACTAACATCACGTTATTGACGCTTGTAAACATCATATAGTCATGGAGAGGTTGGAGACTTTACTTTATACTTGGAGATTGAACTAGATTTTGACTTTGAAATAATGCTTTGATTAAATGCCATTTTATTGACATCCTAAGTGTCATTTTTTCCATGCTTGTACATTGATTTAGAGACATCTAAGAGTCAATTTTAAGTGTCATACTATTGCATTAGCATTGCTTTGAGGTAGGGAGGGGTTACATTAAATTCAATTTTTGTTGCATTCAATAGTATTGAGGTGATGCATGTAAATTATTAACTCCTCCTATAATGTGTATACATTCAAAACCATGGAGAGGATGCATATGTCTTATTAAAAGATACTCAATTCATGTAGGTTCTTTGTTGCTAATATATTTGTAAACAATGTTTTCATTCGTGGATTTTATGAGCATTTATCTAATCAACTTAGTATATTGTGATTAAAGGATATAATTTTTGGAATACCATACCTCATTAGAATGGAGGCATGATTAAAGGATCTTATGGTTGGAATAATATTAGGAAAAAATTACCTTAAGAGGGATTCTATGACATTGGAGATGCCAGAAGTGTTAGGTTTTTGGAGGATTCTTGACACCAAAAACTAATGTTGTAGATTCAAGACAACTTGGGAGAAGTAAAGGATGAATCCAGACAAGTACAATAGGCTTAGTTTTACCAATCCTTGGCACATGAGGAAGGTCCTAAGAGAGCTACTCCAACAAGGAAAAAATGGAAAAGGCTAAGAAAATGGCCCTTAAGAATCCCAAATTGATGCATAGAATCTCTCTAGCACGAACTAAATCTAAGGAGGATAATAATAAGGGAAGGAGAAGATATATACCAAGGCGAATTCACATGAGGGAGGGATGTTATATAAACAAGTGGGTATATCAAATATTATATGATATGTTATCCAATACTATATGAGAATGGATTCTTAACCCCTTTGATCATAATATACTTAACATAATTTGAATTATAACACCTACGATCCTAATCTAGAATACATGGAAAGAGAAAAACTAGGATATCTCTAGGAATTAAATACGAACAAATGAATTTGTTTGGAATACAATAAGAAAAAACATAAGAGAGACAAGACAATGGGAGGTTGCAAATATAATGATCATTTCATTAAATTTGGACTAATTTTAATCAAATCCCCTTTAGAGATAGGTTGAAATTGGTGTTTTTAAAGTGCAAAATTCACACTTTCAAAAATCGATATTCACATTTTCAAATTTCAATTTTTCACCTTAGAAACACTAATATTCACACTTTCAAACACAAAATTCATAGTTTTTTAAGTTTGGTTTCTTATCATTAGTCCAAATTTGATGAAATGGTTATTATAGGATGATATTCCCCTGGGATAAACACAAAGTTGCATAATGGGGAATTAGAATAAATCTTATCTCAAAGGAAGAGGGAAATAGTCAATATAGGTATGGAGCAAATGAAACTTTGATACGACTTTCCAAGGAAACCCAAGAAACACATACATTGGTGGAGTGGTTAACCCATGAACATTATTCACACCTTTTGGCAAGGAATGTAGATATATTTGATCTATGTGAACCCTTTTCCTAGGGTGTATTTTGGAGGTTGATTAACTCTTTTGGTTAATGTACAGATGATCATGGCATAGGAAAATAACATATGTCAATGGAGTGAGTTGATAAGTGGACAAACTCAACCTTTTTAGTGAGTTCATTTTGTTCCAGCAAGGCAAAGTTTTGCACTCATTTTTTTTTAAATTCCGACAATCAGGGTCTTCTTTAAAAGGGTTAAAACCATTGAAGACAAAGTTCCATCATCAAAGCTCCCATCAATCAACTAAAACTATAACTTCCGACAAGATTCCTACTAGATTTGAGGAATAATTTTGACAAAAAAAGGTTGAGTTTGTCTACTTATTAACTTACTCCTATGTTAATAATATAAATTAATTAATTAAAATAATTAAATAATGGAAAATAAAGAATATAAAAACAAAAAACAAATGTTATATGTCATAACATATGACGTATGTTATAACATATAAAACATGTTATATGTTATAACATATGAAGTATATCATAACATATGAATATGTTATAACATTCAAACATTCCACAAACAAGCTCAAGCACATTGCAATCGAGCTGACCCCTGACTTTAAAGATTGGCCCTCCATTGCACCCTATGAGATGTTGAAGTCGACCTATGAATTTGAGATCGTTGGAAGAGGGAGAAGACAAATACAATAATAATAGTGTGGAGCTCATTTTTCCATGAGAGGGATCACACCTACAACAGGTGAGGACACAAAGGAGTTGAACCATTTCTATTTGAAAGTCACAGAAGAAGAGACACAAGAGAGGATCTGGAGACTACCTTAATTGAGTTATGACACCTAAAAATGTAAGTCAATTTGCACATGTATGTAAAAATTGATTTTATGATAAATTGTGGGGTAAAAAATCTTGAGGGGAATAAGAAGACCCATGGTAACATAGGCAAAAAGAAGATGTTGTGACCAAAAAATATACCTTAATTGGCTCTAAGTCTATACGAAAAAAATTTATATGATTCCCCACTATAAACCATTGATTTTTCTACCTATTGTTTGACATTTTGGGGCAAATATTTGAGTTTGAACTCTTTGCCTCTTCTCTCGAGGGGATCATTGGCTTAAATAGACAATGACTCTTTATGGGTGTGTGAATTAGTCACATTATTTTTGACCTCATAATGTAATTTGAGCTAGCTAACAATACTCCCAATAAACATTAATAAAAAAGTTAAGAATATAATGTTTGTTATTTTTCAAAAATATTGCATCAAGTCAATAGTATACCTAATATTTCATACAAACCATGCATAGTTTTTCATCAAGGTTTAATCATCACATTATTATTTTTTTTAAATATCTTCATTACAAATTATAAATAAATATTATTTTCTTTACATATTTTACAATCTTCATGAAAGCAATATCTTCCAAATAAAGAGACCGTCTTTGAAGTTGGGTTTTTAAGCCCATTATCAATGGCTTCTCAGCTTCTCATTTCTTTGAAATGCATGTGAAGAAAAATAAAGAAGAAGATATTTTTTAGTTGATTGTCTGAATTTATTAATAGAAAAAGGAGATTTTTCCTTAACTTGGCATGCTTCTTGATATGTACAAATAACATGTGAATTTAATTGTTGTTTATAATAGTCATTCAAGTCCTAAAGCATATAAATATATTTTGTTAAGGATTTGACTTTGGGAATGATTGAAAAATGAAAGAAAAATGTTATAGTTTTATGCATGGGTGATCTGAATAGCTTCATTATACCAATGAAACATGATGTGTTTTAGATTTAACAAGCGCTAATACTTTTGAAGCTTGTTGAAGTGTGAGTACTTATTTGTTAATAGACGACTTTGTTATGATTTTTTGAATGTTGATGTGATTATGAAGAAACATGTTGTTATGAAATTGTAAAAAATATATATGTTATTTGCATTTCAATTATTTTGTTTTTACAATAATATGGTTTTGAAAATGAAATGAAATAAATGTGAAGATGAATGAGGTGTACAACTGGTTAGAAGATAATTATTTTCTATGTTCCATGTTTTACAATGATGAATTTGTTTTTGTGAAAAAGAGATCATAAACTTTACACTTATTGATTTATAAGGTTACTACAATGTCCTTTCTAATAAGGAGGTATCTTTCCATTCTTCTCACTTGCAAATCTCTTTCCCAATCCCATGTCCCTTTTCATATTCCAATGTTGTTTCATCTCCAAAGTTATTAATAGCAGTGAAACCCTTTCATATTCCAATGTTGTTTATCTCCAAAGTTATTAATAGCAGTGCAAAAATCATTTGCTTCTATTCCTTTTGCATGGTTGATGAATGGCATGTTTGGTTGGTGTTGATGTTGGTTGTTTGGGACATAAGAGTGAAGTATTGAATTTTTTTTGTAACTTTATTATTAAAGATGAATTTTAGTGTAAATAAATTAATTTGAAAAATCTTACAATCACGGGGTTGTATGTTAGTAATATTTAAAAATAGTAATATGATTACATGTGGTTTCCTATCAATCCTAGTTATGTTGTTTGTGATGTACTTGCAATTTGATTTAGCAATAATAACTGCACTTTTATAAAATGATAGTTTTTGTTGAATAAACAGTTTTCCTTTCATCACATCGTAAAATGTGAAAGACTTAAACAGTAGGCACATTGATATGTTCAATTCATTGTGATTGAGTTCATTCCCACTCATTTCTTGTTTTCAAATGAGTTCTTATATGATGACATAGTTTGCTTGATTTTCAAATTCACGTGCTTTTTCTCAATAATGTATATAGGAAGTTAGATGTACATAAATTGACCTTCCTTCATACTAACTATGGTTTACCATGACATAATTGGTTATAACAAATTCACAATGGTATTCTTCCATCATCTCGTTCATTTGAACACAAAATTTTCTAAATGATGGACACTCGGTTTTCTTTTGCATGTCAACTCTTCATTTACAAGTGTAGTTTAATTTTGCAAAATATTTAGTTGGTTGTTGGCCCTTGACCAAGTTTTGGAGAACCTTGGTCATGTTTGACCACTTTTTGGTCTTCGACAAGCTGGTCGAAGACGGAACGCCCGACGAAGTGGAGATCATGGGATCTCGCCACCTTTTGCGGACTTTTTTGGGCTTAGGGTTTATGTAACGGGTATGGGATGTTAGACCATGGGTTTTACCCATGTTTAGCCCTTTTGTAAATGTATAAATAGAAAGCTAGGCGATGTAAGCAAAAAAGGTGGTTATGTAGTAGTGTGATGTTGTGCTAAATGCAAGTGGTGTAAGTGGTTGGATCTATGTGATTGAGTTGGCTATGTGCCTACTGTGTGTTGAGAACTTGCAGAGCTAAGTGCAAGTGATTGTAAGAAGGCTCAGTGCTTGTACCAAGCTCGGAGAAGGAGGATCCGGCAAGGTGCGCGCAAATCTCCTGTCCTATGCAGAGTAGGTTTTGAGGATTTGTTCTTGTAAAAAGATTGAAAGAAGATAATAAAGAAGACGAAGAGTTGGTGGACGTAACCCCACGTTGGGGGTGAACCATGTATATCCTATGTTATGGTTGCTTTGTGTGATTGATGTGATTTATGCTTAGTACTGTCATCTTTATGTAAGTTAGATGCCTCTGATATAGTAGCTTAGTGCCTAATGATGTGAATAAATGCTAGATCTGATCTGTTTCCATGTGCTAAGTGCATGATGTGTTAGATCTTGTTGAATACTACGCTACTTTGTAATTAGGGTTTCTTCCTACGATGTGAATAAGGGTTCAATACTAATGAATGTTAATCGCTAAGTGCTCTGTTAAGTACTGTGATCACAGATCTGTGTCTCGGCTAGGTTGTAGACAATTGAGTCCTGCAACCACCCCTGCCTCTACCTCGGGTGAGACTTCATCTTCTTCACAGGTGTTGCCGAAAGGGCCAGTAGTTAGGGTTTTGTTGGTGCGTTGTTGAAGCGTTGAACCCTGAGTATGCCCCTATGCCAACAAATGGTTCCGTTTTCGGGACCTGAAACTGTGATTGTTGGGAACTGAAGAAAAGAGAAAGCTCTATGCGTAGATCTGTTGTTGTACTCCACAGTATTCTACTTGACTTGTGAAGCTCTATGCTAAGAAAGGAATCAGATCTAAAGAAAAGAGGTAAGATCTTAAAGCTTTGTGCCCTGATAAAGGTAAGATAAGCGGAAATTTTTGTTTCGAAGGAATGGATCTAGGTATGCTTGATAGATTTTTTCCTAGTCTAAAAACTAGGGCACAGCTAGAAGAAAGAGGATTTGAAATGAATATATTTGATAGAAGTAATGAAAGATATGTTATTCCTATGCATAGAAAGAATGTTTGCACTAACAAATGGATGCAGGATCCTAGAAATAATTTTTTGCAGGTTCATTACTGTGATCCTAGTGCGCAGTACAGGAAATTTTGGGAATCATTTAAAAGAAAGAGAGGATTAACTCTTTGTTATAGTTGCAGAAGACCGGGACATCTTGCTAAGGAATGCCCTAGTAGAGGTCCTAGTTGTCTTTGTTGTAAGGCTATGGATCATGAAGTTCTGGATTGCCCTAGAATGATTGCTAAAGTTGAGAAGATGAACATGAGATAAGAAAACCAAAAGGAAGGTCAAGAGAATAAGATATGCTAAGGAACCAGAAAGAATCATAGGCTATATTATTATAGATGAAAGAAACATTGAATGATCACAAAGACACCAGTTTATCAGAGATCTTAAAAGAAAAAGAGTGCATAGAAACAAGGATAGGATACTTCAACATAGATTGCGTATTGGATGCAGAAACACATGTGAATATCATGACAAAAAGTACTTGGGAAATCTTAGGAAAGCCTGTTATGGTTCCTTCATTGGGAGGAATAGGATTGTTTAAAGGAAAGTTGATAACCCTATGTGGAAGACTTTCCCATGTACCTATGAGTGCTCATGTAACATCGACAGAAGAAGAATTTGAGGTCATCAAGTTGGTTGAGAACAGCGCCCCATTTTCTCTTTTGCTAGGAAAAACCTGGATTGAGAAAGATCGGATCTGAAGGAAAGAAGAAGAGGAAGCTCTAGAAAAGAAAAAGCAAGAACTAAGGGATTTCATGGCTAGGAGAATAGTGCACTTACTGGAAGAACATGAGGAAAAGTCGAAGCTACTAAGGGCCAAAGACCTAGCTATCGAAGTTGAGAAAACGCAGGCAGAATTGAAACACCTGTCCATACAGGAGAGTAGGGCACCTACTCCAAAAAGAGAAGAAGTATTGCCATCAAACCCTGTGAAAGACCTTCAACAGTGTGAAGTTACTATGCTAAGAGCGGATAAGAATAAAAATGGAAAGAGGAACCCCATGATTCAGATAACAGGAAAGAAATCTAGAAAGCGCAATAAGAAGAAAGAAAAGTTAGAAAAATTGCAGGAAGTTCCAGAGAGGACTTCGCAGAAAGAAGGATTACAGAATTTGAACTTTGTCGGAATAGAAGAGTAGCGCAGATTGGCACTTTGCCACGGTGAAGAAATATGATCGTTGGAAGTGTTCCAACCGTTAGAACGATGCTCCCGATAGACATTTCATTTATATCACTGTGCACGGAGACGAACATAAAGAAGAGCTCCAATCCTACTATAAACTCACTGAGGAGGACATGGAAGAAATAACCAAGGAATGACCTATAGAGTTCCTTATACTAGTTGACCAAGAAGAACTGTCTGACCCCAAACTCATTGGAATTCCTATAGTCACTCACGAAGAATATGATGCACCCAGCAGTAGCAGAAGGAAGAAGTACAGGAATTGAACAACGCATCCAAAGAAACTACACCAAAGTCACCAAGAGGAGGAGGTGATGACAAAGTAGATCAGGAAGAGAACAAAGGGAAAGAAGACAAACAAGAACAAGGAGAAGTGACACCGCCTAAGGATCCCCTCGAGGAGGCTGAGACATCCAAGAAAATAAAGGGGTCCCCCACGAAACCTTCATCGTGAAAGAAGTCAAAAGCTAGTAACCCCAAGTTGCAGACTATGCTCACGGTGGATGACATCGACCTCATCATCGTCGTTGTATCAGATACCTTAGAGGATATTTTACAATGCAACAAAGAAAAATAGGAGACCATGTATGATAGGATTGAAGCAGAGCTTAAAGGAGTACAACAGGCTCTCTATTCGAGTCGTGCAGTGTCTATTGCACCATCGCCATCAGAAGGAGCAGAGTTGGGAGATGAGACTGCCCAGCTACGCAGAATAGCAGATGCGACAGAAGCTCACCTTTGTCATGTCCAGGAGGAAAAATAACAGGCTACAGAGGCTTTGAAGCAAGCAAAAGAGGAAGTCATAGAGCAACGTCAGGTTGTGCAACAAGAAAAAGTTGACCTCCAGGCGAAGTTCGCAGAGGATAGAGCACAGCTCCAGAAGGAGAAAGAACAGTTGCTGGCAGAATGGGAGTTAAAGAAGCAATCACCAGAGCACTTTTCTTTGTGACGGGATTAGAACAGATGGAAGAAGAAATAGCAGAGAGTCGGGTGGGGAAGCTTGTTGAAGCCATTCAGCAACTTCAAGCAAGGATTGCAAAACTGGAATTGCAAGCAATGTCAGGCACTCTATAGGAAGTGCGAGATCAAAGAGAAGAAACTGCCAGGAGTGCAATTGAGAGAATCAAGCCATTAGCCTTGGAATGCAAATAACTCAGCAATCGAAGTGTGCAAACCTATGAGCGCCTTGCAGAGGACCCAGAACTAAGGACACTGGAGTCACAACTCCAGGAAGCAAAGCAGCAAGAAGCAACAGTACAAGCGCAGTTGAAGCCACTGTCAGCGATCAAGAGGATGAAAATATCCTAGGAACAACGTACGGTTCAGCAACAGGTCCATGCCATCTAGAGTAAAGTCATGGAAGTGACCCAAAGGCTCCAGCTAGTGCAAGATGAAGCCTGCACACTTTTTGAGGAGATTGAAGGACAAGGTGCACACCTAGAACAAGTGGTCACTTCGGTGGAACAGCGCTTGGAAGGACCTGTGACCGAGAAGGTTACTCAGGAGTTCTCCAAGCAGGAGGCTCTAGTGAAGCAGCAGGTCGAGGCAGCTCGAGCTAATCTCGAGGCCTTCGAGGCAGAGTTTCCCAGATCAGAGTGACTCGGGTTGAGTCACAGGTGAGTGTTGGGGGCTCGTTGGCCCTTGACCAAGTTTTGGAGAACCTTGTTCATGTTTGACCACATTTGGGACTTCGACAAGCTGGTCGAAGACGGAGCGCCAAGTGAAGCGGAGATCGCGGGATCTTGTCACCTTTTGTGGAATTTTTTGGGCTTATGATTTATGTAACGGGTATGGGATGTCAACCCATGGGTTTTACCCATGTTTAGGCTTTTTGTAAATGTATAAATAGAAAGCTAGGCGATGTAAGAAAAAAGGTGGTTATGTGGTAGTGTGATATTGTGCTAAGTGCAAGTGATGTAAGTGGTTGGATCTATGTGATTGAGTTGGTTTTGTGCCTACTGTGTGTTGATAACTTGCAGAGCTAAGTGCAAGTGATTGTAAGAAGGCTCTGTGCTTGTACCAAGCTCGGGGAAGGAGGATCTGGCGAGGTGCGCGCAGATCTCATGTCTTATGCGGAGTAGGTTTTGAGGCTTTGTGCTTGTAAGAAGACTGAAAGAAGATAATAAAGAAGATGAAGAGTTGGTCGACATAGCCCCACGTTGGGGGTGAACCATGTATATCATGTGTTGTGGTTGCTTTGTGTGATTGATGTGATTTATGCTTAGTACTGTCATATTTATGTATGTTAGATGTTTCTGATATAGTAGCTTGGTTCCTAGTGATGTGAATAAATGCTAGATCTGATCTATTTCCATGTGCTAAGTGATTGATGTGTTAGATCTTGTTGAATACTACGTTGCTCTGTATTTAGGGTTTCTTCTTGCAATGTGAATAAGGATTCAATACTAATGAATGTTAACTGCTAAGTGCTTTGTTAAGTACTGTGATCACATATCTGTATCCTAGCTAGGTTGTAGACACTCGAGTACTACAACCACCCCTGCCTCTACCTCGAGTGAGACTCCATCTGCTTCGCAGGTGTTGCCGAAAGGGTCGATAGTTAGGGTTTTGTTGGTGCATTGTTGAATCTTGAACCCTGGGTCTTCCCCTATGCCAACATTAGTCGATAACTTCCAGATCATTATGCTAGATTCTAATTAAACTTAATAGTTATAAACTAGATTATATTTAATCTAATCATAACCAACTAAATTCCTCACTTGAAGACCAAAAGAATCTTTTAGTTAGGTTAAAATTGTGGAGATAGGCATCCAAATAATTTGCCACAATCATTTAGATTGAAGCATGGTTGTTGTCCTTTAAGGATATTTTAAAGTCCTTTCTAGCGGATGTGGTCAAAACTTGTTTAGCAATGGGGCACACTCTTGAGCGTCAATCATAAGGTCAGAGTCAATAGTTTAACAGAGCCAATCCAACTCTTTTAACCTACAATTTAAACCCTTGACTATTGGATTCCTAACCCTAACATAGTTCTTGACTTGAAGAGAACTGTGATCTCAAAACGAGAACTCTATCCCTAAAAACATGTATTTCTTTGTTAAAAACACCAAAATCAACCCTTGAATTAGAAAGTGGTGCTACCAATAGCACATTTTTTTGTACAGGGTTAAAATTACAAGTTGTTTGAAACCATAGCCTCGACAACCAATATTGTTGCAACAAAAACCTTAAAATCAACTACCAAATCGAAAAGTATTGCTAGATTAGTAGCACTTCTTTTTTTCTCGAACTTAAATTTGAAACATTTTTGAAACTGTGGCCTTAACAACTAGGTCCATTGCAACTCCCTTTTTTTGGCTTAAAACTTCAACATTTTTGAAATCATAACCTCAAAGAAGGATATTATTGTAAACAAACCATAAAATAAACCTTAAAATGTCCACTCCTTCAGTATTAATTTAGAAGATAACAAAAATATAATAAAGTCCCCAATTTACCCTTATCATCTTTCACATCTCTTAAAATAAATAAATAAAATTAGAAAAATGAAAATTTATTTAAAAAAAAACATGTACTCTAAATAATACTAAAAAAAACTAAAGAAACAGAAACAAAACAATGTATTAGGAAAACTATAATAAAAATAACAATAAAAAAAAATTAAAAAAAATAATAATAATAATAAATAAATAAAATTAAGAACAAAAAACAAAAATAAAAAAAATAAAACAAACCCAAAAATACAAACAAAAAATCCATATGTCGGTCCCCCACCTACCCCTTTGATCCCCATCCCCTTGTCTATTGCCCTACCCACCCACCCATCCCCTTCCCTCCCTTCCCCGTGCCCCTCCCATTCCCCCAACCCGTTGCTCCTATCTCCCATTCCCCCAACCCATTGCTCCATAGAAGCAAAAGGTTGGGGGAAAGGGTGGGGTGGCCCTCCCTTCCCGCAATGTCATCACTCCTATGGAACAATGGATTTAACTGGTTAGGCTAAGTGGCGTGGGAGTGTACAATGACGGGAAAGGGGGACAGGGGCCAAAGGGGAGGTGGGGTAGGGAGGGGAACAACAACAGGGGTAGGACAATGGTTGAGGGGATGGAGATCGAAGGGGAAGGGGAGGATGGTCTAATTAGGTGGGAGAGGAATGATTCTGCAATCTTTTTAATTATTTTCATTTATTTTTTATTTTTTTATTTTCTCTTTTAATGTTTTCACTATTTTTTAATTTGGGGTTGTTTTTTTTAATTTTGTTAATTTTTTTTAGTGATTTTTTTTTAAAGAAGGGAGGTTTTTTTAGGAATGGAGGGCACAATGGGCTTTATTTTATTTTTTTCTTTTTGGTGAAATTGTCTAATTTTTTGTTTGGTTTTCTTTTTGTGTTTTTCCAACAAAATATACTAAAAATAATTTATTTTTCCTAAAATCTTTAAGATTTTGCTTTAAATAAGATTTATAAAAATATATATATAGTTAAAAAATGAAAAAAAAGAAGCTCAATTAGTATTAAAAACAATATTTTTCATTAAAATGCATGAGATCCTAAATTAATCAATACAATATAATTAAAATGGAAATCGAAACTTTGAAAAAATAAATGACAACATTTTTAATAATGTTAAAAATGTCAAATTTTAGGTATTTTTTTATAAAAGGCACTGAAAAAATAAGAAACACGATTGAAAAATAAATAAAACTACACTTTTAAACCAAAATGAAAGCAATTGAAAAAACAATATTTGAAAAAAAATGTGAATACTTTATAGATAAGAAGATTCAAAATGTAAAAAAAATGACTCCATAAAAAATGGTGCTAGTAGCACCATTTTTTGAAACAAGGATAAAAATAGCCACAAAATGCTACCTCTAAGAAAACAAGAATTCTTGAAGGTTCTCATCAAGTTGGTAACTATATTACCCTTGTACACACCTATGAATAGGTATCTTAGTGGCAATCATAGGTTCTTACCAAGTGGATTTCGTGTATTGAGGAGGCATCTAAGAGAAAAAATTGTTGGTCATTAGAAATTGCCCCTAGTGCCATTTAGTATAACTGTGTTTTTCACACATTCACTTGCTCCTTTGGTTGATTTAATCACCATTCATTAAGAGTGATTGGAAGGCCTTATTACTATACACAATCTAAGAGCGATTGGAAGGCCCTATCACTTGGGGCTTATCTAGCCGTTAAATATAGGACTAAGAGATCATCTTCTTTTCCATCATAAAAAAAAACAGTATAAAGATTTGCTTGAAATTTTGCAGCACATGGTATCATTTTTTGCTTTTTTGTCTTACCTTGTTTTTATTGTTGCATTTTTATTGCCTTCATTTCAATTGCCCTTTCAATTCATTGATTGTTTTCTTATGCTCCGAGACTTCATTTTAATTTCTTGATTTTATTGTGTCATTCAACTTTCAATATGTCTTGGATCCTTTATTTATATCCAAGAGTCTGTCTTATCACTCTTTCTTGTTATATTTAGATTTCACTTCTTATGTCATCTTCTTCTTCCTATTGAATTTCTTCAAATAAAATACCTACATAAAATGTTTCTTATCTAAATGATGTTCCCATCCAATAAAACACCTATGAAACTAGAAAACATAATCAATACTCTAATATCATGGTATAACATAATTCAATTTATTTTTCACTTTAGCTTCACCTTAAACTTTGAATCACTCTGCCTTGACTTTAAATTTACTAGTAAACAAAAATTAATTTCCAACTTCAACTTGGAGTCTAGATTCGACTTAGCTTTGTTGACTTTCATTGGAAAAATAATGTCTCTTATGTTACATGACTATAATGGACTTTGCATGACTTTTACTCTCTTGCCACTTACAACTCAATAGTAATAATCTCAACTTGGCAGATATTAATGACTAATGAATGACTCATTGACCTTTGAATTTACCAACAACCTTGACTTGGCAAATAATAACCAATAAGTTGTGTGGCTCTAATGAATTTACCAACAACCTTGACTTGGCAAATAATAACCAATAAGTTGTGTGGCTCTAATTGAATTTGCATGACTCTCTGGCCACTTACTACTTAATAGCAGCAAATACTAATCAAGAACTCATTGACTTTTCACTTTACGGACCACATTGATTTGGTAAGAATTTTGACTTTACAAACAAAGTTTTTAAAGAGCTCTTCATGGGTTGGTTAAAAGTTCTATTTTTTGGTTTTTTTTAGGGAATTTGGTGATGTAAATTTGGATAAAATCGCTAATTTTTTGTTGTTTAAATTGCATTTCTGAATGCATAAATGGATTCAGCGTGCTCAAAAACCCCCGAGGCACTCAGATTACACAAACTTAGCCACTCAAATATGCAGATTCAACAATTCCACACTAGATTTTGGGCAAAAATTAAACTGAAAAAATCCCCAAAAAAGAACCAAAAGATAAAACGTTTAGACTAAGTTGTTCTTCATCCCCATTTATCCACAAAAATATGGGTTTGCTTTCAGTGTGACTTTAATCAGCCAAAGGATCATGCAAGAATGAACCCCACATGCAGATTTTTCCTCAAGCAGTTTGAGTCCAGCAAAGAGGTGGGTTGTACCATCTCTGTAGGCCTTCTTTGCTGGATTATACATATCCCAGAGGAAAGGACCCAAAAATGTTCCCAATCATCATTCAAAATTTCTTCTCCTACGCAAATCAAACTTACCCATCAATCCACACACTTCCCTCAGCAATCAAAAACTCACAAGAGATACAAATGATTTAAACGACATTTAAACCATGACCACTACAGCTTTCATGTTGATCCCAAAGCCCTTCAAACGTTTTCTTTAAGGTACTGAGTCACTAAAAGCATACCATGCAAAAGTGGATCTGATAAAGCTCTTCGATTTCTCTCATGTCTATCTGAACCAAAACTGTAACAAAAATCGTTAATTCAACAAAGCAAAACTTGACCACCAATGTTGTAAGAGAGCGATCTTGTAAAACAGAAGCCTTGCAAATATGATCAATACATATTTCTCCAACAGCAACAAGTTTAATACTCTTCAAACAATAGTTATTTTGTTTCATAAGAAGCAAGACCATCCTGTTATGAAAATCACAACAATATTTTAGCAAGCAACGTATATGTTCTAGCACCCATCGAGGTTATTGTGACTCTAGGCTCTCCTACATCAAGATCTGGTTTGATGGAAGCCTCAACGAACTAATTACAACGAGGCTAGCCTCAATGTTCATGAATTTGGAACCTCTAATCATGGATAATTTTCACTTTGGCGTTGTTTTTTTTTCAACAGAAAAATTGTTCTTTATATTAGAAAATATAAATTTGTACACATTACATCATCTTCATAGTTCTTGCTGGCATAGCCTGCCTCCATAATCTTGGCATAGACCAAAAAACCATACTTAGAAAAGAGTTCATGTAATAGACTCTATATTGGAGCTTACATTACCACAAAACACTGCAGCCTTTGTAGCATATGAACCAGGGGTCTCAAGGAGAGAAAAAACCCAACAAAAACTCCAAAAAGAACTATGTTGCGAGAGTAAAACAGAGAAACAAATAATATCTAGAAACTGTCCTCAAAGATCTCCATAGACTGTAAAGACCAAAAAACAACTGAGAAGTTAATAAAGTTTGAAAATGTGGGTGGGCTCCTCATTTCCATCTATCCAAAAACTATATTCTATCTTTCCTTTCCTTCGGTCTTTGTTAGTGTCTTTTTCGAAAAAAAATACGCTTCCATGTTTAGCTCCCTATAAACATGAGTTTAATGGATCTCTCTAAACGAATTTTAGAGTTTTTTTATTCTGTCCATCCATCCCATCAAAGAAGCAATCTGAAGCTTACCTCTATCCTTCAACCACTCAATAATGATCTTTGAATCGTCGATTACCTGAATTACATCAATATTCAATCGCACAGCTAAGATAAGAGTCCTCCACACTCCAAGCAATTCTGCCCTGGTATTTGACCCCGAACAGCAATTGAAAGTCCACTTGTAGACTGAGTTTGCACTAGTCTTAATTAAACCCCTTGCCCCACACCTGTGATCACTTAATTGTGCAGCACCATCGAACCAGCTCACAATAGGAGTAATGAAACATGGGCTCTGTAATATGCGGGAAGTGGCCTTCTTCACAATAGGCTCGAAAGGAAGAAATGCTTTGACTTTAGATACAATAGAGTGTAGATGGTTTGCTTCCCTAAAAAATGTATCCATTCCTCTCCAACCAAACAAACCAGCAAAGAATGGATGGGAGCGTAATGTAAATGGCCTCCTTTTTATCCCAATCTTCAAAGCATCCACTTAAGGTACTACCTTCCCAAGCATTCAAGATGTTAAGCTCCTTGTTTATCCTAGTCCACACATCCCGACAGAAGCTGCAAGAAACAAATAAGTGGTACACAGATTCTGCCTCTTTAGTGCACAAGTGACAAATGTTTGGGCCTTGCCAACCCTTTATTTCCAGAGTGTCCCAGGTTAGGATTCTATTCTCAATGGATAACCAAATAAATAATTTAATATTTTGCGCCATATCCCACTTCCACATATGTCTTCTCCAACCCCCAATAACATTCGGCCACTTCTTATTTGCAAGTGCCAGGTAAATATTTTTAACATAAAGTCATCCCAATCTGTCTCCCCCAATCCAAATGAGTGCATCTTCTTGATTCTTTAACTGCACACCCGCTCCACTAAGATCCCTGCAATATGCTTCCCATTCCCATGTCAGGTCCCCACTAAGTCTAATCTCCTCATTGGTTTTCCAATGATCAAATAGGATACACGGTCTGCGTTCTCCTAAAGCCTGGTAGAGATAAACCAAATGGTTTATTTTCAATTCAGTTAAGAGTTAGCGAGATAAAAAGGAAGCATTCCCCAAGCCCAGAATGTTATCCAACCCAAGTAGCATCGAGTGACTCGATCTCAGTCTCCAACGCAGCCAATGCGTAATCAAGTGCACGGACTTCAGCAAGCTCTTCCAAGTTTGAGAGGCATTTGGAGTTGTAGTTGGAGCTTACCTTAGCCATGTGACTATAGAGTAGTGAGGGATGTATTTATCCTTAATCACATTATTCCACACTTCTTCCTGCATTAGGACTCACCATAGGGAGTTTTCACCCAAGTCCCTATTGAAAAGAAAAATATTGCGTATCCCCCAACCTCCCATAAGTTTTGGTTTAGCTAAGACTTCCCAGCTACAGAGATGAAAATGCTTTTTCCCCTCATCACCCGACCAAAGAAAGTTAAACATAAGTTTCCTTATTTTTTCCAAAATGGATGTTGGTATAGCCGCCAATGCCATCTAGTACACAGGTTGACCTTCAAGGCCATATTTGACCAGGGTGTACCGGCCCCCTAAAGTCAACCATCTATTACACCACATACCTATCCTTTCTTCAATATTTGAGAGGAGACATCTCCAGTCCACATATTTATAAGCATCGGCCTTTAAGAAATAAGGAAGATATCGAAAACATTTTACCAGTTCCTCGAAGTTGTGAGGAAAAATATCCTTTAAGTTCTCTAAAGTCTCTTCGTGTACTCCAGCATAGTAAAAGATAGACTTTGACCAATTTATCAACAGTCCAAAGGCACTACAGAAAATAATTAAAATAATTTTAATCTCTAACCACTCATCAATAGAAGATTTAGTCATGATTAACACATCGTCCACAAAGAACAAATGTAATATCTTGACTAACCTGGACATCTTTACCCCAGATAACTTCCCTTCATCCTTTCCCTTCTTGAACAACAAGCTTAGACCTTCCATGATAAGAATGAATAACAGAGGTGATAACAGACAGCCTTGTCTGAGTCCTCTGCCACTCTTAAACATTTGTGAAGTATCCTCGTTTATCAGGATTGCAAAGTTTGCATTGGTCACGCAGCTTAAGATCCAATTTGAGAAAGGAATACTGAAGCTCGATTGAATTAGTTTTAATCGCAGAAAAACCAGTTGATGCATTCATAAGCTTTCTTCAGATCCAACTTTAAAATCATAGCTTTTGACTTTTTAACCTTAATATTATGCAGGCATTCCTAATCCGTGCCTATTGCATCCAAGATCTGTCTACCTTTAAGAAAACCCAATTGTTCCTCCGACAGCGAACAAGAGAGAATAGGCTTTAGCCTATTTGCAATAATCTTTGAAATCAATTTATAACATAAATTACATAGAGAAATTGGTAAATAATCCTCAAAAGACAAAGGATTATTTACTTTTGGAATAAGAGTCAGAAAAGTCGTGCTTATAGACTTATTCATTGAACCACATAATCTAGAATCCTCCACAAAATCTAGTAAGTCATCTCCCACCAAATCAAAAAAGTGGATGAAAAACTCCACAGTCCATCGGTCAGGCCTCGAGCTCTTATCTTTGGAAAATGACTTGAGGACCTCCCAAAGTTATATCTTCGAACACGGGCAATCTAAAAGCGTTGCATCATCTTCCTTCACAATGCGACCATAAAGGCTGGCAGTGTCAACTTGATCATTAATAAAAACCTGGTCAAATTCCTCATAAAAAGTGTTAAAGTAATTGACAGTTTCTTTTTTTTATGGCAACCTAAACAGAATGTAGATATCCACTCTCATCCCTAATCTCCCAGATGTGGTTCTTGTTCCTCCTAAAGCTAGCATAACTATGGAAAAATTTTGTGTTCTTATCTCCACTCTTTAACCAGATGGCTCTACTTCTAAGTCTCCACTTTTCTTCTTTTGCTTCTAAATTTTTTTCACGTTCAGCGTCCAAGAGTTTTATTTGTGTCTCCCTACCATTGTTACTATTCTCCCGTGCCGCGTCTAGGAATAAATCTTTCAAAAGTCCCTCCAAACGAAGAAGCTTTTCTTCATGTTTTCTTTTAAATTATTTTTCCCAAGCTTTAATGTGAAATTTTAAAGACTTCAATTTATTAACTAATCTCTACTGAGCATCCCTTTCATCCAGATGCGCGGGATCCTTCTAGACTTCAGTCACTAAAGAAATCACCTCTTCTTCACATAACCAGCTAGCATTGAATTTGAAGGGATATACCGTCGGAAGAGTAAGTCGGTCTAATCTTAAAAGAACATGTGCATGGTCCGAAATGTAGGGAAAATCCACCCACGACTTATATCTACTAACTCCCGCAATAAGATCTTTAGCCACAAAGACGTGGTCCAGTCTTTTTGAAATACTCGCAATACCTTTTCTGTCATTTCTCCAAGTCGGCACCAAAACATCTGGAGAAATTTTTATCAATCTAGAACCATTAAACATATCTTTAAAGAAGGAAGACAGAGGATCCAAATGTGTTTCTTCTCCCCACAACTCCCCAGCATCACAGGTAAGATTTAAGTCGTCAGCCAATATAATATTTCTGCGATCCAAAAGACCCCTGGTAGCCACCTTTTCCCAGAAGGATTTTCTATCCAAACAGGGCCCATACACATTTAGCAAAGTAACTGGCAGATTTAGTTCCAAACCTGTACTTGTTAAAAGGATACCATCACAACACAAAAAAGGAATAATGTCAAACATTTTTGGATCCCAAGATACTAAAAGTCCCCCCGAAGTTCCAACAGCTCTTACAGCACAAGTGAGCCAAGATGGAGGAAAAGAATTCATTAAGGCTCGTGCCTTTTTATCCTCCACCATAGGTTCTTTCAAAAAAATAATGTCTAGTGAAGTCCTCTGAATAAATATTCAAAGGGAGGCATATTTCAGGATCCCCCCCACCCCTCTAATGTTTAAAGAGAGTAAAAACATGATTTCTCTCTCGCCGGGGATTTTAGGCATCTAAGCGCCCCAATTTCACTTATGATAGGTAAGTGTGTCTCAGTAGATAAAAGACCCAATTCCTCTTTATTTTTCCTCGCACTCCATGTTTTTATAGGGGAAATCTCCATTCCCATACCCTTAGACCAAGTGTAATCCTTCCCAAGAGTCTCCCCCGTGGGACCCGATAGACCTAGACCCCTTTCTGTAATCGGTCGGTTGTATACAGTCCTTCCCCGAAAAGTTGGTAATTGTATCAGTGAGAGCGCATATTTGTAGGAAGGGACGAGGGTCTCTAGGACTTCCAAAATAGCACTATCCCCCAACTCAGGTTCCCTAAATCTCAGAATTATGCATTTCCCATCAAAAAAAATCGAGCAAATAGGGTCCCCTCTCGAAGATCCCAAATCACCAGGAGAGCTACGGGTCGTGATATTTCCAACCTCCACTGAGTCACGAGGTTGACCACTAACCTCCCGAGAGTCAATAGTGACCACATTTTTAGGACTTCCCCCCTTCCAGAGCACTAGAAAGTAGGACATCAGTTGTTAAACCTAACGGAACGCAAGAATAAACAGAGTCAACCATATTTCCCCCTCGCACTCCAAAAAAACTAGAGGAGTCCAATACGTTTCTTTCCCATGAAGATAAAGAATAAAAAAGTGTGGGACAAATGGATTTCATCTTACCCGTAATGGAGTCCAACTCGGCCAATTGATTAGGATCTGAAAATTCAGCACCACTCGGGCTAAACCTACACAACTCCACATCTGGTGACTCCACTCGAGTTGATCTATTTCAACAGTGTCCCTTCCGAGACCTCCTCCTCGAAGATACCTGGACAGTCCCGCCTCATATGTCCGTTCTTCTGACACTGTGAGCATCTAAAAGGAATACCCAAATAGTCCAAAGTTTGCGACAAATGGTATCCTCGCCAAACTATCTCCAAGGTCTCCAACAGATCGGTGTGAATATTTATTTCCACTAAAACTCTGCCAATCCTTGAAGCCCGGAGCGTCCCATCATCAACTTATATGAATTTACCAAGAGCATTATCAATGGCTTCCAAAGCCTTACATCCTTCATTTTGCTTGATCTTGATATTGTGTTCTTGATATCTTGTTATCAAACATCTCACACATGTACTAGGAGGGTTATCAATAAGTAACCTATAGCAGCGCAAGTTATGTTGTATACATTAGAATATTTACCATATAATGTGAAGATGTGAGCTTTGCATTGCCTTCATATGGAACAATATATATCCCAGCCTATACAACATTAATTGCTTGTTGTAGGGTGGATAATGTTTAATGTTGTATATGTTAGAATTTATACATATTGATGTGGAGGTAATTCACATCAAACACTATGTATTTAACATATATAACATTAATTAATTTATTTCAAGGTGCGACTTCAGTGGGCCTAATGGTTAAGAATATGTGTTTCCTCCTAGGAGGTCACAGGTTCAAATCCAAAGCGGGGTAGCATATGTACACATCATCCCTAGACTTTAGGGTAGCATATGTACACATCCGTAGACTTTAGCTAGCTATTATTTTTTTCAATGAAAACACACCACGAGTTTATACGTGAGTTACTCTTGGTGGGAACTTATAGAAAAGTCACTAAAGATACCAGTTAACGAGTTAGCTACCAAGCCCTTCTAAGTTGTTTGACATGACGATCCAAAAAATGGAGGTTTAGTAGATTGTTGATGTTAGGTTAACTTGGCATTTTTTATCCCATTGCATAGGATGGGAGGCAATGCTTATGATTACCAAGCCACAATGATTTTCCCTATAATTGTACACACATTAGGCTTTTCAAAAAAATAAATTACAACTCACCACTAAAATTGGTTATAAAAATGTAAAACAAATGTACAATTGTAATTGGCAACATGCAAATGGGCACAAAGCATGCATGTTGAAAGTAGGAAAAAGCATGCTAAACATAAAATTGAATATGCACAAGTTGTTGGCTTCCTCATGTTATCTGCACGGAAAAGACTTTGATACTTGTGTGGTTGTGCAAAAAAGGGTAAGACATACCATTAAAAAACATGAAATATATATATATATATATATATATATATATATATATATATATTGGACTACTGCAAATCTTCAATTTAATATAGGTTTCAAGCAAATAGACTTAAAAATCCCCAATGGAATCCTCATTTTTCTAACTTTGAAGAAAATTGCACTATGAGGCAACTTTCCACACTATTATATTGGTTAACTAGAAAGTGGACAAATGATGTTTAACTCTCCCAGTTCAAACGAGCAAGCGAACCAAATAAAAATCAAAGTTAATGAGAAAAAGGGTAGTTACGGAGCAACAAGTCTCTGCTAAGAAGGTGGCCTAAAGTCGGGGACTTGCTTCTCAGATATTCGTAGACAGGTCTCCAATACTTTGAAGAAATTTCAATGGAAGAATTTGGAAAAAAAGGGAGCGCAATGAAAACTAAAGTAGCCCCGTGATTTGTCTCTATTGGACGTCATGCTTTTAAACAAACACATCAAAGAAGGGAAGTAATTGTAGGTTGCTTACCATCACGGAGGATGATATATGTCTACACCCGTCATGCATCTACAGAAATTTACAAAAAATTGTAGGTAGGCAACGCATACCTAGTGAGTACATGGACTGTGATTGCAAACTGTGCCATTTAACATAAAAAAATAATATTCAGAGACTGCCAAATGTCCTAGCTTATATTGTGCTTACAGTAGTGATAGATAACTATGTGGACTGTGATTGAAAACTGTGTCATTTAACATAAAAAATAATATTTCTCCCCATATGCCCAGTTAGTAATGGATATTCCTCCTCGTGCCCATTTAGTTAATTGTTTTCCCGCATTAGCAGTTGGTTATAGTTCAAGTTTCACTCGTGTGGTTCTAATAGGTAGCAACCTGCTCATGCTTTTCTTTCATCCATTCAAACAGCTTGAGTGCACGTGTGAGGGATAGATAGACTGTCACACCCAGTGTTAACTTCTTATTCCTGTCGAGAACATTTGTTTACAGGAAGTTTGAAGAATTTCTTTGAATACTAATGATGCCAATTCAAAGTATTCAAAGTAAACATTATTATTGAGTTGTGGAGTTAGTGTTAAATACCAAAACATGTCTAATAAATCTAATTTTTAGTTTTAATATATGCCTCAAAGATTAATTCTTGGTTTTATATGTCTTTGAAAAGAGACATTTTAGAGAAAGCAGACAAAGTTGGTTATTTTAATAATTGTCGTAATGTCAAAAATTAATAACGTATTCGATTTATGTGCATGTGGGTATTACATGGCATGTAGTAGCCATGCATAACTTCCACTTGGTTTGCATGCATGTTTCCAGTGCCTCTGCTCCACTTGGTTCAATCTTCGTCTGGGTTCAATCCTCCCTCTGTAATTCTCAACGTTTCTGCAGAAGACAAAACGGCGGGAGTGAAGAATAACCAGTAATAGAATTAGCATTGTAGGAAGAAGTAGGTGTAAGTTCATTGTGAAAGATAAGGCACTGGAGAATAGTATGGGGGATCAAGAACCAGCAGCAAGGAAGGCGGTGAATCATAGCAGTGAAGGCAGGGGTTGTGGAACAATTGGATTTGGAACTGCATTTACGGGCTATGGAACTGAAATGGGTTCAACTGATTCAATCCAATCAATTGCTTTTGGGTTAATAGACTTATATGGTTCTGTAACTCAATCTCAAAGGTCGAATCGTTGGTGACCTCATCCATGCTTTAGGAGCCATGCTTTAGGATGAGACTCAAGATCCAGAAAAACAGGCTAAGATCAAGGTCAGGGCAAGATCAAAAGTCTGCTTGAAAGCCTAACCGACCGTGAAAAGAGATAAGATGAGGAGGGGTGTTTGGTTCACCATTTCAGAGATGCACAAGCAAGTACTGGATCCATTCATTGGGCACTATCCAGTGGGGATAATTACTGGAGTAATTCACTTATTATTTACGTAAGAGCAATTTGATTCGTCAACCCAAGGGAACAGGGAAAATTAGCCGCCCAATAAATCTATGATTGTAGGTTCGAATCCTATTGTTCCGCCACCCTTTTATTCCTACCAAGATTTTGAATTGCTACTGGAAAAAGGCCCAAAATGACTCAATGAATCTCGTTGATCTAAACAAATGAGCCCACCAAGTGCTACAGGTTCATTATATAAAGACAGATGCACACTTCTCCCGACGAATCGAGGCAAAGGGAGAGACTCGAATGATCAATTTCGATAGATGCCTTGGAAAGATTGAACCAACCCTTGAAAGAACAGAGCGATCTTCTTATTCCATGTCACAAGTGGGAACTTGGTCATTTCTGGCAGTTGAGTCCTCGATATCTAGTTCATATCCTCTATTTACAGTTCTATATGATGCAGTTATAATATATTTAACCTGCCTCCCCTCGCTCTTTGCTCTGAGACGGCTCCTTGCCTTTAGTCTCTCTAGATCCAGCCCGCTCATCAGAGCTTACCAGTCCTCCGATATCTGTATCTGGATCCGTCGAACAGGCCAACTCTAATTGATGGGATGGCTTGTGAGCTACTTGCTCAAGGCATAGGTTCGACATAGACCAGGATTCGGTGCGGCAAAGCGAAATAGACCAGGATTCGATGCAGCAAATATCTCGGTAATCTGGTAAGCCTTCCTCTTGATGGAATCAAACACCAAAGTTCAATCATTTTTCAAAATATTACTTCAACTATTAAACATACTGCAATATTCCAAACTTACCAATAGTAGTGACTTATAGAGAGGAAAAGTCTCTGAAGAGGAGGACACCAGCCGGTGGTATTGGGCTTCTTCGGCCAGCCGGTGGTATTGGGCTTCTTCGTCATTCCCAAGCCAGTCGGTGGTATTGGGCTTCTTCGTCATTCCCAGGCTAGCCGGTGATATTGGGCTTCTTCGTCATTCCCAGGGCAGTTGGGTTGGACAAGATTCTTGGGGAAATTAGAGAGGAAGTATGAAAAGGCTCATGTAGGCATGTTTGCATGTATGCAGATTTGCATGGTAGCAGTTGCAGCAAACACGCCAATAGGACATTCTCTATGCACTAAGTATGGGAGGAGTAAACATTCTCAAACATTTAATGTTGAGAAGTAATGCTAGAGTCATTTCTAGCATTACTTCATTTCTGAAAAATGAGGTTGCAGATGTAAGCCTTTCAATCAAGATAGACTATGTTATTTTCTCCTTAGCCTTGGGAAGAGGCCAAATAAAAGGTTCAAATGAAATCTTTGGTTAAATTACAACCTAAATTGTATGATTTTGTAAAACTTTGATTAAAACCATCAAAATTCATTCATTGTTGTGCCAAGTTAATAAAAACATTGAAAATCGATTACTATTAGTCCCTACCAACCCGAAAAACAGGGACTAATAAAAAGAGAAACAAACCTGTAAATGCTTCTTGAAAAATCCTATAATTTAAGTTTGAGTCGGAGGAATAAAAGAAGGAACTTTCATCAATGATGGTCTTTAAGTGTACCTACACATATTAATGTAACCAAGAAAAATACTAAAATAATAAGACTTTGACTTGCATTTAGGAATTTACTTGGATCAAAGTGGGTCAAATAAACATGTCATGGGCTAAATATGAATGTATAGTTTATCACAAGGTGTTAAGATATTCCTAATTTGTGGTTAATTTGAAAATGTTTTTAGATAAGGACAATTGACATAATAGGCTATTAACCAATTGACGAATTTGGAGATACCATGATCAATAGTTAATTGTTTTTAAGTACAGAACAATTTTGAGAAGTGAGTTTATGTCATGGGTGGAACTTCTATGAAACAATTTTGTACTAAAATTTGAACAAAGTGAGTTTATGTCATGGGTGGAACTTCTATGAAATAATTTTGTACTAAAATTTGAACAAAGGGATAGTTTGGTTAAGTGTTAATTTTATATTTGTTATATAATATATCATAGGAGTAGTTATAAAAATAATCCCAAAAAGTATTTTATGGCATAACAATTTGTTTGTACAAACGTACCAAATGTGGTTACTTACTGTTAAAGTTACTCATTCACTACATTTGTTGTTTAGTTATTCATTAAAGTTATTTAGTTGGGTTAATTTTTTTTAAATGTTGGAGAAATATTTTTAATTTTGTTTAATCATTATCATTTAAGGTAAGGTCATACCCTTGTTTGACCCTAAGCTAATTTTATGCGAGCAATACAACATTTTATGTTAGTCCAATCCTCGTCAAACCACATTGGTTGGCATGCTATATTTGAGTAGAGTCAAAGTCCTTGTGATTGAGATTATATGTAACTTAAGGTAAGGTCCTACCTTTATTTGACATTGAGATAGTCTTATGCCAACCATACCAAATTTTGTGGTAGTAGTATGCTCATTAAATCACATTGGTTAGTATGCACTGTTCGAGCGTAGAGTCAAAGTACATATATAGAGGGCTCACATGAAACTGGGAACTTCAAACTTATTAATAGACTGCTAATCCAATGGGATTGGGACTAGTAGGGAAGTGAGGAATTTTTTTAGTCTTGACTAGAGTCCTAATCTCACGAGTTTACCTTAGTACTTTAAGGTAGTTGTGAGGACACTTGGAGGTAGGGTTTAAGCTCATGTCTCCAATAATAAATCAACTTCCACCTCGAAAGCCCACTTCCATTTTCTCCTTAAATGATTACCACATATAAGGCTCATGGGCCTTTTTGGCACATTGAAGTAGATCAATTGGAGTTTAGGATTTTCGACACTCTAATTTCTCCCTAAGGTGGATACCATTGACTAAGCTCATGAGATTGTCTAACACATTAAGGTATATTTGTTGGGGATTGGACCTTTTCAACACTCTGTGTTCTCCTTAGGGTGGATACCATTAATGATGTTCATGAGCAAATTTTACACCTTGAAGCATATTGGTTAGGGTAGGCCTTTCTTTCACCTTGAGGGAGATACACTAAGGGTTGGGGATTTTCGTCAGTCCATGTTTTCCTTGAGGTGGATCATATTTGAAGAATCCCATGGGACTTTCAGACAACTTAAGGTAGAGGCCAAGGTGGATTGGTTGAGGGTGGGGTTGTGGTCTAACATTGCATACCATGGGCCTTTCAAACACCTTAAGTTATATTAGTTAAGGGTTGGGCTTTTTTTATGGTCCATGTTATTCTTAAACTATATATTGTCAATGAGGCTCATGGTATTTTTTGGCACTATGTGCTCTTCTTAAGGTGGTACCATTCACAAGGCCCATGTGCCTTTTCAATTACTTTAAGGTACAGTAGTTGGGGGTTATGTCTTATTTGACACTTCAAGGTACACTAGTTGGGGGTTATGTCTTATTTGACACTTCACAGTCTCCTTAAGGTGGAGACCATTAACAAGTCATATGGCCTTCTAACCTTGAAGTAGAGGCTCATGAGTCTTTTTTACACCTTGAAGTAGACTGAGTGTTGGTAGCATAGACTCATGAGCCCTTTTCACACCTTGAAGTAGATTGAGTGTTGGTAGCTACATTGTGGACTAAGAATAAATTGGTGAGAGTTTATAGTTCATTAGGTTTTGGTATAACAATAGATCAACTCCAGTTTGGTTGACTCATCCTTGCAAGAAAAAACATAAAAAGATTGGAGATTAAAAAAACACAACCCTCCATCTTTTTAGGAGGAAGGTGTTCAAAAACCCTACATTGTCCATGCACATTTCACAGTCCTTTAAGGAGGTTCACATCACCTCCAATGTATTCCCTTATAATGACAAAAAATAGATGATGTATTGTACATGCCTTGAGGGAGTTTTAAAAGATCACCACCCAAATCTAAATCAAGGCCCTAGCCTAAATTAGTGTTGGTTTTCTAGACTTGGAAGAAAAATTCTTGATTCATTTTAATTATGTAGGCTCATTTTAAGGTTTAATTGTTTAGTTTTTAGGGCATTCTATGTGTGCTTCGGTGATGCATGATTTACATAAAAAGAAAACTTGCTTATATGAAATCACATAATGGTAAATTGAAAGAATGAAAATGTGTTTTTTATTTTCTCGTTTTCTTTGAATGCAAATAAATTAGATATAATGAAAATACGGTGTTTTTTATTTGATCATGTTTTCTTTGTATACAAATACATCAAATATAGGTAATAGCAACAACCATTTTACTGAAAAACATACCACAAGCTAAATACTCAAAAAAAATCAATATTTTCTATAAAAAATCTAAGTTTTTAGTCAAAGAACTATAACTACATAGAAAAATGAAAACAAATATGCAACTGCTTAAAAAACATGTAAACACATGTAAAGTTGCATGCATTGAAAGAATAAAAAAGAACAGAAAATGAAAAAGTGAATTCACACCAATATTGACAATTTGCCTCCCTGGTCCAAGTAGAAAAGGCTTCAATAATTAAGTGGTTGTGAGAAAAAGGTTAAGACATACTCATGAATATGCACAAATTGAATGATCAAAAATTATTTGAAAAAAAAAAATGCAAAAACAAAATGTGGTTTATGCAAATTCTGTGGATCTTCAAACGACGTGGTTGTAAGTAAGCATACCATAGGAAACTCTTAATAAAACTAGTGAAACGAAGGAAGAGCTTCCAGAAACCCTTTCTCATTGGAGTTGTCATTCTACTATCTTGGAAGGAAATTGTACTATGAAGCGGAACCTTTTGCAATAGTAGAGTAAACATGTGTACAATTCCCTATTCAAATAAGCACACCAAGCACACCAAATGAAGACTAAATTAAGAATAGAAAGAGAGAAACTAACCCATGAGCATAAAAAAGTATTCTACTTTAAGGTGGAGTTGGAGAAGCAAGAGGAGGAACTTTCAACAACAATGATCTTCGAGTGCACGTACGCACAATGCAATTAAGAAAACCTCCATCTTTTTACAAGGGTTAAACCAATATTACTTACAAGATAATGAAAACATAAATCTAATATAATAATTCACTCAATATCCCCTGGATGGGGTGTTAACGTGTCACACCCCACGATGATCGACGCCACCACGTCACCTCATGGCTCGGGAGCCGACAAACTAACGACAGTCGTGGCATATGGAGATGTCTCATCCCAAATGTGAGATGGTGGAATCTTGTCCAGCCGAAGAGGCATTAACCCCGCATTCAACCGCATTGCAGGCTCAGTTATGGCCGCATAGGTGGAACCAGAAACCAAGACCAAAGACAGTTTAATGGTCGTTCCATCAACCTCTTTTCTAGACAAGCATACTTGCACCAACATTCAGTTGAAGGGAAAGACTAGTTATGGGTTTTATAGTGTCTAGTTCTCGCATGTTGCGAGCATTGGGAGCATGTACGAGGAAAGGGACAAGGCATGAGCCAACATTCACGGAGACAACCCGTGAGATATAGAAGGCAAGGTTTGGCATGAAATTCAACAAATATGCTTTGCAATTCTTCTTGTAAGCTCTAGCACCCTCGTGTTGCCTCCTTGGTCTCTTTGGGCATGCATCCACCCTAGTAGTTTCAACTTCTTCACCTCGCCATACCTTATGGCTAGAGGTGGTCCAGGGAGAAGGGGTTGATATCATGAGAAATGACTCTCGATTTCTTGCACCCAATAGGATGTTATGGTTGTTGTTGAGGACTTTCACACCCTCGCTCCTTCTGAGACAAGGGCAGAATTGGAGCTAGTCGAGGTGAACATAAGACTAGACAGAGCTTTAACAAATGATGAGGAGGTAGATGCAGAATTCACATGTTGGATTCCTGACACCGACACCTCGCGTTCTTTTGGGCCCGAGATATGATCACTTTTATGACGGTTATTATACACTTTTGTCGTATGTACATGTGTGTTTTTCATATTTTAAAGGAGCTTTTTGAAGAATTTCATGATAAAATGGTATGATCGACATAAGGTACGTATAATTCATGTTTAATGATTGTATCGAGTATAATGCATCATGTTTTTACACTTCCAAGGATCTGATTCATGTTTTTTGATGTTACAGGGTGAAAATGCACTACGTTTCTACTTCGGGCACTTGATCTGGCACTCCTTCCAGCACTCATTCTAGCACTTGATCCGGCACTCTGTCCAACACTTCGTATTGCACAAAAACGGAGGACGACTTGGCGGTTATGGAATTGGTGGCTAGTGATGGGTGAATGGGAAACGTGGGTTTTGTTCATCCTTAACCCTTCCAGCTACTAAGCTCCAGACAACTCAGTTTCAGTTGTTCAAAGAGGGCGATTATTGGCTCGCTCCGTTTTATCAGTTAGGGCACCATTTAATGCAAATTGTCGAATTTAGAAGTGGTTCGACCCTTCTGTGGTCGACCACTTAGCCTGTAAATATTATAAATACCACTGAGGTGGTCAGACATAAGCTAAGCATCAGATACATCAGTGTGATAGCTAGAAATACGTTTTTACTCTGTTTTGATATTTTACATTGCCAGAATTATGCAAGAACTGCGTTTTTGAGTTTTCATGGTGAATTCATCTTGTTGAGCGCATGGTGTGCTTTTAGAAAGTGACCACGACTTGCTGGGGGGACCACCAGCAGTCTGGTAACTGTTCTTTGTGTTTGTTTATGTATTTCATAGATTAATTGTTCTCTTTATTTTCTGTACATCCATTTCTATTTTGTTAATTAGTTTGTTGTTATAATTTAATTTGTTTTGACTCTCTTTTGCAGGTTAGTATGATGAATTGTGTTAACATGCATTAATCTCGTAGTTAGGAACAAATCTGCAAACTCCTAGACTAACCCCATGTGTAGTTAAATACTAGATTATGTTTTTATTTATGATTTTAGAATCAAGTTTAAAACAGAGTTTTGAATAGCATAGAATAGCATTTTAATTGACAAGGATTTGAAGGATGGATAGAATTAATTCCAGTTTTTAATTATAGCTTGCTTATTTCAATTTTTATATAGATCTTGTTTAATTAGTTCTTGGTTAATGTAGATTGTTAGTTTACTTTTCAATATCATAGTTTAATTTATGTTTTTAATCATTTCTTTATTGCAGTTTGAATTGTTAGAATAGATGTAGCATAGTTTCATTTATGTAATTTCCTTTCCTAGAATTAAATTGCAGTTATATTTCTTAGTTAATGGTTGAATCTAGTTTTTCTTATGTAGTATAGAAGTATAATGATGATCTCGTTATGTTGTTGATGGTTAATATATGAATATGTAGGGTATTTAACATTGTTTTGTCATGGCTAAACTCTCATTGGATTGTTTAATCCATACCTTTCACTTTGCCATTGAGATTAGTGTTGAGCTCATACCACTGGAATTGTCCTTTGTTGTCAAGTGCCATCGAGATATCATCTGACACCGAAGACATTCACACAACCAGCAACATTATATTTGAATTGTCATAGGTTAAAAGATAGTTTCCCTGTTTTCGTAGATTAAAGATAGTTTCTTGCTTTCGTAGATTAGAAGAGATAGTTTTCCTGCTTTCATAGATACAGTTTCTTGTTTAGAATAAAGTTTTATTGATGTTGTAGGATAGATAGACTTTTCTTTGATAGATTAGATAGTAGTTTTCTTATCATAGATTAAGCATTAGTTGGTAGTTCTTCTTGCTTTCGATAAAATAGATTTCCTTTCATACATTAGAAATAGTTTTGCATTGAGCATTTAGTCCAGTTGCCTCTTAGATTTCCTTTCATGCATTAGAAATAGTTTTG
>ML783630.1:790899-805393 GCA_009831015.1 Picea engelmannii | reverse complement strand
AGATACATGTTCCTATGACTTGATCTCATTGATCTCATTAGTTTATTATATTTTAGAGTGTGGTTTTTGCAAACAGTTTTAGAGATCTTTGTAGGTATTTATTTCACCAGGAGTAGACAGTTTCAAGGAGATATAAAAGAAGAATTTTTCTTCAAAACATTGTTATACTTGAACCTTGTTGTTTGCTAAGCATCAAATGAATAATGAATTGTTGTAGTTAGCCATGTTTTTGCAAAGATTTTTATCTTCTTGTTCTTAAGGCATTTTAAAAAGAAGTTTCTCTTGAAAATCTTCACCACTATATAAGGAAGTGATACCGTAACCATCAAGCTTAGAGGTCTCTCGTACAGTTTTCCCAAGAAACCTGAGTAAGAGAGTAAAGTATCTTTATTAAAGAGTAACGAGGAGGTCTGAGCAACGGTTAGTCATGGAAACATCACAATAACTTACAAAAGAAGAAATCGAAATGAGCCTAGAGATATCTTTCTATTTTTTCTCAATGGTACCATCCACTACACACTAAATAGCTTGATTATATCATATCTTTAGATAGGCCACGTCTGCTTAAGTACCCCTTACATCAAGACAATCACTAAGGAATATAACGGAAAGTCATCCTCTAACATAAATACCATCCCAATTGAAAAAAAAAAAAAAATTGTTTTCAGAGTTGTTCCCCCATTCTCTTGCATAAAGCAATCTTATACTGAACGGGTCTACTGGCAGCGGGTACCGGCCTATGGTATGACTAGGTAAACCCGTCGGAGTATTGAGCAGTCTTGCTGGCAGCAGGGCATTCTACCTAGCGAGGATGGTAATCTGACAAAAATAAATTTAAATATGTCCTGATGTATGGCATTACTTGTAGACAAAGCTGACATGAAGTATGTATGGTTAAGCTAAGGTTAATGAACTCCATAAACTTGCCATTGGGAACTAACTCTGAGACTATCTTGAAACTCTCTTGCCTACCTCTTCTTATCTATATAGGATCTCTTATCCTATAGGTGGGGCCATCTTCTATCCGTCTCGTCAGACCAATCTCAGAAATTTATCTTTACACTTTACAAACTGTAAATCTTCGGTTATGGAGAGAACTGATTGGCTTTCTATATTTTTTATTGTGAGGTGTCATAATACTTAGGTGTGGGGGAGGGGTTCATGAGTTTACAAATGACAACATTGCCTAGAAGAAGTAAATCTTTGTAAAAATTAATGTATTGTTTTCATGGTACAGGTTATTACATCAGCAGTCATTTTATTTTTGAAGTGCTAAACTCATGTGTGTTATAAATTGTTGTATATGTCCTTAACAGACCACTCTGTTGGTTTAAATTTGTTACAGGTTTTTCATTGTAGGTTTGACATTACATTACTGTCAGCCTGCCTCAACTCCTATTCACTGTGTCTGTGGCCTCTGAGGAATCAATTGCCTCAGCCACAAAGCTCCCAAGAGTTGGAGATCATTGATTTAAACACCACCAGTTGCCAAGAGCAATCTATAACAGGGTTTTCAAAACTGAATTTCAAAACATCTCTAGAACTAAGGGATACTCCAAGGAGTGGATAAAAGAGGAGCTAATCAACCCTCTCATATTCATCACCAGATTGATTACATGTGAAGGTAGATAGTATGTCTTTAAAGCCTGTCAATTTCAATTATTAGCTCACTTTCAGTTCAATAAGACATTGTAACTTTCCCTTTTACTTCTTAAAGAGTCTTGAGAAGGTGTCTTCCCAAGTAAGGAAGGATGTAACCAATCCCCATAACAACCTGTTTCACCATGGCCTTATCAAACTACTTGTCTTAAGCCGAGTTGGAAAAATAGGAGAAAACGTGGGATGAGTTCATTTACCAAATTGCAAACCCTCATCTTAAATCAAGACTAGCAAGAAGACTCTTGATCTAGGGATTGTTACTCCACCCAAACCCTCATGCTCAAACTATTCCTTTACCGAACCAAAAGTCCAAGAAACTTGTTAATACCCCTGCAACCTCATCGGGCAAGAAGACCAAGAAGCCTATTTCTAATTCATGGCACATGGACGTGCCATATCTTCAGTCTGGGGGGAGTTTCCTGAGCTAAAAATTATAATCATTGCCCATTTTTATAGCAAACCCATGAGAAGAGGAAGTAGGATTTCTGTCAAAATTCTATCATACTGTCTTTTTACAAAGTCTTGGGATATTATATCAGTAGTTTTTTGTATTGGTATGCTAAATTATATACTGTTGACATCATTGTGTCTGTTATAAGATCCTGTGCATTTTTATGTTTATTCTATAGAAGACTACTTATACTTAACTACTCTTTGTGACAAATACAGAGCAATTACAACTGCTAAATACTTACTGCCATATGTATTACAAGATTATGAAAAGAGGAACAGTCATTTGTTACAGATCAATGACAGGCAATAAAAATTCTCCTGTTCACCATGCCTACCAGTACAAACCAAGCCTTTTGTTAGTATTTGTCAGTTTTGTCAGTCACCAGTGATCAAATTTACTCTTTCATGTGATTGATAGGGTTATTAAGTCAAATTGTTATATTTTCAAAATAAAATTATCAAATACAATTTGACATATCTTGGTTGTAAAATTGTCATTAGTGTGTCTAGGTTTCAATACTACTCCCTCCACTCATCCAAGGTCATAAATTTTCATCATGGTCATATCATCATTCCTTGTCATAAATTTTCAGATAATTGTCTTGGTCAAAGTTCTACTTCAAAATTGGTTTCTGAATTAAGGAAGATGAATTTGACAAAAGTGAAATAGGTTTTTGTCAATAATAGACCAATAAACAAAAACCTCCTTCATTTTATGCACAGGTGTTATCATTTCAGATAAATTCCCTAAATACAGTCGCTATAGGAGGGTTCTCTACACATTTGGACAACTTGACTTCAAGTCAGTTTTCAGAGGGTTGGAGAAGGAAATTGCAGTGCTTGATGGTTCCATTGTGTATAATACATAATAAAATTTCCACCCATACCACTTTCAGCCCAAAAATCCTCTGGGAAGGCCTCCAAAATCCCTATCAAAGACCACGTTGTGCTTCTGCAAGTTTCGAGTAACCAACTTCAAGCTGGGATTATGAACAAATGGGAAAGTAATTTTGAAACCTGGAGAATAGTTTTGTTCATAACATGCCAAAACAAAATAACCTCTCTAATTTTTTGAATATACTTTATGGTTTGGGATATATTCAATCATCTTAGAGGCCTATGTTTTCAGAAAATAAAACACTTTGTTTTTCCTATTTTAGACATGTTTTCTTTTCGTGTTTTCATAACAACAGGAAGTGAATTTTTGAAAACCAAGAGAGGTTTGTATCAAGGACATATTAAAAAACAATAACCTCTCTTAGTTTCTAAATATACGTTATGGTTTTGGATATATTCAATTCTCTTAAAGGCCTAGTTTTTCAGAAAATAAAACACTTTGTTTTTCCTGTTTTAGTCATGTTTTCTTGGTGTGTTTTCCTAACAACTAAAAGTGAATTTTTGAAAACCAAGAGAGGTTTTTGTCAAGGACATATTCAGAAACAAAAACCTCTCTCAGTTGTTACACATGTTTTACTGTCTTGTATTTACAAGTGTCACTTTGATACCTATTTTTCACAAGTTCGCCAGACCAAAATTGTTGTGCTTATGGGAAATCACTTTTGGAACTAATTTTGTAGAGATAAAATTGTTGTTTTGTGTGGTTTAAAGGATCGAGGGTATAATATACATCTCAAGGCTCCCTCACATGTCATCAGAAGCCTCCAAAAACTCCCAACCCTTCAGTTCAAACTTAGAGAGCATGAAACACAGAGTTGTCATTTACGCCATGATAATGTTGTCCTACAAGCCAAGATGAATTATCTACAGTGTTAGGTTGATGATATTAAATGCCACCAATAATAGTCTCTGGATGCAATTGAAACACCACGAAAATCCTAAGTCAAAATCCCCCGGGAAAGAGGGAGAAGCTTCTAAAGCTAATCCACCCCCTCCTTCGCAAGTTTAGACATAAAGAGCAATTTCTTTTTGTTTGCAGTGGGACCTGCAAAATCTTAGGTGTGGGGGTAATGTTGGGCCCGAGATATGATCACTTTTATGACCATTATTATACACTTTTATCGCATGTACATATGTGTTTTTCATATTTTAAAGGAGCTTTTTGAAGAATTTCATGATAAAACGGTATGATCGACATAAGGTACATATAATTCATGTTTAATGATTGTATCGAGTATAATTCATCATGTTTTTACACTTCCAAGGATCTGATTCACGTTTTTTGATGTTACAAGGAGAAAATGCACTACGTTTTTTCTTCCATCACTCGATCTGGCACTCCTTCCAGCACTCGTTCCGGCACTCTGTCCAGCACATTGTATTGCACAGAAACGGAGGACGACTTGGCAGTTATGGCATTGGCGGCCAGTGATGGGCGAATGGGAAATGTGGGTTTTGTTCATCCTTATCCCCTCCAGCTACTGAGCTCTAGACAACTCAGTTTCAGTTGTTCAAAGAGGGCGATTATTGGCTCGCTCTGTTTTATCAGTTAGGGCACCATTTAATGCAAATTGCCGAATTTAGAAGTGGTTCGACCCTCTTGTGGTCGACCACTTAGCCTGTAAACATTATAAATACCATCGAGGTGGTAAAACATAAGCTAAGCATCAGATACATTAGTGTGATAGCTAGAAATACGTTTTTACTCTGTTTTGATATTTTACATTGCCAGAATTATGCAAGAACTGCGTTTTTGAGTTTTCATGGTGAATCCATCTTGTTGAGCACATGGTGTGCTTTTAGAAAGTGACCATGACTTGCTGGGGGGGGCCACCAGCAGTCTAGTAACTATTCTTTGTGTTTATTTATGTATTTCATAGATTAATTGTTCTCTTTATTTCTTGTACATGCATTTCTATTTTGTTAATTAGTTTGTTGTTATAATTTAATTTGTTTTTACTCTCTTTTGCAAGTTAATATGATGAATTGTGTTGACATGCATTAATCTCGTAGTTAGGAACGGATCTGCGAACTCCTAGACTAACCCCTTGTGTAGTTAAATACTAGATTATGTTTTTATTTATGATTTTACAATCAAGTTTAAAACAAAGTTTTGAATAGCATAGAATAGCGTTTTAATTTGGGTTTTAATTGACAAGGATTTGATGGATGGATAGAATTAATTCTAGTTTTTAATTATAGCTTGCTTATTTCAGTTTTTATATAGATCTCGTTTAATTAGTTGTTGGTTAATGTAGATTGTTAGTTTACTTTTCAATATCATAGTTTAATTTGTGTTTTTAATCATTTCTTTATTGCAGTTTGAATTGTTAGAATAGATGTAGCATAGTTTCATTTATGTAATTTCCTTTCCTAGAATTAAATTACAGCTATATTTCTTAGTTAATGGTTGAATCTAGTTTTGCTTATGTAGTATAGAAGTATAATGATAATCTCGTTATGTTGTTGATGGTTCATATATGAATATGTAGGGTATTTAACATTGTTTTACCATGGCTAAACTCTCATTGGATTGTTTAATCCATACCTTTCACTTTGCCATTGAGATTAGTGTTGAGCTCATACCACTGGAATTGTCCTTTGTTGTCAAGTGCCATCGATATATCATCTGACACCGAAGACATTCACACAACCACCAGCATTATATTTGAATTGTCATAGGTTAAAAGATAGTTTTCTTGTTTTCGTAGATTAAAGATAGTTTCTTGCTTTCGTAGATTAGAAGAGATAGTTTTCCTTCTTTCATAGATATAGTTTCTTGCTTAGAATAAAGTTTTATTGTTGTTGTAGGATAGATAGACTTTTCTTTAATAGATTAGATAGTAGTTTGCTTATCATAGATTAAGCATTAGTTGGTAGTTCTTCTTGCTTTCGATAAAATAGATTTCCTTTCATACATTAGAAATAGTTTTGCATTGAGCATTTAGTCCAGTTGCCTCTTAGATTTCCTTTCATGCATTAGAAATAGTTTTGCATTAAGCATTTAGTCCACTTGCCTCTTAGGCTAGATAGTTGTTCAATGAGAAGTTTTACTTTGATTACTTGCAGTAGTTAGTTTCCTTTGCTTACTTGTCTTTTGCTTTAGTAGGTTTGTTAGTTGTCTTTCCTTATTTGTCTATTGCTTTAGTAGGTTAGATAGTTGTCTTTGCTTGCTTGTCTATTTTCTTTAATAGGTTAGATAGGTGTCTTTGCTTGCTTGTTTATTTATTTGCTTTCATAGGGTAGTTGCTCATTGAATGTAGGTTAGCAAGTTAAAATAGTTTGCTTTTGTTAATTGCTCATTGTTATAGTTTGCTTATTGTTTATTGTTGAACTAGTTTGCTTTACATAGGGTTTTACTTGCCTTCTTAGGAACTATCCATCGATCATTGGCCCAAAGGTACTTAGGTTACCTAGTTTCAAATTGCTTAGTAGTGTTTGCTCATTAGACAGGTTTTGCTTGAGTAGATTAGCCTTAGATAGATGTCTTCCTTAGTTAGACTATACTCCTACCAACCCTTCTACCTTTGGCATATATTCTGTTACAACTCTAAGTTTACTTACCCCGGGTTGACAATTTAATTGAGGGTTTTTACTGTGTTTTTAGTGCATATACAACACCCATCGCGTTCCATAGAAACCAAGTATCATCAATTCGTTGATCTTTATTGGCATGTGAAGACCTTGTTGGGAAAGGTAATGATTGAAAGAATCACAACCCATAGTGAGCTCTTGCTTCAGCTGGAATACCTGCAACTACAGATTAGAGTTATCGACTAGAAAATCTCCCTCTGAGCCGAGTGCACAGTGGGTTTGGACCTCAACGATCCCAGGAAAGGCTAGCTTCAAGTTTCTGAGGAAACTATGCCTCCTCCTCTTGTCTAATTATGAATGGTTACTCTTTCAGTTTTTTGTTTTTATATAATCTTTGCTAGGCTAGATAAGCAAGCATCTCATCTCCAAACTTGGTAGCAATGGCGTCTACATTTTTGTAATTAAGAATTGGTCATATTATGGAAGCAGTGAAAGTATAAAGTTGAAGAAACGGTTATATTATAGTTGGTCTAGTTTCCCATGTGACAGACCAACTACTTGCTAATTATATTATATTTTGTTAATATAAAATTTTGATCTGGATAACTTAAAAAAATAAATCACTCAATATAAAATAAATAATTGCAAATAAAAAATTCAAGATTTATAAAATGGAAATTATTATTAATCTCTGCCAAAAGTAAGGAATATACCTTATTAGTCCCTGCCCGCGGCAAGGGACTATAGCTTTCGCCCATCCGTCAAACTGGTATTACTTGGTGTGTTTTGGTTAATTAATAGGTGCATTTTGGTATGATGAATCTTCACTTTCTCTTAATTTTGTCCAATTATTTATTAAAGCTTATTTTTAAAAAAATAAAAACCTTTTCTGAATTTTTAAATTTCTTGACTCGAATTTATGATTAAAAAATAAAAACTTTTTCTGAATTTTTAAATTTCTTGACTTGAATTTATGATTAAAAAATAAAAACCTTTTCTGAATTTTTAAATTTCTTGACTTGAATTTATGATTGGCTTATAAATGGTGATGGGACTTAATAGCCCTCGGTGTGTTTAGTTTTTCTTTTAAATTTTTCAAAAAAAATAAATCATTTAAATAATACAAATTCCCTATTCGCCAAGGCTCTGACAATACTTAGCCTTTGTAGTATATGTACGAAGTTGCCGCTTGGAGCCACCACTTCATACACTTATTATATTTTACATTTGTTCAGCTACATGTAGGCTTTGGGAAGGACGGTGCATGCTTTTGTGGGAAGGACAGAGCCTTTCTCCATGGCAGCCCTGCAAGCATAAGTTTATCGATTAGCAAATAATTGTATGGAATTAACAAATATGGCTTCCAAGGCCATCAACAATAAGTCACCTGAATCTACCCCTGCGGATCAGCTCAAAAGACCTGAATCTATCCCTGCGGATCAGCTCAAAAGCTCAAAAACCACTGGAATTAGTAGCTATGGTTGCCCCTGCAGATCAACTCAAAATCTCAACAATGAATGGAATTAGCAGTTATGGCTTCCAAGGCCATTGACAATAAGTCCTCCAGGATTAACTAAGGACCTAAATCTGCCCCTACGGATCAACTCAAAATCTCAACAACTAATGAGAAAGAGGTATATTGTTTCAATCATTTCCTTCAGGCTTTGTATGAAAATATTTTCATTGTAATCAAAATGTGCACGAGAATTTAAAACAAATTATAACAAAAAAAAAAAAATGAAAAATACTTGTTTAAAAACCCCGCTAGCTGCTTAGTATTCCAGGGTTTTCCCTTGTGCGTTTTGTTAGGTAGGCTATGACAGGAACAAGTGTAATTGAATGGGGCAGCATGCGGGTTACACGTTCCACTGTGATGAGATGATCGATCGTGGGGTGCAAGTGGTGATAATCACCCCAATCGACCGTAGCCTCACCAGACCTGTCGGGAACATTATAATGAGAGAGATTATCTGCTGAGAATCTTGAACATTTGTAAAGTTATGAACAAAAAACTTGTCATTTAGGGTAAGATATCCAGAGATGTATAAAACTCGCCAATGACCAAAATGCCAGAGAAATTGTTTTGGATTCCACTGTGTAAAGCAAGGAAGAGGGGAGAGACTTGTCAGGTTAATTACCTGGGACGACTTGAACCTGTAAAATAGATACCTGGACGAGTCAATGCAGCCACGTTTCCTAGGAATGCAACAACATTAATAATCGTACGGTCTATTATGGTATGCCATTTTTCAAATAATTTTTAGGACTTTATTTCAAAATTCCCGGCGACAGAATTTTGGTTTTAAAGCTTAGGTTTGGTAACCAGTTCAAACTCATATCCTTCTGTGAATTCTCCACAATAAGCCTGTATTTCTAGTGATTTTTCAAGCTTTTATGGATAATGGTTTGTTTCAGCTGCGGTTTTGTGAAATTTGTTGTTAAAGAATTTATATTTGAAATAAAAAAACATAGATTTCCATGGCATATGTTTGCCATGAGCGCCAAATGCATGAAATTAGAGCCCATTATGATGGACTGTTACTTTATTATTTAGTTGTATGAACTGATACCACCAACACTATAATGAACTTCTGCATACGCCTTTGTATATTATATTAATATTAGTGTGTCAATGGCTGTGACTATTTGTAAGAAACAACATTGAGAGTACAATAATGTTTTACCAACATCTTTTCACAAATTAGTAGAACAAAAATCAATTCTACCAACTTCTTGTCCTGTCCTTGATTTTTAAGTGAGGTAAAAGGTGTGTTTACTAGCATAAGACTTGGTAAAACCTAGAACTTTGAAAATATTAAAAAATGCATAGTCTTTGGTTGCGGCCTTGGTGTTGTATAAAGCAGATAAGATAGAAGCAAATAAAACATCAAATAAATTGATTTTAAAACACTGGACTTGTGGACTTATGCTAGAACTTACTATGAAGGCAGGGACTAGCTGCTTTGCAACTATTACCCTTGTTTTAGTTTACAAGTTACATAAATTGATTAGTAAAAATGCAAGAGAGAAAATTTAAAGTGCAATGAGCTTATCATCGTGGGTAGAGATTTCTAGAAAAGTTGTGTCATTGAAAATCATTTATAACTCAATTGAAAGAGAATTTAAAGTGCAATGAGTTTATCATCATGGGCAGAGATTTCTATAAAAGTTGTGTAAGTGAAAATATTTTATATATTTTAACTTACGTAGAGATTTCTAGAAAAGTTGTGTCATTGAAAATCATTTATAACTCAATTGAAAGAGAATTTAAAGTGCAATGAGTTTATCATCATGGGCAGAGATTTCTATAAAAGTTGTGTAATTGAAAATACGGTTTGTGTGAGATTTTGAACGGAGATAAAGTTTGAAAGGTTTGTGTGAGATTAACATCATGGGTAGAGATTTCTATAAAAGTTGTGTAATTGAAAATATTTTATGTATTTTAACTTACTGAGTGACCAAGTGTGAATTGTTAATTGTTTTTAGTGTATTGAGTTTAATTTCATAAGTAGAACTTTCCAAAACAGTTTGTGTGAGATATTGAACGGAGAGAAAGTTTGAAAGGTTTGTGGTTTGTGTGAGATTATCATCATGGATAGAGATTTCTATAAAAGTTATGTAAATGAAAATATTTTATGTATTTTAACTTACTCAGTGACCAAGTGTGAACTGTTAATTGTTTTTAGTGTATTGAGTTTAATTTCATAAATAAAACTTTCCAAAATTGTTTGTGTGAGATTTTGAACGGAGAGAAAGTTTAAAAGGTATGTGTGAGATTATCATCATGGGTAGAGATTTCTATAAAAGTTGTGTAATTGAAAATATTTTATGTATTTTAACTTACTCAGTTACCAAGTGTGAATTGTTAATTGTTTTTAGTGTATTGAGTTTAATTTCATAAGAGATTTCTACAAAAGTTGTGTAATTGAAAATATTTTATGTACTTTAACTTACTCAGTGACCAAGCGTGAATTGTTAATTGTTTTTAGTGTATTGAGTTTAATTTCATAAGTAGAGCTTTCCAAAACGGTTTGTGTAAGATTTTGAATGGAGAGAAAGTTTGAAAGGTTTGTGTGAGATTTTGAATGAAGAGAAAGTTTGATTATGCCATTTTATATTTATTATTTAATATAACAAAGCAATAATTTTTAGAATAATCCAAGAATGTAACTATATATTAAGGTGGAAAAACAAATCTAAGAATGTAACTATATATTAAGGTGGAAAAACAATTATTGTGTATCCTGATGCAGGAGCATCGCCAACTCATCAAGGAGCATCACCCAAGACAAGCGAGCCATCATGAAAGACAACGAACAGCTGAACAAGGCCAACCGAAACTTTTTGAATTTTCATTCAAGAGATCTGCCAGTGTATAAATGAACCATTTATGGAAAGCGCCTTTGTACATTATAGCGGACCTTGAGCCTTTAAACTCTCATCCTTAGGTAGATGAGGCATTTAATAGGTTTAATGCAGGTAGATAGGATTTTATTTTCCAGATTAGACAGTTTTAGAGTCTGAGAGGGAAAACGGATATAGACACCCTCGTTCTATCATTGTAACATTAGCCAGCATTCAGGAGAGAAGGGCAAGCAGCGAAATCTGTGAAGAACGCCCATGTACAGAAGATTGAATAAATAGAATGAATTTATGTTTCAATTTCATGGTTGTTGTTGTTTTTTTGTGTTAATGTTGTGCTCATGAATGTTTTCTTTCTGGATATGCATTTGCTTGGTATATGCTATGCATGTGATTTCAGGGATTTAAACTGAATTCTGAAAGAGAGAAGAGAATAAGTTTCAATTGTTTCTCTGTCTGAGTCGGGAGATTCCTGCATAGGGTGCAGTTGAATTCATCCGCAAGGAGTGCGTCGATAAGGACTCGATAGTTAAACACTTATTCTCATTCAACCGAAGTCTCAGTTGTTAACCAGAGCAAAAGAAGATAGAGGTTGCTGCTGCAGGAAGTGCGCAGAGTCAGAAGGATTTAACACTTGGGAAGTTGTTGAATGATTGCCGCAAGGAGTGCATGCAAATACCTCTGACAGAATCAGAGTAAGAAAGCTCAGGAGGTACAGCACCTTCTTGGTACAGCTGAAAGAGAGCCCAGGAGGTTTAGGTCGAGGAAGATTCGAGCAGAGATTGCAAACGCAAGTGTTGGAAAGTGGGTTCTGGAAGGAACTTTGGTCTTCTGAAGAAATCTGTGAGTAAAGGGAAGCGATAGTCAGGATTCGCAGAGGAGAGCAGCGAAAATCCCGTCAGCCGTCAAATCTTGGAAAGTTGCGTAGGTTTTAAGCCTCGAAGGAGCAGAGGAGAAGTCTTGGAGGGGCATCGGGATATTGGCATCATCGGGGTTTCATAAAGCTGAGAATCGAGACCTTGAAAGTCCCGAAATCCTGAGAAGGGATCTCAACCGTAAATCTTGGCAGGATGCGTGTCCAAGGATTGTGAAGAGTTCGGGGTTTGGCATTTCGGAGTTCTCATTGACGAGAGACTCACAACACAAGAATTCGCGAAAACCCGAATCGCGATATCCGCGCAGTCGACGAGCTGAGTGGAGAACAGGTGTCAGGCTATCGGAGTTCGGGGTTTGGAAGGTCCCGTGAACATTGACCATGGAAATCGCGAAAACCCAATACGCGATTTTTTGACAAGGTTAAGCCTGGAGTGGAGGACAGGTGGCATCGAAATTCGGGGATCGGAGGTCCCAGAGGTGTGAGTTCTACGTTGTTCGAACTCGCGAATTCTGAAATCCTAATAAGGGTGAAGGGCATGGTCATGTGGACTGGCAGGTCACGTGCGAAAGGAGTAGTCGGAGGGCCAACACTAGAGCTGGAGCACCATCGGGAATCGGGAATCGGGAATTCACGAGGGGAGAAACTCTTGACAACGAAAAAGCCGATTTCCCGACAGGAGACGAGGAAGGCGTGAAGTGGATATTCCATCGAGGTTTGGGGATTTGTGAGACCCGAATCCATGAGCACAGAACTCACGATCAAGTGAGTTCCGATTTCCTGATTGAAGAAGGAGATCACCAAGAGAACCTGTGGGCATTGAGAATTTTCGACAGGGGGTTGAAGAGTATTTTGACTCTTTGGGCCTAGAAGAAGAAGGTCCTGGTTGAAGCGGTCGAGCTCAGAGAGGCAGGGGCTGCGTCAGAGTGGTATCAGAGCAGGAGAAGAGTTCTCTTTGTTTTCGGTAGCAGAGAGAAGAAGAATTCACCATGCCTCCCAGAAGAGAAAGACAATCACCTGACCCAGAGGACAGGGAGGTGAGAAGAAGAGGTAGGCCGGCAGGGAATCCAGAGATGGAAAGATAGATACGAGACCTCAGAGCGAGACTTGAGGAGATGGAAACAGCTCAGAGACGCACAACTGGTGTAGGGGATCTTAGTGATTTCGACAATGAGGTTGAAGCTGAACCACAAGGAGAAGTTGCAGCCGAGGATGCAGCAAACGAGCGAGTAATAAAAGCTATCGCCCGGATGAGTTCAAAAACGAAAATGGATATTCCAGTCTATGAAGGAAGTCTGGATGCAGCAGAGTTGTTGGACTGGATCAGGGCTCTTGACACCTACTTCGATTATGAGGATATCGAAGAGGATAAAAAGGTTAGGCATGCTGTCACGAAGTTGAAGGGACACGCATCATTGTGGTGGGATGAGCTACAGGAAGATAGACGTTTCAAAGGAAAACAGAAAATTAAAAGTTGGGATCGAATGATTGCTAAGATGAAAGCAAAGTTCATCCCAAGGGACTACCAAATTAATCTGTTTAGGAGGATGCAGAACCTGAGGCAGAAGTTGATGACGGTGAAGGAATACACCGAAGATTTTTACAAGCTCAATATCCGAGCAGGTCATCAGGAGAGCGATGATGAGAAGGTTGCCAGATACCTGAATGGTCTGAGATACGACATTCAGGACGAATTAAGCATGATGACCATCAGAACGGTTGAGGACGCTTACCAGATGGCTCTGAAAGTCGAGGAGAAGCTGGGCCGTAAGCAAGGACAGCGAGGGCGAGGCAGAAGTCATCCCAGAGGCAAGGCAGTTGCCCAGGAGAAATATCAGAAGCCCAAGGAGGAATGGAAGAAACCTCAGGGTAAGATTGAGAGAGGTGGAACCTCATAGCAAAGACAGCAATATGCTGAGCCGAGAAGACAACATAGTGAACAGAGAGGGGATTATGCTGATGCAAACACTTTTCCTCGTACCAGAGGAAGGGGAAGAGGTCGAGGTGGAGTGATCACATGCTTCACATGTGGAAAGGATGGACACAAAGAAGTTGACTGTCCAGACAGAAAAAAGGACAGAGGAGAAGCTCACATCCCCGAGGCACAGAGGCGAGATGCTGAAGCAGAAGGCACAGAAAGCGGAAGCTCACTTCTGATGCGAAAAGTCCTTTTGACACCTGAGAAAGAGGTGCAGGAAATTTCAGCCCAAAGGACCAGACTGTTCAGGACAACTTGCAAAACTAAGGATAGGAAATGCAAGGTTATTGTGGACAGTGGAAGCACCGACAATCTCGTTTCAACCGAGATGGTGGAAAAATTAGAGCTGGAAACGACTGATCACCCGAGTCCATACAAAGTATCATGGCTACAAAAAGGACATCAGGTGAGTGTCACTAAACAATGTTTAGTTGAATTTAAAATTGGGGGATATAATGATAAGGTCTTGTGTGATGTCATTCCCATGGATGTATGTCATTTGTTACTGAGTAGACCATGGCAATATGACAGGAATGTGGTTCATGATGGAAGGATGAACACATATACTTTGGAGAAGGAGGGAAGGACACACATATTGCTTCCGATAAAAGATAAAGAAGTGAAACTGGAAGTAAGCAAAACAATACTTCTCATGAGTGGGAAGGAGCTTCTCACAGAGATGGAGAAGAAGGAAGATCCACAATTCTTTGTGGTCAGGAAACCGAGAATTGTCCTGA
>ML783630.1:740017-766096 GCA_009831015.1 Picea engelmannii | reverse complement strand
ACATCCTTAGACTCTTCCTTCAACTTCCTATGAATTGATAGTCATTCCATGTTTCTAATACTACTTTGTGTGATGGTTTTGCAGGAAGGACTATACATAGTTGCTTATATTGGATCCCATGTGGGTGATACTTTTCTAATTATCTTGGCACATTTTCCCATATTTTACTTTTCAAATTATTTTGGCACATTCTACCATATTTGGGGAACGACTTCTTAATTTTATTTTATTTTAATTTATTAAATTTAATTTGAGATACTTTAAGGGCTCCTTCTCAGCTATGTTATGTTGGGTACTTTCAGAATGTGTACTGCAATATTTTAATAGATTGTGAACTATAATAGAATGTTTTTGAGCCTGAAGGATTCTATAATTAGTTATGATTGTAATGAGATATTTTTTTTTTTGGAATAAATTATGTTGTAATTTTATTATCGATTAAACTCCATCATTTATAAAAGAATTCATTTGTTTTATTTTTAAAATTTATAATCTTTATATTGATCAATAAATTAATTGATCCCATAACCTTAAATTTTATTAATATTTGTTTTATGTTTCTTCTTTATAGTTTTAAAGGTAAATTATAAAAACAAACTTAAGGCACAGCCATGAGATTATCCTTATCTCCTGTAGTGGCCAATATATTCATGGAACACTTTGAAACATTATCCCTAAATAGTTTGTCTTTGAAGTCTAAATGTTGGTTTCAGTTTATCAATGACACCTTCATCATATGGCCCCATGGCTAATCTTTCCTTGACGCATTTCACAACCATCTTACTAGCATTTCCCCACATTCAATTACCATGGAAATCTAGCAGGACAACTCTCTCCCTTTCCTAAATGTCATAGTAACTTATCAACCGGATAGTTACATTCCCAACAATTTTATTATAAAAGGACATATACCAATAGATACCTTCATGCCCAACCCCACCACTACCTAGCTCAAAAACTAGTCATTCTCAAAACCTTCTTCTCCAAAGCCATTCAAATCTTCGATTTCCAACATCTAAGCAAAGAACAATCTCACCTCACTAATGCCCTCCTAGCCAACGACTATTAAATATCCCAAATTAACAGAGGCTTTTGTTTTGTCCTTCTTCAAAATCTAAGAAACTCCTCCCCAATTCTCCACTCTAAACCCAAGTTTTGTTCCATTGCATTCATAGAATTACTTATCATATTTTCGAGATCTTAGCTAAAAATAATAGCAAAACTATTTTCAAACCTCACAAAATCCTTAATCAATTATTTTGAAGCGGAAAAGATGAATTTAAGCCTCTTCTCTCTCAAAGTATTTACCAAATTCCCTATTCAAGTGGCAGATCCTACAATGACCAAATTGGTAGGTCTATTCAAACCCATCCCAAAGAAAATATTGCTAACACTTTTCATAACTACCCTAATAAATCTTTTATAGCTTAGCATTCCGACAACACCAAATACCTCTTTTTGTTCAAGCCAAAATTTTACCACCAACCCCCCCTTACACTTTGTGCTTCGTTAAGAAAACCTTAGGAATTGAAAAACATCCTAAAAACTTTAATGAAGAAAATGGTTACAAGCTTAGCCAATCCTAAAAACATATCATGGATCATTTTTTTCATTAGACCATGTAGTTTCTCCTCTTTACTTTCCCTCTCTTTCATCCTTTCTATTTCTTTTTAATTTATATTATTCCATCGAAATTATTAATTTTCTTACCCCCTTCCCATCAATCTATTAATAAGTTACCTCCAATTTTTCTCTATTTTTTCTTAATAGAGTTTTCAAAGACCAACTACTTTAATCTTAATCCTTAATTCCATTTTTTAATCTAAATTTAGATTCTCCTTTTTCTCTCATCTTGATCATTAATAATTTTTACCTATCTATTCTTTTATCTTTTAATTGATCATTTATATTTTTTATTAATTTGTTTATATTAACTTATTTCTTAATTTAATTTAAATTTTTATCTTTGATGTCACCAATGAATTCATCTTAATCTCACTTTACCATTAATATTATTCATTTAATAAAAACAATATTTATTTTTACATATTTATGTTTCCCTGAATTTGACCAACTCCTCCTTTAATATTATTAATATTTTATAACTAATTTCTAAGGGTGTAGGGGTTCACTCTTTCCCATCTTTTAATGAGCTTTAGTTGGATCCCCTTAGGATGATTGGAGTGTTTACTTGAAACATTTGAAGGTTTCTAAACTTCAACATAGTTTATTCTAAAAAATCTCATCAAAATTCATAGAATTTCTTTCTTTCTTTTCATTTTTACACCATACCAATGTATTTAAGCATATTTATCATTTTGATTAAGTGCACACTAGTTGAGTTGAAACACATAGCTAGCCTAAGACCCTAGTTTAATTTGACCCAACTAACCTTTAACATTCCTACTAAATAGAAATTGAAAGTAATTGCCTAAAAATTAATTTATGGAGGAAATTCAAGAGGCATTAGTCACAACTTTTCAGCGCCATACTCGCCTCTTATAAAAGAGAGGAGGGGAACTTGAAGAAAGGGAAGGAAAAAGAGAGCAAGCATTGCTTGTATTATACACATTGCACTAATTTGAATTTCATAGCTTTCTATCCTTAAAATATCCTAAAAATTGTTGCAATTTGAATTTCATAGCTTTTTATCCTTCAAATAGCCTAACAATTGTTGGAAATGGCAAGAAAGCTTAAGTCCAACACTAGAGTGAAAGTAAATTTACTTTTCTCTAAAGGTAATGTTAGCATTCATTCTTGTAAGGGGGTGTTTTTTCTCTCTGGATTCGAGCCCTTGGTGTAAGTGCGAGGAAATAGGGTTTTAAAACCCACCAAATGCAATTTATCCAAGGTCGCAGCTATGAGCGCAAAGCACAACACTATAACAAACTTAGTCCAAACTCAAATCAAGCAAGCGGGAAGGTTTATTTTTCAATGGTAGAGATCCCATCAGGCAGTTCAGATCGGCGGTTCACGGGTGTTCAGAGTCTGGGAGTTATGCGGAGTATAGCGCCGGAGAAGAATCCCGAAGAGAGCATGAGTCATCCGATCCTATGGGGACAGGTGGCAGCAGATAAGTGAAGTCGCAATTTCGCAAATCGGGAGTTTCGAAGGGAGCTATCTTTCGAAACCCCAATTTCCCGAGGTCTAAAATGTCGAAGTCCTGAAATTTTATAGGGGATAGGCGCGAGGTCACAGCCCGCGATCACATGGGACAACGGAAAGAGTTGCACAAAGGGCCAAAATGTCGGTGTTAGCTGCAGAAAGAAGGTTTCCATATTTTCAGGTGCCAAGGCGACTCGGCCTCATTCTGATCCCAATGAAGCAATCAATGAAGGCGGGGTGAGGTGGTTGAAACCTCACCTCACCCCATAAATGAAAGGCTTGGAGGACCTGGTTGTGGAAGCAGACTGTCAGTCCGAATTTTCCACGAGGACGGATTTCCCTGCAAAGCCTATGTTGAGTTAAGCTCGCGTATGACAGAGAAAAGCACGCAGAGTCTGACTGAGAAGACATTGTGCCATGGAAACTCGAGCATGCCTCTACTGTTGATTACAAAATTTCTGAGTATATGTATGGAGTTCTATCATTTTGTAACGGGGGGGGGTCGATGCCATTTTTGTAATATGTTTTAACACCAGAGATGTGTCTGGTTATGTAATCGATTTGAGACTTTCAGTTAATAGAAGTTAGTTTCCTTTCACATCTCTATAAATCCTGTGTCAAAACACTCAGAATTGGAGGATCCAGTCGAGGATTGTTATGTTTTTATGATGGAGGTTTGATCATAGCAGTATCATGGTCAGTTTTACTCAGTTTCCTATGTTGTCTTGTTCCCTCTCGCATTGAATAGCTCGGAATTGGAAGATCTAGTTGAGTTGTTGTAGTTGCACGATGATGGAGGTTTGATCATCACGTTGTTGGAACTGTGTCATTTGGGCACATTTCAGTGTCTGAAACTTGGGGCTCGAAAGCATCATCGAGCCTGAGTTTATCTTCTTTCAAGTTGCTGGAAGGTCGGATGCCCATAGCAGTCTTGTTCTCGTTTTCTCACCAAGTCTTCCCTCTGCTCGCTTTTAAATTCAATCCATTGACCGAAGTTAATATGGCTCTCACTTCCCTATGCATTTCTTGTCCGGTTCTGTGTTGTAACGTCATTCTAGTGCTAAGTTTTGTCCATTGACTTCCAACCATTTAAACATGTGACATAAACTCTGATGGGTATCAGGCTTACCTCTGTCGCAATCCAGAGGTGACTTCTGGTGCTAACATTTCTAGCGTCGTTGTCGGGGGCGAAATTGAAGATTTTCCCTGGGATTGAACGAAAAATCTTATTGATTCTAAGGGTGCATTAGAACCCATTACATCGAAGATTGCAACTGTGCACCTGGCGACTCCACTGTTTCCACTTCACTGTTTCAGTTGTGGCTACTTTTAGCACACCTGAAAGCTGACCCAAAGGAGATTTCTCGAGAAGGTTTTTAGCAGTTGTTTTCTCAGCTTGAGAAGTTCTATGGGGGAATGACAACGTTAGGATCTAGCCTTTGATGGTGAACAAAGACCAGACACATTCAAAGTTGTGCATTATTCACCTGGCAACTCCATGATTAAAGGATCAATCGACGACTCCACTGGTTCGAAATGGAAAGGATCTTGGCTCGAAGGTTTTCTCCTTTTAATTTTTCAGTTGTTCCTGGTTTTCCTAATGTTGTCCCTACTGTGGATGAATGGGGTGATTATTTGCCCATATTTAAAGAACGTAAAGAGGACCACCCTGCTCGACATCTCCATGAGTTTCATGAACTCATGCGTGAGTGGGAGATACATCATGAGGATGTTTTAATGAAGATGTTCATGTTCTCATTGGATGGGGATGCCCGTGAATGGTATCGGTCCTTGCCCCCTGCTATCATCTCCTCCCTAGAGCAGTTTCATGCAGTTTTCAATAGGCGCTATCAAAAGTTCTATTGTTCTGAGTTAATTTGTCATAACTGTTGTGAGGAATGTGAAGGCCATGATCAAGATATGGTTGTGTCTAATGAAGACTATAAGGATGAGGACCATATGGAGGAAGAAGATGCCCTGGGCGACCTGATGGAACTGGTAAAATCTCTCTCTAGCCAACTAGAAAGGTTAGAATCTGGAGAAAGTGCAGAGGATTTCCCATCTCTTGAAGAGGATGTTCTTGACAGCCCTATCGATGATGATAGTATTGAAGATTTCATAGTTGTAGAGGCCCTGCCTTATGCCCTGAGATGCATGTTGTCCCTAGCTTCGATGATTATTCAGATGAAGACCAGCAGAGCCCCGCATTACAATTTGTTGACCAGAGGAACACCCAACCTGTATATGACAACTACGAGTCTGATTTCGAGCTGGATGTGCAGTATTTCCAAGAGCATGCAGCCGATCAATGTCCTTTGTTCATTAACCAAGATTATCTTGAGGAAATCAACCCTCCTGGACCTGCCGAAGACACTGAGCAGAAAGATGAAGAGCAGAGCTTTCCCACGGGTCCTATTTATGATGATTATGAATTTGACCCTTGGGAGAGCCAAGAAGAAGAAATAGAGCAGCAGAAAGAACAGTTTATTTCCTGTCCAGAGCCTGTAGGTGAGCAGCCTTCGCCTGAGACCAGTCAGCCCGCATCATCTTTTCATCCACCTATGCCTACTAGTGATATTCAACCCGATATGAGCAGTTGTGGAGGAGAGCAAGCTTTCTACTACAAATTTCATTGAATTTTCCACTCAGTCTATGAGCCTGTCAACGATTATATGGAGTGGCATTTCCTTCATATCTTGGAGCCACCCTATTTTATCTCAACTTCAGCCCTTGGAGAGAAGTTGAAATATGTAACCATTATGTTGTCACGGTTGCATCATCTGTTACCAATCATTGACAGATTGAAGGAGCTTCCGGTTAGGAAGTTACTTGAATGGATATGGTGGAAGTTTGCTTTCACCTAGCACCATGTAAAGACTTATTAGTTTAGGATTGTACATAAATAAGCTCCATTGAGCATGTATGTTTATTTTGTTTTTACTTTCGGCCTGTATTTTCAGCAGTGTGTTTTGAGCTTGACTCCATAGCCCAACAGCTAAGGCATTGAAGCTGCAGAATGAGTTCTTAGAGCCTCGCAGGGAGGACTCTATCCCCCATGGAGCCTAATGTTAGCATTAATTCTTGTAAGGGGGTGTTTTTCTCTCCGGATTAGAGCCCTTGGTGTAAGTGCGAGGAAATAAGGTTTAAAAACTCACCAAATGCAATTTATCCAAGGTCACAGCCATGAGCGCAAAGCACAACACTCGAAAAACTCAATCCAGACTCGAATCAAGCAAGCGGGCAGGTTTATTTTTTAGCAGCAGAGATCCCATCAGGAAGTTCAGATCGGTGGTTTGCGGGTGTTCAAAGTTCGAGAGTTACGCGGAGTATAGTGCCGGAGAAGAACCCCGAAGAGAGTATGAGTCATCTGATCATGTGGGGACAGGTGGCAGCAAATAAGCGAAGTCCCAATTTCACGAATCAGGAGTTTCGAAGGGAGCTATCTTTCGAAACCCTAATTTCCCAAGGTCCGAAATGTCGAAGTCTTGATTTCTCGAGGTTCGAAATCTCGAAATCGTGATTTCGCGAATCAGAGATTTGACAAGAAGCAGCGCCCCGAATCCCTGAAGCGCGAAATCTCGAAATTTCATAGGAGTTGAGCACAGGGTCACAGCTTGTGGTCACGTGGAAGGTGGTGCCAAGAGGAAAGTGCCCATTGTGAGGAGCCTCAGCCATCGGAAGCATAGCAGATCCGATCGTCAATCTGAGTCGGGCCATTTCGCAGTTTCACGGATCGGGAAATCTGAAGTCAGGAGTGTGGGAACTCCCGATAAATGAAGTTCTGAAACGCCTTGGGAAATTGGGGCCCATGGTCATAGCCCGTGGTCTTATGATGAGCAAGTCCAAGAAGAAAGGTTAGCACTCAGCGTGTAGGGCTGGCGACTTGAAGCCTTTGAGGAAGCATCATGGTCGTCAATTTTAAAGCAGATCCAGCCATTGATGCATACTGGTTGTTCTGCGAGTTCGCGTACCCGGAGATTTGAAGTCAAGGGGAGTGAAAACTCTCGAACTGCAAAATCCTGAAATTTTATAGGGGATAGGCACGAGGTCCCAGCCCGCAATCGCATGGGACAATGGAAAGAGCTGCGCAAAGGGCCAAAACGTTGGTGTTAGCCGCAGAAAGAAGGTTGCCATATTTTCAGGTGCCAAGGCAACTCGGCCTTGTTCTGATCCCAATGAAGCAGTCAATGAAGGCGGGGTGAGGTGGTTGAAACCTCACCTCGCCCAATAAATGAAAGGCTTGGAGGACCTAGCTGTGGAGGCAGACTATCAGTCCAAATTTTCCACGAGGACGGATTTCCCTGCAAAGCCCATGTTGAGTTAAGCTCACATCTAACAGAGAAAAGAACGCACAGTCTGACTAAGAAGACGTTGCGCCATGGAAACTCGAGCATGCCTCTGCTGTTGATTACAAAATTTCTGAGTATATGTATTGAGTTCTATCATTTTGTAACGGGTGGGGGGGATCGATGGTTGAGCAGAGATCCCATTTTTGTAATATGTTTTAACACCAGAGCTGTGTCTGGTTATGTAATCGATTTGAGACTTTCAGTTAATAGAAGTCAGTTTCCTTTGACATCTCTGTAAATCTTGTGTCAAAATACTCGAAATTGGAGGATCCAGTCGAGGATTGTTATGTTGTTATGATGGAGGTTTGATCATAGTAGTATCGTGGTCAGTTTTACTCGGTTTCCTATGTTGTCTTGTTCCCTCTCGCACTGAATAGCTTGGAATTGGAAGATCCAGTTGAGTTGTTGTATCTGCACGGTGATGGAGGTTTGATCATCGCGTTGTTGGAACTGTGCCATTTGGGCACATTTCAGTGTCTAAAACTTGGGGCTCGAAAGCATCATCGAGCCTGAGTTTATCTTCTTTCAAGCTGCTGGAAGGGCGGATGCCCATAACATTCTTGTTCTCGTTTTCTCACCAAGTCTTCCCTCTGCTCGCTTTTAAACTCAATCCACTGACCGAAGTTAATATGGCCCTCACTTCCCTATGCATTTCTTGTCTGGTTCTATGTTGTAACATCATTCTAGTGTTGAGTTTTGTCCATTGACCTCCAACCATTTAAACCTGTGACATAAACTCTGATGGGTATCAGGCTTGCCTCTGCCGCAATCCAGAGGTGACTTCTGGTGCTAACATGTAACATTTGTTCATTTGTTTTCATGTATATGTATTTTTCTACAAAGTCTTATGACTAACACTACTATTACTAAAACAACTTGGGTGTGGAGTTAATGCAACTTTGTGTCATCTGAGGTTTCATATTGCATGTTTCTTAGTTGTTGTAGATAGCACATCATTTTGAAAACATCTTGTTTATAGGGAGTTGAACTGATTGTGGCACTCTCGGCTATTTGACTATAAATGGAACCATGTGATTAATAAAATCCATTTTCGAGCATACATGCATCTTTTTCCATGTATTATTATTCTGCTATGATTTCTTGCTTTCCTTCTTCAAAAGCATGTTTTTTTTCATAGTTGATGACAATCATTGTATATTATTGTACATAAGCTCTTAGTTAGATTCGATTGTACATACTTAAATTTTTGTAGTGATTCTTTCTTTTGCATTTAGTTTCAGCATATGTTAACTACCTGATCCTTGGGATTATGATATATTGTAAATATTAATTTAGGAGAAATGTGAAGAGTCATATGTGAATAGGAAGAGTCATTCATAGGTCTTGGAAGATGAAACCAAAGCTCACTTCTCATTGTATTAATTTATGGCTCACTCTAATAAAATGAAATCATCCATGTGAAGTGTTACTCATCCCTAACTGAAAGTGGTATCATAACAAGGTTGTTTTTAACAACTCCCATGATCTCTGGAGCTGCATTCTTTCTCCTGGTGAATTGGTGATGTTGAAATCCCTAATACATCTAGTGCCAATATTCACCTTTGAAGCTTACGCACACAGTTGGCAGAAGCATCCACCCATTGTCATTTTGCGACCATGATGCACCAGCCACTGTAAGGTCGGGGGATTGGCGTTCCCCTTTTCCCCTCTATATTCAAGGAGGTCGAAGATGAGTGGAAATAATCCATGCAGAAGGACTATGATGCTCTCATAAAAAATAGAACAGGGAATTTGGTGGATCCTCCATTTGAAACCAAACCAATTGGCTGCAGGCGGGTCTACAAGAGCAAGTACAAATCAAATGGCTCATTTGACAAGCATAAAGCAAATCTTGTGGCAAAAGGATATGCACATAAAGAAGACATACACTATTAATCATATGAGAAGGTAAATTATGTCATGAAGAAGACTTAGCTACTTGAAAATCCAAATTTGGATATGTAACGAAACTTGGGCATCCATTTTAGTAAAATTGGTCAAAATTGGTCAAAATTGGTGAAAAAGGTGAAAGTGTAAACAAACCTTTGGCCATGGTTGTAGATGCTTGTGAGAGTGGAGAAGTGCAAGTTCATACCTTGCTATGAGATGCAATGAGATCAAGGGATTTTTAAATCCTCTATGTTTACAATAAAGAATGCAAAATTATGGTTGTGAATTTCTACTATTTGAATTTTAGTTGTAGTTGTTGTGTCAACATTTGTTTTTGTTGTGTGACTTTGAATTACATACCATAGGCTTTACATCAAGTGGATTAGAGAGAATATAATCTTGAGGGATTGGGAAAAATTCAACAGAAAGGAGGAGAGCTAGTAAGAATTGTTACCATGAGAAGAGGGGGAATTCTATGAGACAACAATTACATTTGAAGATGAGAAGTGTAGATGACTCTATCAAGGGTGTGATGTTGGGTAGAGATATCTCTATCACGGGTGTGATGTTGGGTAGAGCTATCTAAATGAGGGTGTGAAGCCTCCACTTGTAGGATTGGGTAGAAATTTTAAGAGGATATACAATTCCAATATCAAAGAATGAGAATTGCAATAGTTGCTAGAGGTGGACGAGTTGCAACAAGTGGTAAAAGAGATTATGACAATTATATTGAAAGAAAACTAGGTGAAGAAGATAGCAAAGTTGAGTGAAAGTGTGAGGAATTATTTACACTGGAAGTTGGTAGAGGTGTGGATTACAAAGAGGAAGAAGAAAGATGCAACATAGAGAAGAAGGAAGGATGAATGATATGTACATAGTGTGGCCAAGCAGGACGAAGAAAAGAAAGAAAAGGCAAAGATATTCAATGGTTGTTTTATCAATGACCTCGGGAGCAAGATGATTGCATTTTCCAACTAGGGGAGTTTGATGCAGTAGCATATTCGGTTGAGACAACTATCCTTCACAAACCTTGATTTTTTCAGTTAAATAAGTTCATTTTGTATATACTTCTTTCATGATTCCTATGTAAATTAGAAGGTACATGGCATCTATGATACATCATTTATATATTTCAAAAATCACCCAACATGCAAAATAAGACATCTATATACAACATTTATATGCCCTAGAACTTACACAGCATGAAAAATAAGGCATCTATACACATAATTTATATGCCTCAAAACTCACCCGACATGCAAAATTTTATTTTGGTGTCCATTTTTCCAAAATTACCAAAAGTGTCAAAAACTGAAAACTGTCATTGTTGGGAGCTTATAACTTCAACCTGAGAAGAGATTGATATTGTACGAGGATTTTGAATTTAAGTATACCTATTATACTCTAATGCCACAACCTTGGTTTCCTTAAGAAATCATTTTGACTTGACTTGCTTGCATTAAAAAAGGCCATATTAGGATAATTGGCAATTCTTCGACAAATGAGCAGATTTTTCATGTTTTTCCACAACTATAATTTTTTTTAATTGAATGTGAAATCTAATCATATGAGAAGGTCAATTATGTCACAAGGAATATTCATCAACTTGAAATTCAAAATCTGGACTTGTAACGAAGCTTGGGCGTTCATTTTAGTAAAACCAATTAAAATTGGTGAAAAGAAATAAAGTGTTGATTTTGTTGATTGATTGCATGCAACTAAAGAATATTTTAGAGATTCTAAGACATAAATTTTGTAGGCAGTGTTTTTTACTTCAACCATATACACTTGGACTCCATGTAGTTGATGCAAGTCAGATATGAACCGACCAAATCCTTCTTGAACTTGGACTAGATCCAAATCTGCTGCTTCTTAACCCACAATTAAGCAACCTGATTTATCTTAGGGTTCTCTAAACCCTTAACAGGGTGTCTAGGATCGAATGTTCTTTATTCATTTGATTTGATCACTAATAGGATTGAATTCTACCTTATGTCACAATTCCATTCGCTTCATCTGTTGGCCCTTTTTCCCATAGGACCATTCCCCTTCGATCTAACTATCCCTGCATATGACCATGAGTGTGATCGTGATCAATTGCCTATGTAGCGTGGCCCTATTTCCTTAGCGCCTTTACCAACGTGACTAACAATGTAACCGTAGGCTCTAGCTTACCTAACTTTTAATTAAAACCTGGTCACCTTTGCCTACATGATTAAACCTATATCGTCGATATTGATCCAAGATCAACGATCGGATCCGTTTTCTAACCCTCAAGCACCTTACACGTAGAATCTAACATTCTTCCCAGATCGATGATCCAGGTGCATTGCGGAGCCACAAGTTGCTCGTTGATTAATTTTGTCTCTGACCCCCGCAATGGTTGTTAAACCTCAGATCAGCGACAACCGTTGATCTGTCGATTCTACAAATCAACGGTCTAGGAGGATTCCGGAGGTTAAACCTGCACGAATGTTAGTTCTACTCCTGATCTACGCAATTGCTCCCCGTCGTAGATTTCATTATGTTGATCCGACGGTCAGGACTTAATCTGACAGATAAGTTAAACTAAGTTAAAATAAAATAATGCATGGGATACAAATTAAATAATTTTTAATTAACCTTAAGGAGGATTAAATAAATAAGATATTAAAGAGTAGGATCTTAATGTAATATAAAATAATTAATTCAATAAGTTTATAAGGAATGGACAGGTATCAGCATATGGTTGGGTGAGTCTTTATACTCTACGATGACGTCAGCATGATGTGGAGGCCACATGTCAACTGACGTGGCAAAGAGATGACATGTACTCTGTGGTGGTAGGGCCACAATGAAAGGTACATGGTGGCAACAGTGGTAGAGGTAGCGGGTGAGTGGATGCCAAGTGACAAGTGAGTTGGCGTCGTGATGGTGATCATTTGTTGGTCTGGCAAAGCCATGAGTCCATGATAGACATCATTCTTGTGTTCATTGCAAGGGCGTGTCTTGTGTGGTTATGTTAACCACAAGCCCGAGGGCCACAATTCCTCGATGTGTGCCACACCAACCAGGCCCAAACCATAGTTAGGTTTTGTGGCCCCTCTACCCCTCATTAAACATTGGACACATGGAGGGGTCGTGATGGAAAGAGGGTCGTCGATCTAATGCATGATCGATCTTAGTTGTTGATCTCAAGGCTTTGACTTTCCAAAGGAAGGGGAACGACGGATTAATGTGATACGATTCATCGTCACACTGATATGTACATCAACAACCACCTTGCACTCGAAGGTGACGTATAGTACACATCTGTACCACAACAAATTGGTATAGTAGTGTGGATGCCACGTGACAATGTGCAAACTTTGATCAAAGAAGGCCTAAAACTTTGGAAGGCCATAACTATTAATCCAGAGTTCGGAATTGGCCATAATTATATTCGTTGGAGAGCTCTTGACGAGTAGAAGACAATGATACCCTCGAGAAGAGACTTAAAGATGGTTAAGGAAAAGTTAATTTTTAACACCCCATCCCTTTAAAAAGTACTTAGGGGGTTGGGTGTCTTACATCTTGACTTCGGATCTAATTCTTTCTGGTGTTGTTACACATTAAATTTGCACACCTAGGTACCTCACCCTAAGTGTCGTAAGTGTCATATAAGTGTCTCATACACCTTGACACCATGGAATAACCTATGTCACAATCCCTAGTCAATGTAGAGGAGGGATATATTACATGAAGGCCAAAATACCAAGTGCACATGAATTATTATTAATATTCATGAAAAATAAATTAATTAAGTGTGAGAATCAAGTGCACGTGAATTATTATTAATATTCATGAAAAAGAAATTAATTAAGTGTGAGAATCAAGTGCACATGAATTATTATTAATATTCATGAAAAAGAAATTAATTAAGTGTGAGAATACACCTCACATTTGGTTTCTTATTTTTTAGGGAAGGTGGAGGATCTCATGGATGGTTGAAATATTTCCTCCTTAAAATCCTTGAGAGATATTTCCTCCCTAAAATCCTTAAGAAATATTTTCTCCCTAAATATCTTAGAGATCCATTTTTTAGTGGATCTGATGAGAGATCCTCTCCGTGGTAGTTAAGCCTCCAAATCCTATATAATGAGGGCTCTCCATGGAGAAGAAGGAGATAGAGGAGTTTAGAGATACCAAACTTATGATCTCATAAGGAAAGAAGGTAATTAGAGGTATCAAACTTATGGTCTTGGGAGCTTTGTGCAAGGGTTGGACGAGGAGGACTTGGAGAGGCTGTTGCGACTTCATCAATGGTTTGTAAATATCTCTTTTGAGTTCTCATTAATACATGTGCTTGGCTTGTTTCCTTCAAGATTGTGTACATTTGCATGAGCTTGTCTATTTGGATGAATCTAGCTTTAAACTAATCATGGTAGGATAAGAAGTATGTTTTGTCTTCGTGGTTTATTAGATTGCAAGACTTGTTGAAAGGCTTGGGGATCAAGGCTCAACTTGGACTGAGCGAGGACAACCGTCGTAAAAAGGTACTCACACTTTCTTCCTCTTCTCTATTGAATAGCTGAGCTATGTTTAAAGGAAATTCAGTGTTCAAATTTAGCACTTTTCTGTCTTGGTCATAGGGGTCTAAGATCCAAGAGGGAATTCACCTGTCCGCATGCGAATTCACCTATTGGATCCAAGCGTCAATTTCTGTTATAGGAAAATTCTCTTGCAAACAGGTGAATTCCCTCATGGATCTTAGACCCCTATGATCATGACATAAAAGTGCTAACATTGAACACTGACTTTCCTTTAAATATAGTTAAGCTAATCAACAGAGAAGAGAAAGAAAGTATGAGTACCTTTTTACGAAGTTTGTCCTCACTTAGTCCAAGTGGGGCTTGATCTCCAAGTCCTTTAACGAGTCCTGCAATCCCATAAACAACAAAGACAAAGTATACTTCCTATTCTACCATGATTAGTTCAAAGCTAGATTTATCCAAAAGAGATAAGTTCATGCAAATGTACACAATCTTGAAGGAAATAGGTCAAGCACATGTATTAATGAGAAAAAAATAAGGTGCTTACAAAGTGTAGATGCAGATGTAGCAGCCTCACCAAGCTCTCCTTGTCCAAATCCTTGCTCGAATGATCCACAATCAAAATGACAATACTTTTCACTGATTATTCTTCTTTCTCCACTTCTCATGACATCATAAGTTTGATATATCTAAACTCCTCTATCTCCTTCTCCTCCATGGAGAGCCCTCATTATATAGGATTTGGAGGCTTAACCACCATGGAGAGGATCTTTCATCAAATCCACTAAAAAGGGGATCTCTAAGATATTTAGGGAGAAAATATTTCTTAAGGATTTTAGGGAGGAAATATCTCTCAAGGATTTTAAGGAGGAAATATTTCAACCATCCATGAGATCCTCCACCTTCTCTAAAAAATAGGAAACCAAATGTGAGGTGGATTTTCACACTTAATTAATTTATTTTTCATGAATATTAATAATAATTCATGTGCACTTGATTCTCACACTTAATTAATTTCTTTTTCATGAATATTAATAATAATTCATGTGCACGTGGTATTTTGGCCTTCATGTAATATATCCCTCCTTCACATTGACTAGGTATTGTGACATAGGTTATTCCATGGTGTCAAGGTGTATGAGACACTTATATGACACTTACGACACTTAGGGCGAGGTACCTAGGTGTGCAAATTTCATGTGTAACAGAATGCCCCCTAAAGTGTGAGGTCAGAAGAGAGAATGATGGTTGAAACACTTTACAAATATTTCAAAGCAAGGGTATGGACTTGGAGAACCTGGTAGAAGCTGCAAACAACCATCAGACAAATGTTATGACATGTTTCAAACCCAAGGCAGGCATACCTATGCTTGAGTGATAAAATACTTTCAAGGTATGGCCACCATAAAATACACTATGGATCCATAATCATATTGACTGAAAGGTATAGCCACCAAAGATACAACGTAGATCTATACTTCCATGACATGAACTGATCGTAGCCATGAGAATTACACAGTGGATCTACAAGATGACAAAACATAGCCACGGACCAATACAAAGTGGATCTATGTGACACTATATATATCAATGTACTCAAATGATATCCTTTCGCAACCTGGGTAAAGTAGATATCAGAGTAAACACTCAACCCAGGGTCTTCTTACCGATCCTGACGTAGCACGAATCTAACCATGTGAATAGATGTTTCGATGTCGAACATGGTAGAAACCACTTGATTACCGGTCATTGAGGTAAACTTTTAACAAGTGCGAGGGAAATCACCAATAATGTCAATGACTCCCAAGGTACCCTAATACATTCCAACGAATGTGAATAAATGTGTTGAAGTCGAACATTCATGGAATCATCCGATTAGAGGTCAATGATGTAAACCCACTGTCGGAAGTGAGAAGGCCTATCATTGAGGCATGCAGGTCCCAAGGTACTAACTAGTTTCTAAGTCTAAGTCTTGGATGATGTGTTGAAGTCGACAGGAAAAGACTCATCGAAGGATGGCCTTGATGTATCCCTCATCAACGACACGAAACTGACATAGAGATGTAATGTGGTGAATCAAATGAGAATTGACTGACATGGGTACTGAAACTGGAAATTTGTGATGGTTGACCCTCAAAGCAGATACTTCCTTTGAACACTGAGGCACAAACGACAGAAACACGATATGGACCAAAACATGATGCAGTGGATATTATGACTTTCGTCGGGTGACCCAAAGGAGTAAAGAAACTCAGTGGATTGGTTTAGTGTAGAGGTTTAGCGAGTTAAAATGTATGTGAAGTCAATGTGTCATGTTCAAGGGCGACTGTAAGAGTGACCTGTGATGTTTTCAAGAACTGCTTGGCTTGCTTCCTTCAATTTTTTCCCCCATCCAAATAGATGAGTACCTCTTTTTTATTTTTTACGAGCTCGAGGAGGATAACATATGCTTGATATAACTTACCTTCGGTAAGTTCCTCTTCTTTTGTTTAACGAACCAGAAGAAGTAAGGGTTCGGTCCCATATGGGTCCTTCAATGTATAATTGTTTAACGAGTCCAGAGAAGGAAAACTCGGTTGTTTTTCATGTTTAGAAAGTCTGAAAATAACTTAAAGATGACTCCAGGTTTGTCCTTTTTCGTAATATTAATCTCCAAAGTCCGAAAAATAGATAAAATGCTACTCAGGAGACGCCCTTTCAAACCTTTTAATGAGTGTGAAAGGAAGCAAGATCACTCGACAATCTTTTCATGTTTAGAGAGTCTAAAAAGATCTTAAATGAGACTCCAGGGGGTTCATTTTTCGTATAACCTTTACGAGTTCGAAAAAGAGATAAAATTCTACTTGGCTACATTCTCATGTATTTACGAGCACAAGAAAGAACAAAGATTAAGCTTGGTATTGGTTTCATTTTTACGCAAGCTTGAAACAAAATTAAACTATGCTTGTAAATTCCCAACGTAGTTTCCAAAGGTTGGGATACCCATGGATGGTTGGTACTCTTCCCCCAGCTTGAAAAACTAGTGGCTTAACTCCAAAATGATAATAAAAGGCTGGAGACATGCCCCCCAAGCTTCATTTCATTCACCGACTTTGAGGTTGCCACCAATTTTTGTGCTAGATGGAGAAAAATGATAAGGGTGGATGAAATGAAGGTTCAAATACGAGACCTAACGAAAGACTCAACTTGTTAGGAGAGGTGACTATTTCATTTTTTAACGAGCTTGACACAAGAAAAGAACTATGCTCGAGGCTTCGGGTTCAATCCCCAGATTTTTGTTTCATTTTTTAATGAGCTTGCTACAATGAGGAAAACTATGCTCGTAACCTCTCCTTGATCATGGCTTCCAAGAGGACAATGCTCTGGAAGGAAGACATGTCAAGGGACAAACGTCAATCATGGATTCCATGAGATCTTCACTAGATGGAAGAAAAGCACTCTAGAAGGAATACATGTTGACGACCTCGATAGGAGTAAGGTGATCATGCTCTACTAACCCTATCGAAGAGATCACCATGTCAACTACTAGATCTAATTCACAAAAGGTTGAGCTTACCGTGAGAGGCTCATCTTCATCGGTAGCTGAAGACATGGGAGATAATGCCACATAATTGACCTGTGGTGGGGGCGATACCATCTGCATATAAGAACCGTTTAGGGAGGTCATTGGGTTGGTAATCAAGTCAGGACCAACGCATGAAAGTTGATCAATAACTACAATTCTTCCATCATGAGGGAAAGATATCACATGAAAAAAAGTGGACACAATAGCTTTCATGGTATAGACATAATCTCGCCCAAGGAGCAAATCAAAATCCAAGGGGTCCTAGAGTACCATAACAACAATGAACACAGTTTTCCCTCCCAAAGTTATGGGAAACTAAGGAAGGAATCCTAAATGGTGACTAGTTCTTTTGTTAAAAGCTAATAGATTCTATGTAACTAGTACAAGCTGAGGATAACCGAAAGATTGCCAAGCAATAGAGGATAAAATACTAACGGACGCACATTCATCTATCAGTGTGTGAGGAACGGACCAACCACAAACTTGTACTGTAATATTGAAAGGAATGTGGGAGGGAAGACAAGGTCTAGTTAGCACACCCCAATAAAAAAGGATGGCCTCATTACTTGGAGGGGGTTTCGTGGGAGAAGGAGGAATGCCCCCCAGCACGGTAGATTCTGTATCAACGAGAAAAACATGGTTAGTATCAGGTTTACTCTCTATAGGGAGAGTAGGATCGACCGATGATGGGATCAGATCGACCACTTGGGTTTTATTCTCCAAGGGGAGAATGGGGTCGATGGATGGCGGAACCGGATCGACTAGTTTGGCACTCTTCGGAGTAAGGGTGGGATTAACCGATGATGTAACCGGAGCAACCACTCTGGTAGTCGTCAAGGGAGGAGTGGGATCAATCAATGGAGGAACCAGATTGACCACTTTGGCACTCTTCGGAGGAGGAGTGGGATTGACCGATGATGTAACTGGAGCAACCACTTTGGCAGTCCTCAAGGGAGGAGTGGGATCGACTGATGGAGGAATCAGATCGACCACTTTGGCACTCTTCGGATGAAGGGTGGGACTGACCGATGAAGGGACTGGATCAGTCACTTAGGTTTCACTCTTTAGATGAAGAGTGGGGATGATCAATGACGGAACTGGATCAACTACTTGGGTTTGTGGTTCAATCGAGGATGAAACTAGATTGACCACCTGATCAATTGAACTGACCGGGGATGGAACCGGATTGACCAGTCCATCAACTAACGATGGGTTGGGGAAAATCTTACGATAACCAGTTGGAAGTTGAAGCTTTTCCAAAAGAGAAGAAGCCTCGTCCATACGAGGACAAAGGTGAGAGTAATGATCACCTTCGCATAACATGCAAGGAAATTTGACAGTTGTCTTCTTCTTACCAACCTGAACGTCACTAGTTGGCGGGGTGTCACTAGCATGTCCAGCAAAGGTCAATGACGCAGAAGACCACATTTCTAAGACCTTGGGGAGACCAAGGAAATCCTTCAGAAAGTGGTCACCCTTACAAAGACTACAAGGGAATTTGGGTTTCAGATTCTTCGTCTTAATCTTATCAACTGCATCAACACTCCCAGTACTATTAATAGTAGTTGGTTGCTTGGATCCAACATCTAATGTAATTAGAGGCTTGGTCCCTTTCTGGTTCTTCTTCTTCTTATCTTTTTGTTTCTTCTTCTTCTTATCAACCTGGTTACTCTTTTTAGATCTTTCACTAGGCGAAGAAGGAGAAAAGGAAGGAGACCTAATGGGTGAAGAAGGAGAAAGGTCGACATGAGGTTGATGTGTGGGTGGTGTGCTTACATCTGAATCACTTGCTGCATTCAATATTACCAGAGTGGAAAACAATCATACCGGTAACCCAATTGTGAGACCTGGAAAGCTCAAAGTAGCGATGTAAGGAGGACCAACATTTTCGTCAGAAGGAAAAACAAAAGGCTCCCTCGGAGCAGGGTTGCTCGATTGGTAGTTCCGGGAACTGACGCCATTAAACAAAGATCCAACCTAGAGGCTGCTAGGGAAAATAAACAACACACGCTAAAAATCTAGGAAGCAATCAAACAAACAAAACCTTCTCATAGTGAACACACTAGTTGGTGATGAAATCCAACGTCGTGGGAACAATGTAAGAAGGGGCTGAGATAAAGTGGGTGGAAAATTTACGTTGATGACCTGCTTAACGGACTTACACCCTGGTGCAAGCTCCCACACATAATCGTGGATATACCCTCCAAGGAGCCCAAGTGAGTTTGGCCAACGTCGATTCCAGGTACCGTGAAGACTTGTCCCTCCACAGTCACCTCGTGTAAAGACCCTAAAGAGATAGGCTACTAAGGTTACCAATTACAACAATGATGCTTGGGGAAACAGTCGACAGTCCGATCCACGCACAAAAGTAGGGTATCTAGCCCGAAATCAACTCGAGAGGCTCCCACACATAATCGTGGGTATACCCTCAAGTGACCCCAAATAATACATGCAATCTCTACACTGAGACTAACAAAGAAGGGTGAGTAACTCTGCCGACCCTAATGCGATCTCGTGATTGACCCTTATGTTAGAAGGGCTTCCCAGGACAAAATGTAGTAAATGGATTTCACCACTCCCTAACTCAAGATTCTATGTTTGTTTATAGCTTTGGAAAGTTATCTTTCACAGCTATTCCAAAGCCCTACACCCTAAGCTAATGTAGGTTTGCTACCAGAAAATATAAAAATGTCTAATAAATTTTAGTTTAGCGCTTGATTTTAAAGGTTGTTGTTTACACAAGAGGAAATGGCATGGAATAAATGATGTTTGACCGACTCTAAAAAATGCAAATAAATGAGAATGCAAATATTTCACTTCGATGAAAGCTATATTACAAGAAAGAGAAAATGTTTATCATTCCCAGATGCACAATGTCTCGAAATGCCAAAAACCATGCAATTTCGCTACTTCAAATGCAAGCTAGTTTCATTATCCAAAAGCAAGAATGCATCTACCTTCTTTGTTTGATTCTAAACTCCTCTATCTCCTTCTCCTCCATGGAGAGCCTTCATTATATAGGATTTGGAGGCTTAACCGCCATGGAGAGGATCTCTCATCAGATCCACTAAAAAAGGGATCTCTAAGATATTTAGGAAGAAAATATTTCTTAAGGATTTTAGGGAGGAAACATCTCTCAAGGATTTTAAGGAGGAAATATTTCAACCATCCATGAGATCCTCCACCTTCCCTAAAAAATAGGAAACCAAATGTGAGGTGGATTCTCACACTTAATTAATTTATTTTTCATGAATATTAATAATAATTCATGTGCACTTGATTCTCACACTTAATTAATTTCTTTTTCATGAATATTAATGATAATTCATGTGCACTTGGTATTTTGGCCTTCATGTAATATATCCCTCCTCCACATTGACTAGGGATTGTAACATAGGTTATTCCATGGTGTCAAGGTGTATGAGACACTTATATGACACTTACGACACTTAGAGCGAGGTACCTAGGTGTGCAAATTTCATGTGTAACAGGGGCAACATTCCTGGTCAGTATGGGAAGCTAAAATGTGTAGAGTATATTTCCCTTGTTCGAAATAATTTGAGTGGAATAGTACCTAGAGATCTTGGCGAGCTGGGAAATTTGAAAACACTTTGTCTTTGGGTAATTGTTTTTTATGGTGGTATTCCTCCTAAGATAGTAAATTTGAGCAAGCTTGTCTGGATTGAAGAAAATGTCGGCATCGAAGACGGGGCTCCACCCAAAGTCACCACCCACGAGAACCTATGTCCACTGGCAAATGCATTGAACCCACACCAAAGGCCCTTCCTTAAATCCTAAGTTTCCACACCTTCCGTCACTCCACACCAGTACCACAACTCCCAAGAGAAAACCTCCACTACAATGGTTTCGACGTAGTTGAGGGTCATCATAACTAACAGTCTCCCACATTTCAAAGGGAACACACACATGCAACATTGAATACTAATGCTACACCCAAGACAATTCATATGTGTGAACATCATAGCCCACCTGCCATACGTCTCGTGGTGTGTCTCATTATAACGGTGCATTGATTATTGGGTAAATAAAATTTGATTTCCAAAATGGTATGGGGGTGAAGCCACACACCCCATTTTTTATGAGTGAACATTGATCTAGGAATTCTATGAGATATTTCTCTACAAAAATCCTTTGATGAGGACCTTTTACTGACACTTAATTGCATGTGAACATGAGCAAATAATCATTTAGCATTGCATATGTATGTGAGAAAAATCATCATAATTATGTGCATATCTTAAATTAAATCTCTACTTAATCAAACAATAATGTAATAAAAAACTCACACATATAATTTGACACCCATGTGTTAACGGAGTTCACCAGAACCTTCTGGCTACATCTCTGGATCCTCTTGGAATACAAATCTCTTTATTATCCTTCCCCAAGGGCTGAAACCTTATAACAAAATGTGGCACATGCTCCTTACAGGGCTAAAACCTAGAGAAACCTTCTCTTACACAAAGAGCTTAAGTCTCTCACATAAGTGACATTTCTCCAAACACTAGAAGGACTACATTCCTCTCAATGCAAAGCTCTCTCAAAGGGACCTAAAGGCCTCCAAGGGGTCTCCCCCCATAATTCTTACATAAGGAATTTATATAGTTTCCCTTTCTCTGTAATTCAAGGAAACAATATCCACAAATTTAGGATCTAAATAACAACTCAAAGACAAAAATGAGAAAGCATCTCAACCAACCTTAACTACCCCTTGAGATTAGGAAACCACTTGTGATAACATGAGGAAGAATCACAAACCAACTCATAAGACTCCAAACTTCCTCTTGAAATTTAGAAACTAATTAGGTGACTTAATAAGAAGCCACCTTAGCCTAGTGATTTGCATTTCCATTGAGCTCCCTTTTGATGTGGAAAAAAGATTTTTTATCAAAATTTGAGAGTGTTTTATGGATACTCAAGATGAGTGTGCTCAAGGCATTACTCCCCAGCATTGATTGACCAATCATGGCTCTAATTATTAGCATCGAGGCCCAAAGGAAAATTAGTGTTTTGAGTCCCTCTTCCTTTGTGATAGACAAGCCCTTCCACAACGAATATGCCTCGACGAGATTGTTGGATACGTTCCCAAGTTCCCATGCATAATAAGCAATCTAATTTCCTTCGAGATTGTGTGGACTCCACCCCACACCTGCCACCCCTAATACTATACATATATATTCTCATCTAAAGCAACAAGTCCCATAGCTTAAATGAATGGTTTCAACATCAAAGGAATCAAAGATGAAGCAACAAGGACAAAGGTTCGATATTTAGATGTAATGGATAAAAGCTAAACATTACTTGTCCATGGTAATGAGGAAGACAATCTAGGAGAGCTACAAATTGTTAGAAGAAATATGAAAAGCTAGTAAGAACCTTGAGGAATGAGTGTATCCCCGTACAATGTAATCCTTGAATTAATGAAGATCCAAAACCTATTATTTACTAGTTTTCTCAATATTGGGTTTATAAGGTAAACTCTACATTGTTACTATGTACATGATTAATTCCTTCAACAATGTATTTTCTAAATTTAATTTATAGTGTGCAATTTGAACATAATTTATCCACAATGAAATAACAAGTAGAATTATACATTTAAAATTTCCAAAATAATAAGGGTAAAAACTAATTTATTTTTAAGAAGTGTGTGTGAAAATGAATTATTAAGCTTTTAATCAATTAACCAATGACTATATACATGAAGTAAAGCATACCAAACAAGTTAATGAGATTTTACTATTTATGATTCATCAATATGATAAGGATGTGATTTGGAAAGTGTTCTAGATCACTAGGGTTTGAATGAACAAAACAATATATAGTGAATTGCAATAACAAAACTTTATGAAACAAGGTTGCATGGGAGCATATACCTACCACATATAAGTACATTTTCATTTATTACAAGTTTGAGAATTGCATAATAAATTATTAATTTAATATTTTTTAATTTGTTTTTGTTTAATTGATTTGATGATTGCAATATGTGTTTTATCTTAATAAACTTAAAAAATTAAAACTTTAATATGTTTGCATCTATTTTCCTTATGATGCATGATGCATCATTGTAAAGACATTTCTTCTAAATGTTGGTATGGGCATTGAGCTGGAATGAAATATTTCCTTAGAACTTTCTGATGGAATAATTTATTTCCATGAAAATGTTTATGACTAATGTCATAGGATAACTATCAATTAACAGGCATCATCTAGAGATTCATGAGCACAAATTCATGAAAGATGTTGGATGGTGCCAGAACATTTTCCACATAACAGATGCTTATTTCACATCTACTACTTATTTTATTGTTTTATTATTATAGGTTGGCTAATTGGCAGCATGAAACATTCATGACTTTAAGAGATCTCGGACGGTGGACGGTGGTAGATCATTTTCCACATAGCAAATGCTTATTTCTTGTAAGCATATAAGCACTCGTGATAAACTTTTTACCACGTTTTCATGATCCTAAATCAATTATTTAAGTACTATGCAGTAAGCTTTTACTAACACGGATTAACGTATTAGTTTTATCAAGATGAAAAACATATATATATAAGTACCACAAATGAATTACTACCTTATTTTATTTTATTGTTTTATATGTTTGCTATGTGTGAAAAACTTATGACGGGGGCCACTTAGAGGTTGAGATTTGTTTCAAAGTTATTTTAAATTAAAAGTATATAGTGATCAACATGTACAACATTGAATACTCTATAGTTAGCTAGATGCTTATTATTTGCGTGCAAACTATGGCAAGGAAAAATGAAATAATGTGAAATTAAGGAAAGTGAGTCAATGTACAACATTGAATACTCTATAATTAGCTAGATGCCTATTATTTGTGTGCAAACTATGGCAAGGAAAAATAAAATATTGTGAAATTACGGAAAGTGAGTTGGCATTAAATTCAAAGGAGTTTGTTAGATTCCATACTTGGAAACCGAGTTGGCATTAAATTCGAGGTTAAATTTGTACGAGATGATAAGGTTTGTCATATTCCATACACCCTTCTTCATTTCTTTACATCATATGCCGTTCCTTTTTCTTGGTTTGAAGAGCTCGTTAGAAAACAATTATTACAGGGCCAACTCCAAATCCTTTGCAATAAGACATTCAATTGATCGACCAATCACTTAATAGATAAATAGTTTTTAAAATAATATGAAAATTTACGACAACAAGTAACATCCTTATCGTTACGACAACAACTCTTTAACATGTGCAAAAAAAAAAATTGTTTAAGGTGTGTGCGCGCGTGTAAAAAGGAACAGACACACTTGACTCTACGTTGCCACCCGACAACCAACAAGACGCAACCACGATGATCACAACAAGAAGACTTAAGGCGCACAACAAGTAACTGCAAGCAATAAACAACCACTGGGTTATGTACCGTACGAACACAGATGGAAGAATCCATAGTAGTAGATTTTACTATTTCTACACAGGAAAGCGGGGCGTTTAATATTAGTTCTCTGCTCCGGAGAGAGAGAAGGTCAGATAGGCTCCTGGCCGACTGCTCAAGCAGAAACTAGTAATCTCCGTCAGGTGTGTCGCAAGAGTGGAAACCCTGCCTTTAAAGGGCCCGAGACTCTTGATACGGCACTGGATTCTTTACACAAAAATAATCACACACACCGACTTATATACAGAGCGACTAGCTTTATCAGATCGAAGAGTCTAACATCATACAACTGTGAGTTTGGACAATTCCAAAATTCGACAGGTTACTAAGTCCAACCTTAAAATAATGTAAAAATCAATTAATTTCAAATCCCCATTTACTAACCCATAGTAACTCCTCATACTTAAATTCAAGGACATTTCATGATATATGTTTATCTATAACCGTAATTATTATAATAACATACCATGCATGAATAACTTCATTACATTTACCTCACTTACCTTGCAATAAGATAACATCCACGTTACATCTTATACGTTAGTATCAATAATAAAACTACAATGACATCACCATAAAAGCTAGCATCATTACCTTTATAATATAAGGACTTGCAAATTAACTAACTATTTTCATAGTAAAACTACAATGACATCACCATAATGCAACCATGTCATCGCCTTCTATAGCACAATATCATTGCAGTTAAATAATGATGACTTTATCTTTTGTTTGTGATTAATAGCAAAGGAACTACCAAATACCTGTCCCTAACAACCATGTATTTGCCTTTATAATCGAGTAGCGGTGTAATCTGACTAATAATGGCCTTCATTATTGTCAATAAAATAATCGTTGATTAACATAATAAGTTAAATTCAATGGGAAACATATTGCATCATAATTAAAACTGATAATGGCTTCATTCCAAGACACTGTAAATAAATATTCGATGATAACATAATAACTTAAATTCAAAATGGAACATATTATAAAAAGAGAACCATTCTTTAACCGCTTTCGAATGCAACCATATATATATAAATACGATTATTTAGAAAGACCTTTGTTTAACAAAGGCCTTCTCATTAAAATTTTAAACACTACAAATTTTTCAAATAATTTTAAATTTATTTTTTTTTTTTTTTTTTTTTTAAATATTCATTGGAAAAAAATAATTTTATTCCCCACTAACGAGAACTATACTATGGATAACAACCTTA
>ML783630.1:723348-735161 GCA_009831015.1 Picea engelmannii | reverse complement strand
ATCCTTTGTCTTATGGTTTGCATTTTCTCTTCCATTTCTTGGATCGCTTCTGGTCCCACCAGGACCCTATCCTCAAGCCGATCCCAACTCAAGGGCGTCTGACACGGTCGCCCATAAAGAAACTCAAAAGGCGTCATCTTAATGGTGCTCTGGTAACTGTTGTTGTAAGCGAACTCTACTAGAAGCAAGAATTCCTCCCAACGCTTTTGTTGGTCCATAACGTACATGCGCAACATGTCTTCCAAGGTTTGGTTTGTTCATTCTGTTTGTCCGTCAGTCTCTGGGTGATACGCAGTACTGAAATTAAGTTGGGTTCCCAAGGCCTCTTGGAAACTCGTCCAAAATCGTCCAGTAAACATCGATCCTCAATCGGATATAATCTTTTTAGGCACGCCATGCAGCCTCACAATCTCACTGATGAAAACTCTAGCTATGTCAGGTGCCTGATACGTCATACGCACAGGAATAAAGTGAGCACTCTTCGTCAGAGTGTCTACTACTACGAAAATCGAGTCGTGTCTCCTTGCCATTAGTGGCAATCCAACAATAAAATCCATCGAAATAACTTCCCATTTTGATTCTGGAATGGCATGTGGTTGAAGTAATCCTGTCGGGTGTCTATGTTCAGCCTTTACCTACTGACACTCTAGACATCTAGCCACAAAGTTGACTATGTCGGCCTTCATTCCTTTCCAGAAGAATAAGGGTTTAAGGTCTGCCCTCATCTTCGTGACTCCTAGGTGAGCCATGTAAACTTCTCTATGAGCCTCGCTCAGGATCAACATCCTCAACTCGTCATTTGGCGGTACATAAATCCGACCTCTAAACCTCAATAACCCATCTCTATCAAAGGAAAATCCCTCATATCGTGGTACCATCATTGTATTTTGTCCGATAAAACCCTCGACCTCTTTGTACCAGTCATCATCACGTTGTAAAGTGAGAATCCTCTCACATAGATTCGTCTGAAGAGGCAACATCGAAAAGATGCGCGGCCTCCAACTCAAGGCATCCGCCACTCGATTCATTGTTCCCTTTATGTAAGTGATCTCAAAGTCGTACTCGTTAAGCAATTCTGACCAAAGCCGTTGTCGCGCGTTCAGGTCGTTTTGCGTAAAAACGTGTTGCAGCCTACAATGATCAGTCTTTAATTCAAATTTTTGTCCAACAAGGTAGTGTCTCCAGACTTTCAAGGCATATATGATGGCTAATAACTCAAAATCGTGCATCGCGTAGTTCTCCTCATGCCTTCTCAATTTCCTCGAAATGTAAGCAATCACTCGTCTGTCCTGCATCAAGACTCCGGTTAAACCTTCATTGGATGAGTCAGTGCATACCAAGAAGTTTGCGTCCATGTCAAGGACCTTTAGTATCGGCGCTGTGGTCAACAACTCTTTAAGCCTCCGAAATGCTTCCGCGCATTTCTCGGTCCAAACAAACTTCTTGTTTTTCTTCTGCAATTCCGTGATCGAATTTGCTATCTTCGAAAATCCCTCGACAAACCGTCGATAGTATCCTGCTAAACCCATAAAACTACGCACTTCTGTGACATTCATCAGCGCAATACATTCCATAATAGCCTCAACCTTTGCTGGATCCACGGCGATGCCTTCGCCAGAGATGACATGCCCTAAGTAGTGAATCCTCGATTGATAAAAAGAGCATTTGGACAACTTCCCATACAGTTTGTGCTCTCGCAAACACTGTAGTACCAAGCGCAATTGCTCGTCATGCTCCTCCGTCATCTGAGAGTAGATCAAAATATCGTCAATGAATACTTGGATGCACTTGTCCAGGTACTCGTGGAACACCCTATTCATCAAACTCATAAATACCCCTGGGGCGTTTGTCAGCCCAAATGGTAAAACAGTAAACTCGTAATGTCCAAATCTTGTCTTAAAGGCGGTCTTAGGGACGTCATCCTCCTTGATCTGTAACTGGTGATACCCTGATCGCAAATCGATCTTGGAGAACACCGTCGCACCGTTCATTTGATCGAACAGATCATCAATTCTTGGTAAGGGATACTGATTCTTGATCGTAGCCTTGTTCATTTTACGATAGTCAATGCAAAGCCTCCATGCTCTGTCCTTCTTTCGTATGAAAATAACCGGTGCACCCCACGGTGACACACTAGGACGTATCAATCCCAGGTCCAGCAACTCCTTCAGTTGCATTTTCAACTCTTGCAACTCCGGGGTCGACATCCGATAAGGAGTTCTTGCTATTGGTTCGGTCCCCGGTTTCAGGTCTATAGTAAACTCCAATTCTCTCTCCGGCGGCATCCCAGGTAACTCCTCTGGAAATACGTCTGCAAACTCCTTCACCATCGGAAGGTGTTCTAGACCTTCCGCTACTCCCTTTTCGTTTAGCGCAAGGATCGCATAAAGCTTGCACCCCTTGCGCATACTCTTCCGTAACTGTAAGGAAGTGACGAACCTCAGTGATACTCCCTGGTTTCGTCCTACAATAACACGTCTCTGTCCCTCATCATTGATCAAGCTCAACCGTTTCATCTTACAGTTGAGTATCGCCTCATGCAATTCCAACCAATCCATACCAATCACGACGTCATAAGATCCTAAGATCGTGACGTACAAGTTGACCCTTGTGACAAACTCTCCCAGGTTAAGGGCACAGCCTATAACCTTTCCTCCAACCTTTTGTTTGGCTCCTGAAGCCATCTCTACGAAGCTAAACTCGTCCTGTTCGACTGCCTTTACCTTAATCCTTTTTAGCGCTGCACCAGAAATGAAACTCTCAGTAGCACCTGGGTCTATCAAAATACTAAGGGTCTGGTCAGCGACAGTACCTGCCGTCTCGAGCACAGTCGACTAGTGCTCTGCCTTGCGGTTATTCACTTCCGCATGAATCCGATGGGCCTTGCCCATATCTCCCACGGTAGTGGGTCCGGCTGATCCGGACACTTTGGTCCTCTCCATAGGACAGTCGCGCTGGTAGTGTGGCTCCCCACACGTCCAACACCCCTTCTTCGGCCCAGTAGTCCTAGTACCCAAAGTAGAAGATGACGGCCCACCGGCCTGGAACCCAGGTCTGTTCTGCTGAACATGCCTAAACTTCTGCTGCTGTGGGCGACACTGCTGCTGATGTTGTGGTCCCCAATAAGGTGTTCGCTGCTGAGGTGGCGGTCGTCGGGGTGTAGTGGAAGTGGATCCTCTCTGAAAGCCACGATATCCCAGCGTATGTCTCGCTGGTGTTTGATGCTGCGGTGTACCAGATGAACCTTGCCCGGCTGGTCTTGCTGGAGTCCTAGTCTGACCCCCACTGATAAGCTCCTCCTCTGCTATGAGGGCCTTTTGGACAACATCATGCAAGGTTTGAGGCATCAGGATCCTAACCTTTGCACGCAGGTTGTCGTTAAGGCCAAACACGAACCTGTTGACCTTGAGCTTCTCAGTGCTAAGGTGCGGAGCATAACGGAGCAGCTCCATAAAACGTGCCTTGTACTCGAGCACCATACGACCTCCCTATCGTAATGCGTTGAACTCATTGAGCTGACACTCAATGAATTCCTCTGAAAGGTACCTCTCTCGGAACCGTTCCTCGAACAGTTCCCATGACACGTCTTCAACGGCCATGTTCAGCTGCGTCAGGAGCGTCTTCCACCATAAAAGAGCGCTCCCCTTCAATTGAAAGACCTCCATGCGGACCTTCATGTTGGAGGTATAATCGCGAAGTGCGAAGCACATCGCCATATTCTCCAACCATGCCTCGGCAGCGGCGCCATCCGGGGCACCAAAGAACTTGAGAAATTTTACCTTCTCGAGTTCACGATGAATGCTACCTGTAACGGCCGGTGCGCGCGGTGGAACCTCAGCGGGTGCCGGCGCCTTGGCCTCGTCTCTGTCCAATCAGCTGATCAGTGCCTCAGACATGCTCTGAAAAGACCTCATCATCCCGACCATGTCTCCAACCGCTATCTGCTCCTATCCGAGAACCTTCTCGCCTCCCTGGGGGTTAGACCCCTCATGCGTGGATGCTACTGGAGGCGTCACGCCTCCTCCCCTAGCACCCCGTCGTCTGCCTCCGCGGCGTCCTCTAACCATGATTACCTGCACGCACACAATCAACTCGATCAGCAACAGTATAATCAAATCTAATCATGCCAACGAAAGTCGTAGTGAATCCCAAGTCGCGGGTCGAACCGACTCTGATACCATATGTAACATCCTTATCGTTACGACAACAACTCTTTAACAGGTGCAAAAAAAAAATTTGTTTAAGGTGTGTGCGCGCGTGTAAAAAGGAACAGACACACTTGACTCTACGTTGCCACCCAACAACCAACAAGACACAACCACGATGATCACAACAAGAAGACTTAAGGCACACAACAAGTAACTGCAAGCAATAAACGACCACTGGGTTATGTACCGTATGAACACAGATGGAAGAATCCATAGTAGTAGATTTTACTATTTCTGCACAAGAAAGCAGGGTGTTTAATCTTAGTTCTCTGCTACGGAGAGAGAGAAGGTCAGATAGGTTCCTGGCCGACTGCTCAGGCAGAAACTAGTAATCTTCGTCAGGTGTATCGCAAGAGTGGAAACCCTGCCTTTAAAGGGCCCAAGACTCTTGATACGGCACTGGATTCTTTACACAAAAATAATCACACACACTGACTTATATACAGAGCGACTAGCTTTATCAGATTGAAGTGTCTAACATCATACAACTGTGAGTTTGGACAATTCCAAAATTCGACAGGTTACTAAGTCCAACCTTAAAATAATGTAAAAATCAATTAATTTCAAATCCCCATTTACTAACCCATAGTAACTCCTCGTACTTAAATTCAAGGACATTTCATGATATATGTTTATCAATAACCGTAATTATTATAATAACATACCATGCATGAATAACTTCATTACATTTACCTCACTTACCTTGCAATAAGATAATATCCACGTTACATCTTATACGTTAGTATCAATAATAAAACTACAATGACATCACCATAAAAGCTAGCATCATTACCTTTATAATATAAGGACTTGCAAATCAACTAACTATTTTCATAGTAAAACTACAATGACATCACCATAACGCAACCATATCATCGCCTTCTATAGCGCAATATCATTGCAATTAAATAATAATGACTTTATCTTTTGTTTTTGATTAATAGCAAAGGAACTACCAAATACCTGTCCCTAACAACCATGTATTTGCCTTTATAATCGAGTAGCAGTGTAATCTGACTAATAATGGCCTTCATTATTGTCAATAAAATAATCGTTGATTAACATAATAAGTTAAATTCAATGGGAAACATATTGCATCGTAATTAAAACTGATAATGGCTTCATTCTAAGACACTGTAAATAAATATTCGATGATAACATAATAACTTAAATTCAAAATGGAACATATTATAAAAAGAGAACCATTCTTTAACCGCTTTCGAATGCAACCATATATATATATATACGATTCTTTAGAAAGACCTTTGTTTAACAAAGGTCTTCTCATTAATATTTTAAACACTACAAATTTTTCAAATAATTTTAAATTTAATTTAATTTTTTAAATATTCATTGGAAAAAAATAATGTTATTCCCCACTAACGAGAACTATACTATGGAAAACTACCTTAATAACATATAGAAAACCTATTTTGATAACAATCACTATATAGAAAGACTTATTTTGATAAGGACCACTATAATATAACAAAGGTTTTTTTTTTTTTTTAATTTGATTTGGTATTGACAATCTTTCATTTTAATAATTTTCTATGAATATAAAGTTGTAGTTGAAACATTTCTTAAAAAAGATTGAGAAAGAAAAAAAACAAGCAAATTCAAAGTGTGTTATAATTTAAAATTTTTAAAAAGTGAAAACTCTACAAATTTAAGGGCCAAAAATCTAGAAAATAGTTATATCATTTAAAATACTTTCACAACCAAATTTAAAAACAAGTTATGGCAACCTAATTTACTTTCCAGCCAGCGGACGCACAGGTGCAGAAAGGTTTCTGTTCAAACAGCAACGCACAGGTTACGGTTGTCAAGGTTTAAGGTTCAGAAATGGAGTTCTGCTAATGCATTAAAAGCCATTTTCTAAATTGAGACAATTCCAAACCGGCATTTAAGATCCCTGTTGTTTCACTGTCGTTTCAATCCGCCATTCACTGTCATATGAATAAATTACCGCTAAATCTAAAGTCACCCAACCGATCTGTCAGTCAAAAATCTTGGAGCATAAATTTTGGAAATAATCGTGCAATGGATCTACCTGCAGCGTCTGTTCCAGCCTATCCCAGATTACAACCATGAGCGTGAAGACAAAGTCTACGCTTGGGACCCTTATTGCAATTAATCTTCATTCCAAAAGTATCCTGGAATGAAGCGGCGGTGCGTCACCCTTTAACTCCGGGAACGCAGTCAAGTATTGGGTTACGCTGGGTCCAAGAAGGAGGTTACAGTTGTCTATTGAAATCGCCGGGAGGGGTTCGAAGTCTACCAGAAAGGATGCACTCGACTCAACGGACTGGAACAGGTGCTAAGCGGAAGGAAGGCTGGGACTTGCGCAAGGGAAGATCAACAATGCTGAGTTTAAAAAGGGCGCGGGTCAACGCTGTAACGCCTCCAGTGTCAACAAGGGTTCGTTGTAAATTTCCAACATATCATTGCCCAGCGAAAATAAAAGCAGCCATAAGGATGCTACCACCGCTGGCTTAAATGAAGGCCGGCGAGAAAAGTTGCACGCTCGCATCTCACCCAAACACAACCAGAACCGCAAGGTAGTAGCATCACCAAATCGTTGCCTTGCAAACGATTAACCCTAGAGCTGAATAGGTACGATACCACTGTCCAACAAGACATACATTGATGTCTTGGACTGCTATGACTATCCAACAAGGAGGGGTCCCAGCACTGGTGCGCAGAGTAAAAATCAAATGGTAAACATAGAGGCGAGATCGAAATTCAATAAATTACAAGAACTGCGCTCACAGTAACGTCATCGCAGACAATAAGTAAAGAAGGAACAGAACTAGGGTCAACCCCCAAATTTTAATTTTCACAGTCAATTAAGTCACAAGCATTAATATGTATGACCTCACATACCCCGTCGGACACCGAGATTCATCAATAATTTCGCCGAGAAGGATCCGCAAGTGCTGAGATTTATCAACAAATCACAGAGATTACACAAGGAAGCGTTGGGTGATAAGCCAAGAACCCTCCAAGATTGCCAACAAAATGCAGGAAGAAGGGATAACAATACGCAGAAATAAAATCGGCCGCAACAAGGTGCACAATCACCAATCCAGGAAGTAAGATAAACCAGATGCATGGGTCAGGCTGAAAAGCGCAAGTCGAACAAGCAAGTGGGATCAACAGGTGAGCGACGCACGGTGAGAGGAAGACAACGTAAACGACTAGGTTTCGGGGTTAATAACAGTCATCCAAGCGGAAGACATCAATTACTAAGGACCACAACATAAGTAGTCGTTTAATGATATAATGCAATAGATGAAGCATAAAATAATTCTTGGTTCACCCTTTACCGAATCACAACAGCTAAGTTAACAATTTTTACCATAATACAATTAGAATTGCCGAAGTAAATAATACGCATTCTACTTTACCAAATAAAAGACCATACCGTTGCCTAACGCCCGCCTCGATTGATGTCTCGCGCTCCTTGCCGCTCCTGCTCACCGACCGTCGAGACTACACCGGTACCTCCCAGCCAATCGCTAGGGGTACTCTGCTTCCCCCTTAGCCCCCCTGAGCTGCAAAGGGGCCACACCAATCCAGATGGTAAGTCTAGCTTCCTAGCTCGCCTCGCAAGGCCGAGCTACCACTCCTATCCGAGCTGGAAATTCCCAACTCCTCACAAGCAATCAGTCAAGTCACAATCCGGCAGCGTAACGTTACGCTAACAACCAATCCCTTTCTTTCTCATCTCCCTTTTCTTTTATAGAGTTTTGAGACCCACCAACTTTCCCTAAATCACATTTTAATTAGTTTTAATAAAAATACTAAATGATCTCATTTGCACAAGTGTCATCCATCCCCCTCTTTCCTCAAGTAATTAATTTCTTTAATTTATTAATTTACTCATTTCCCTCACCCACCTAGAGTCGCTCCTAAATTTACTCCTAGGTGTTCCTAGATCCCCTTACATGTTTTAAATACTTTCCTTAAAAAAAAGATGTTACTAAATTAGCTCAAATTAGCAGGTTCTTAATTTCAGATTCCTTACTATGTTGACCTTGCTTTTTACCATGAGTTCCCATCTTTCATTTATTAAGTTTCCTCCATTACTTAGTTTCATAAATCTTATTATTCCCTTCTTTCCCCTTTTATTAAATCCCAAAACAGTAGTTGCGTTATTAAATCTTTCCTTTTTATTATTTATTTATTATGTTTTGTACTTTCACAAGTTAGGAAATAATTTCTTCTTTGCAAAATTTCAAAACCATTAGTTTTAATTTAATTCTTACTCTCATCATTTACCCCAAGAATTTTATGAAGACCCAACTATTACTTAAGTGGGTTTTTGTTTAAATTGTTAATTTTTATTCTAGGGTCTTTTTCTTAAGGTTAGACTAAATTTTTACCCTAAAAAAGTTTTAGACTTGGGACTTAGATTCTGAACTGGGTGACATTTGGTTAGGGAAGTTGTTTAAGGATTTCTTAAGGCGTTAATGTCTTAGGGCCATCTAGGTTCGTTCTTCCTCAACATCAATGCGACGTGCCCTTCAGGACGCACCACGTGCTCCAAGGATGCCACTCGCCTCGGTTGTTTCTTTTGCGCGACGTGCCCTTCAGGATGCACCACATGCTCCAAGGGTGCCACTCACTTCTTGTGTTCCTTTGCGCGACGTGCCCTTCAGGATGCACCACGTGCTCCAAGGGTGCCACTCGCTAACTTATGTTTCTTTTGCGCGACATGCTCTTCAGGATGCACCACGTACTCCAAGGGTGCCATTCGCCAACTTGACTTATTGGTAGACATCTATAACCCCTGGAGTCAACACTCCGCCAGGTGAACTTGTGGGAGACTAAGGGCTCTAAGGAATAAGGCCCCTGCCTTATTGCGCGCCCCTTAGGATCATCGTGAGTGATTGTTGCAGTCTTCCCTCACGGCATCGTGGATCCTCTCGAACTAGGTAATCGTTAACCTACAGTTCGAGCCATGGTGGGAGTGCTAGTAAGCTGTGGCAGGGCTGTTGTCCACACCTCTCCCTCAACCTCTCAAAATCGTGTGTGTGATCCCTTTACTCCATATGTGAGTCTAGTCGGCAAGCTATCGTCAGCCTGCATCATCAACAATCGTGTCAGAACATGTCCACAAAATATCATCAAATCAACGAAATATCACAGTAAATAAATCAACCCAAATAGCACACTCCCTGACTCGATCCAGAGTCCAAGGGGTTACGTCGATGCCTCTGCATCCTCAAGGTCAGAAACCCTGCACACTCAGTAAAACTGAGTCAATAGCACCTGTCTAAGTCAAGCAGTAAAACATCATGTCATCTAACATAACGCATCATAATCAAGGACAAATGTTTTAATATCATAATAGTCCGGATCACTTGCGAGCAAGTGTCCTCTAAGAATAAGTTTTCTCAGTGCGCCAGAGCGGGATGTTACACTTCTTTGTTTCTTTACATCATATGTCGTTCCTTTTTCTTGGTTTGAAGAGCTCGTTAGAAAACAATTATTACAGGGCCAACTCCAAATCCTTTGCAATAAGACAATCAATTGATCGACCAATCACTTAATAGATAAATAGTTTTTAAAATATTATGAAAATAAATAATTTGATTTAATAAAGTTAAACTTAGGAATATGGATAAATTGTTTTGGTCAATGCTTAAACTAATACAGAGTCAACCGAGTAAGCTTTTATCAAGATGAAAAACATTAATAATATAAAATTGTTTACATTATAAAAGATAATAGAAATTTTATTTAAGTGTAAGGCCTTCCAATTTCAGGGCCTCAATAATAAATAAATATCTATTTTGTTGTTTCCTCCTGAAATAATCTACAATTTAACTTATGGTTTTCTTTCATGGTTTTTCTTTGGTTTTTCTTTATACCAGGAGTAAATTGATAAACAACATAATCACAACAAAAACATAATAAAATACATACCTCAACATAATCACAATAACAACATAATAAAATACATACCTTGACCTGCAGGTTGGTTGATTTAGTCCATGGTTCTCTTGTTCTTGAGCTTGCCCAAACTATCCAACTGAATATTAACCTCCCAACCAACTAGGAACAACCTTTGGCTCCCTAGCTCCAAGAATCCTTACGGTTTCCTAGCCCCCAAGCCCAAAGTTCCCCACAACAGCAGTGCCCCGTGATGTTAGAATTTTCAGATTCCAACCCAGTTTCAGTCTCACTCATTTTTCTACCAAAGTTAAATGTCGAAACTCCAGTTTCAGCACTGTTTCAGCATATGTCACAGCGGTGTTTCAGTATATGTCTCAGCACTATTTCAGCATATTCTCAGCACTGTTTCAGCGTATGTCTCAGCATTGTTTCAACATATACTCAGCACTGTTTCAACATATGTCTCACCACTGTTTCAGCATATTACTCAGCATTGTTTCAGCATATGTCACAGCAGTGTTTCAGCATATACTCAGCACTGTTTCAGCATATGTCTCAGCACTGTTTCAGCATATGTCTCAGCACTGTTTCAGCATATACTCAGCACTGTTTTAGCATATACTCAGTGGTGTTTCAGCATATGAAACAGTGGTGTTTCAGCATATAAAAACTTAACAGAAAATAAACTTCAGAACTGAAACATGAGGATTCTGAACATTGTTTTCAACGCAGAAATAAAATATCAACAATATGCAAAACTCAAAAAGTATAGACACAAAGATTTTCAGTCTAACTTCGACCCTGGAAAAACCCACAAGGGGAAAACCAGTGAGAGAGGGCTTTGTATTATTTATGAGCTTCTGAGAAATTCTTTTACAGCATATTCATCTTCAGATATTTACACAAACTTATCTGGACATTCCTGTAGCTTTGCTCCTCGATTTCTGAACCAGAAATCCATACAACTGTACGGCTGCCCCAGCAATTAATGTTGTACAGATTGTCCCAAAATTTGTGCCAAAACTCTGCTAAGACTGTACAGAAAACCCAGCATGAACAACTCCTTGTAAACCGTGATGTACGGCCCCCAAGATTCGTGCCAAACAATACGGACTGTACGGAAATACACTCAAAAATATATTACAGCAGTTACCTCAATTTCTGTGCCAACAAATGTTGTACGGCAACCTTGGAATGCATGCCAATACTCTCAGAAATTGCAGCTGTTGTCCTTCTCAATTTCTGTGCACATTACATGTTGTATGACCTCCACAAATCTGTATGGTATGGCCTGTTCTTCCTTGCTGTCTGAAATCTGTACTTCTCTTTGCCTTGGGATGCGTGCTCTCCTTCAGCAAATGTTGTCTCTTTTCTTAGCTCGAACTCTCTCTTTCTCTCTGGCATCTCACCAAAGATCTGACCTTGGCATCTCACCAAAGGTCCCTTCTCTTGGCATCTCACCAAGAGTCTCTTGATCTTGGCATCTCACCAAAGATCTGACCTTGGCATCTCACCAAGAGCCTCTTGGCATCTCACCAAGAGTCTCTTGCTCTCTCAACAAAACTGTTGTTGCTTACCCAAGAATGGGTGCGCCCTCTTGCCTTAGTCGACCTCATGAGGGAAGGTGAGGAGTTTTCTAATCTAACGGTTGAGATTAGATTAGATGGGTGGCTGAGATTTGGTGTCTCTTCACTCACCCTC
>ML783630.1:702105-722382 GCA_009831015.1 Picea engelmannii | reverse complement strand
GTATAAGATCAAGTATCCCTGCTGCTCTACTGTCACTGCTCGGAAAAACAGTCTTGGTGTACTTTCCCAAGATACACCCCTTGCACAACTCATGGTGCTCTGAACTGAAATCTGGAACTCCTGTCACCAACTCCCTCAGAACTCGCAAAGCCCCATGGTACAAATGTGCCATCCTCTTATGCCATATCTCACATAGCTCATTGCTGCTGCTGGTAGAATGAATCAATGCTCACATTGGCTGGAACAAGAACTTATACAGCCTCACATGTCTAGTACCAATCACTTTGGCCGAAGTGATGCTAAACCCTATGGGGAAAAGAAGCACCTGTCCATCACGGAACAAGACCTCATAGCCCTTCTCCTCAATAGTAGAAACTAACACAAAGTTCTCATTCAAGCCCGGAACATAAGGAACCTCCGTCAAAATCATGGGAGGCAAAGACTCCCTTCGAAATGATACAGTCCCACAACCAGCCACCTTGACCTAACGGTCATCTCCAAGCACTACCTCTACATCTCCACACTGTGTAAGATCCATCAAGTGCTCACGAACTGTTGTCATATGGCGAGATGCACCATTGTCAATATACCAAGTATCGGGAGTAGTGGTCCTCGAGGAAAGACACATAATCAAGGAAAATTCCTTGTCAAACTTGGTGGAAAATTCTTCCACCTCTGCTGAAGCTGCTATTTGTCTCGACCTTGGCATCTCACCAAAGGTCTGACCTTGGCATCTCACCAAAGGTCCCTTCTCTTGGCATCTCACCAAGAGTCTCTTGATCTTGGCATCTCACCAAAGATCCTCTCCTTGGTCTCTCACCAAGTGACTTCCTCTCGAAGTGACTGTTGTCCCAACTTTCTGTCTGCTGAAATTTCTGCCTCTCTTCAACCTCAGCTCTGATACCATGTTAGAATTTTCAGATCCCAACCCAGTTTCAGTCTCACTAATTTTTCTACCAAAGTTAAATGCCGAAACTCCAGTTTCAGCATTGTTTCGGCATATGTCACAGCGGTGTTTCAGCATATGTCTCAGCACTGTTTCAGCATATACTCAGCACTGTTTCAGCATATGTCTCACCACTGTTTCAGCATATACTCAGCACTGTTTCAACATATGTCACAGCGGTGTTTCAGCATAAACTCAGCACTGTTTCAGCATATGTCTCAGCACTGTTTCAACATATACTCAGCATTGTTTCAGCATATGTCTCAGCACTGTTTCAGCATATACTCAGCATTGTTTCAGCATATACTCAGTGGTGTTTCAGCATATGAAACAGCGGTATTTCAGCATATAAAAACTTAACAGAAAATAAACTTCAGAACTGAAACATGAGGATTCTGAACATTGTTTTCAACGCAGAAATAAAATATTAGCAATATGCAAAACTCAGAAAATATAGACACAAAGATTTTCGGTCTAACTTCGACCCTGGAAAAACCCACAAGGGAAAAACCAGTGAGAGAGGGCTTTGTATTATTTATGAGCTTCTAAGAAATTCTTTTACAACATATTCATCTTCAGATATTTACACAAACTTATCTGGACATTCCTGTAGCTTTGCTCCTCAATTTCTGAACCAGAAATCCATACAACTGTATGGCTGCCCCAGCAATTAATGTTGTACGGACTATCCCAAAATTTGTGCCAAAACTCTAGTAAGATTGTTCAGAAAACCCAGCATGAACAGCTCCTTGTAAACCGTGCTATACGGCCCCCGAGATTCGTGCCAAACAATACGGACTGTACGGAAATACACTCAGAAATATATTACAGCAGTTACCTCAATTTCTGTGCCAACAAATGTTGTACGACAGCCTTGGAATGCATGCCAATACTCTCAGAAATTGTAGCTGCTGTCCTTCTCAATTTCTGTGCACATTACATGCTGTACGACCTCCACAAATCTGTATGGTATGGCCTGTTCTTCCTTGCTATCTGAAATCCATACTTCTCTTTGCCTTGGGATGCATGCTCTCCTTCAGCAAATGTTGTCTATTTTCTCAGCTCGAACTCTCTCTTTCTCTCTGGCATCTCACCAAAGATCTGACCTTGGCATCTCACCAAAGGTCCCTTCTCTTGATCTTGGCATCTCACCAAAGATCTGACCTTGGCATCTCACCACAGGTCCCTTGCTCTTGGCATCTCACCAAGAGCCTATTGGCATCTCACCAAGAGTCTCTTGCTCTCTCAACAAGACTGTTGTTGCTTACCCAAGAATGGGTGCGCCCTCTTGCCTTAGTCGACCTCATGAGGGAAGGTGAGGAGTTTTCTAATCTAACGGTTGAGATTAGATTAGATGGGTGGCTGAGATTTGGTGTCTCTTCACTCACCCTCACTTTAATCATAAAGTCACCTTTTAATTTGCATCTCACAAATTAAATGACTAGGACCCACATTCGGCACTTTCTTCCCCTTAGGCGCCTAGGGAAGAGAAACACTTTCCTCGGTACTTTATTTTAATTAAAAATTTAACACGTGAGAGTTCCCAAAACAATATGTTCTCTCAATTTCCTCCTTCTTCTCTATCTCCTTTAGAATTTCTTCCTCTTCCTTCTCCAATTTTCCCCCAAAACAAAATACCCCTTATTCCAAGTCCTCCCCCTCTTCCTTATCCTCCTCTCTTAAATCCCCCCTAATTCCCCAATAGCCTTATCCCCCCATTAATTACTTCACCTACATTTTAATAATAAAATAAAAAAAATACTCATTTGATTTATTTTAATAATTAATTAAATTAAAATTAAAAACTATGATAAATAATTAATCAAATTAGGTTGGTACATTAAGTACTGTGCAATAAACTTTCACTAACACGGATTAATGTATTAGTTTTATCAAGATGAAAAACATTAATGATATAAAATTGTTTACATTATAAAAGATAATAGAAATTTACAGTGATATTTTTATCAATAAGAAGAAATTGTAAATATACAAATGAATTACTACTTATTTTAGTATAAGTACAATAAAATGAATTACTGCTTATTTTAGTATAAGTACGAGAAATGAATTACTGCTTATTTTATTTTATTGTTTTATATGTTTGCTATGTGTGAAAAACTTCTGATGGGCACGACTTAGAGCTTGAGATTTGTTTCAAAGTTTTTTTCAATTAAAAGTATATAGCTATCAACATGTACAACATTGAATACTCTATAATTAGCTAGATGCTTATTATTTGCATGCAAAGTGTCGTAAGGAAAAATAAAATAACATGTGAAATTAAGGAAATTGAGTTGGCATTAAATTGGTACAAGTTTGTTAGATTCCATACTTGGAAAGCGAGTTGGCATTAAATTGGAGGTTAAATTTGTACGATGATAAGTTTTTTCAAATTCCATACACTCTTCTTCATTTCTTTACAACATACGCGATTCATTTTTCCTTGTTTGAAGAGCTTGCTAGAAAACAATGATTACAATGTCGACCCCTCTATAATAAGACATTCAATTGATCAACCAATCACTTAATAGATAAATAGTTTTTAAATTAATATGAAAATAAATAATTTGATTATAAAGTTAAACTTAGGAATATGGATAAATTTGTTTGGTCAATGTGTAAACTAATACAGAGTCAACGCGAACTCATCGCTATATACCTAGCCTAAGACAGGTATAATAATGCAACTCTCTTAAAACCATGATAATAAAATGTACACTTTATTCATGTTGTAACATCTTAATTTTAGTTTGGATTCAAGCATTCTTAAATGGGATACATATTAGATGCATCATTTGTAATCTGGTTAGGTTATAACTAGTAGTCGAAGAACCATGCGAAGCATCCAGGAAACCTAGGAGAGAGCGCTATGGAACCAGATGTTGGTTTTTATTCATATGAGATATGAGAGATATTCGATATATTATTACAATAATGAGTCTTTCATATATAGGAAACATAAGGTGACCATCCATGAAAGGATGTGTCCCTTGAATAATCAATAACTATTTATTATTATCATTTACTTATTATATATGATATTTAATAATCAATAATAATTATATTATTAATTATTATCTTTAGAGAATGTCTTCCCGATGTTGTCTAAACATCAACACTTCCTCTCAATGAGAGAGACATTTTGCAACATGCCACTCTTGTCTTTGAAGTATACAAACTTCACCCTAGACTCATGACACGTGTTTGACAGTCTTGGGAGACATCTCTCTCCCACCTGAACCGAGGAGAAACTCCTTCTGCGGCTCTCCCTCTGAGACAATTAACTCTCTCTAAGATTAGGCTCATTTGGGTTCACATGTAATAGCATAGCATCTTGAGTCTTTATCATTTCTTGTCAAATCACCATGACTAAGACAAAGACAACACCAAGATCTTTCACCACAGGCACACACCTATGAGTGAATGTCGGCTTGATGCTAACCGACACGTGGAAAGCATCTCAAGTCCATATTATTCCTTGTCATGATCAAGGAAGGACTACATCTGGGCCCATTTACCACAAGTGCACCTTTGTGATAAATGTATCATATCTCCCTTGGTCTGTAGCCCAATATAGGAGAAGTTATGCCTGATGTTGAAACATCAACACTCTCTTTTAGCTAGGGAGGTATCTTTCCATAGTAGTACACAACTACTATCCAGAGACACACAGTCTCCGCCAGTGGTACAAAACCACCATAGTAGTAAAAGATTTGTCACACATGGCACTCCCATGTGGACTTCTAGAGGCTACTCCCTCTAGGAACACTTAGGGTCAACTCCCCATAGTGTGAGACATCAAGGGTCAACTCCCTTGACATGTCCTCATGTTCTCTCCTCATGGGACAATGGGCTATAAGCCCAAATGTACTTATTCCTTCTCGAATAAGTATCCTCACATATCAACTCAACTCAATTCAGAGATGAGTACAATATGGAGAAAGTTTATCACACTAGGGTCAACTCCCATAGTGTATGACGTCAAGGGTCAACTCCTTTGACATATCCTCATGTGCTCTCCACATGGGACGTTGGGTTATAAGCCCAACTGCACTTATTCCTTCTTGAATAAGTGTTCCACTTATCCCTTCTCGGATAAGTGTCCTCACAGATCAACTCAACTCAATTCACAGAGGAGTATGATCTGGAGAAAGTTTGTCACACATGGCACTCCATGTGGACTTCTAGAGGCTACACCATCTAGAAACACTAGGGTCAATTCCCATAGTGTATGACGTCAAAGGTCAACTCCCTTGACATGTCCTCATGTGCTCTCCACATGGGACGTTGGGTTATAATCCAAACTGCACTTATCCCTTCTCGTATAAGTGCCCCACTTATCCCTTCTCGAATAAGTGTGATCACAGATCAAATCAACTCAGTCACAAAGGAGTACGATCTGGAGAATGTCTCAGGAAGCTGCAAACATCAACACTCCCTCTCAGCGAGGGAGGCATTCTCTGCCACACCAAGTCTATCACGGAAGTACTTAAACTTCATCCGGGTTTGGTAAGAACATCAGCAACCAGCTCATATGTAGGAAGGTACTGCACCAATACTTCCTTCCTCTGCACCATGTATTGGATGTAATGGTACTTGATATCAATATGGTTCGATTTGTCATGAAACAATGGATTATCAGAGATCTTCACACAACTTTGGTTACCATAATGAATAATGGTGGAATCCATCACATGTTCGAATAAATCTGTAAGGAGCTTGTGAAGCCACACTGCTTCATGGACTGTAATACTTATGCAATGTACTCTGCTTTTTTTGTGCTCAAAGCCACAAAAGTTTGTTTCCTGCTACACCAGGAAACCATGGAAGATACCAAAGTGAAGCAACACCTGAAGGCGCTCTTTATTTCCATTGCGCTCCCTGCCCAATTAGAGTCAATATATTCCTGCCATATCATTTCAATACTGGAAGTATATCTCAGACCATGTCAAACTGTGCCTCGCAAGTATCTCAACACATGCTTCACAACAATCTAGTGTGTCTATCTCAGCTGACTTATAAACTAACTAAGTGCACTCACTGCATAGAAATTATTTGGTCTAGTGTTAACCAGATACATCAGTTATCCAACCAGTTGTCTATACAGAGTCGGATCAATTTCGTCATAATCGGATGAAGACACACTTAGTTTTTTTTTGTTTTTTTTTACAGATTTGTCATCATTGGTGTAGTCACAGGCTTCAAGTTCAGTATCTCAAACTTCTTGAATATCTCAACTGTGTACTTCCCCTGACTCGGGAAGATCTCATTAGTTCTCTGCCACACCTCTAGTCCCAAGAAGTAGTGCATCATACCAAGGTCCTTCATCTCGAACTCAAAGGCCAACACATACTTGCATTCAATAATAAGGCTCTCTGTACCGATGAAGAATAAATCATCAATGTAGAGGACCAGAATCAGGGACTCACCATTAAAAATATTGTAGTACAAGCTGGGATCAAAAACACTTTGTTGAAGCCCAAAAATCATCAATTGTCCAACGATCCTTGCATACCAATCTCGAGGTGGTTACTTGATTCCATACAAGGCCATCTTCAACCTGCACACATGAGACTCCTTCTCATGTATCACGAAAGCATCTAGTTACTCGATGTATACTTCTTCCTTAATCTCTCCATTGAGAAAGGTTGTCTTTACATCCATCTGATGTACTCTCTAACCCATGGATGTTGCAGGGGAAATAATCATTTGGATAGAAGTGTATCGAGAAAGAGGAGGAGATGTCTCCTCATAATCTATTCCCTCCACCTGAGATAATCCTCTAGCAACAAATCTCGTTCCGCACCTCTCGATGCTCCCATCAACTGTGTGTTTGATCTTGTAGATCCATTTGGAGGTCACTACAGACTTCCCTTCAGGTCTTGGAACAATATCCCACACATCATTCTTTGTGATGGACTGATACTCCTCCATCATGGCATCTCTCCATACTGGCTGACTAGATGCATCCTCATAACATGAAGGATTGGAATCAATGATGTGGCTCATAGCTGCAGTATAGCACGAATATCTTTGAGGTCTCTTTCTCTCTCGAAAGGTACCATGAGGATTTACATGTCCTTCTGCCTCCTGCAGAGTCTAACGAGCCCATGCAAGTATCTTCCGACCTACTGCAATATCTCTGGAAACATTAAGTGGAGCTACAGGATCAATGGGATCAATTGGCTCAATTGTCTCCCTCTGAATTGTTGGAGGGTGAGGGGGAGAAGACACCATCTCTTCTTGTCTCTCACTGTCAATATCCATGTGATAATGGTTCCACATTTACCTTATCCCTAAAAAGTGATTCGTGGTTTGGACTTGGGAACGAAAAAATTCTCTTTGTAAGTCCCACTCTGTATGTAGATGACAACTCTCCGTGGATTGTTTTCAAGAGCAGAGTTTACAACATCTTGTATACATTGAAAATCTGCAATTCCCGTCTTGGCAACGGTTATCACTTTGGGTGGACCTACTCCATTTACATTTAAATTCGTTCCCAAATCTCATCAAAGTGCCAACATTGTTAGAGCTGGTGTTTCATTGTATAGTTTCCAACCAATTCTTGTAATTTTGTTCTGCCTTAATTAAACGGTTGCCACAAAAATCATTTCCAGTTTCCCATGAAAACCGCCTGGGACCATCACTAACACCATCTACAAAAGCAGTTTTGCTCAATGTTGGAAGATCGACGTCATGAACAACGGGATAAAATTCTATGGAGAACAATGCAAATAGCAAGATCGCTCTGATCCCCATTTTTGTGTGCCTATCTCCTCAAACCTAAACCCCTGAATATGTCGTTTCAGATCTAGCCGAGGAGATGGGCTACCAAACCTTGCGCTACAAGTAGACTGTCATTGCTATTTCCTAATGTTCTCGTTATTTATCTCTTTGGTTGTTGCTTATATTATCCAAGACAGGCCGACCTTTATGATTCAGCCAGAACCTGCATTGGCGGGCTGCATTTTTCTTGCTATAACCATCTTGTTATTCCCGGGATTCTGACAAACAATTTGCATCCATCCCATAATTAGTGCGATCATTATTTTGGCCAAACTGGCAAATAAATTGAACCCATCCCATCCTTCTTTAGTGGGATTATGTGGTTCATTGGACAAACAGTTTTTATGCTCCAGACTGGATTAGGCGATCAAAGAATAGAGAGAATGGGCACGGATCAGGTTCGAACGTTGCCTGTGGCGAATATGAAATTGTTTCTAGACTCCATGAGCCTCTCGTGAGAGACCCCCCACTCGTAGAGAAACTACACATCGTCGCACCATGACTGAGATTTCCTTAATTTCAGATCAATTTCGTCAATGGCCTACCTCACGAACTCCGAGGAATGATGTTTCTTCAATTCCCCTTATGTTCTCGAAGCCAGCACAGCAAAATGCACCACCACTTTCCTCTCTTCTAAATGGCACGAGGGTCATAGCTTGTGCGATTCAAACAACTAGTATAACAACTATATAATCGTTTAGTCGTGCTCCATAACAACTAGTATTGGAATGGTGATTTTATCATATTTCGTTGACCGAGAATAGTTGTCGATGCACAGTCATTGAAATCCCCTGTAATGCTTGGATTAGATGACCTTTGGTGGTGGTGGAAGCTTCATGAAAAAGTAATTTGCAGCGCTGGTATCCATCGATGATGTAGTTCATGTGCCAATTGATCCTCTTTCATTGGATGCTCTCGCTGCACCTCACCTCCCATAGAAAACTACCATGGTGAAGGATGTCCCCTTCTCTGCAGAGCTCTCTACATAATCCACTGTCCTCAAAGAGGGTTTGCCACAAACACACCTCAATAATCTCCGTGAACTTTAGGAGCCATGGCTGCAATGTCTCTCACGATCCTAGGCCCGCTCATTAGGGAGTTAGCTCAGTCTCGCTCTAATACCATGTTGGTTTGTATTCATATGAGATATGAGAGATATTCGATATATTATTACAATAATGAGTGTTCCATATATAGGGAACATAAGGTGACCATCCATGAAAGGATGCATCCCTTGAATAATCAATAATTATTTATTATTATCATTTACTTATTATATATGATATTTAATAGTTAATAATAATTATATTATTAATTATTCTTTTTAGAGAATGTCTTCCTGATGTTGTCTAAACATCAACACCAGAGCCGAAGAATTTCAAGGTTTGGAAGTCGAGCATGGTGGAGGGTGGTTGGTTTTACAAACCATACTTCTAGTTTGTTTAGTTTACAACAATGTTGGATAGGATTAGCGGGGTTTTTTTAGTTTCCCCCCCTTGATATTCACCTTCCTTTTTGCTCTCTCCCTAGCAAAGGAGCTTTAGCTTCTAAGACTGGTTTTTTTACTTTCAACCTTTAACCCTGCTTCTTAGTGGGGTTACCTGTTTTTGGAGACTTTCTTGGCATTATTTTAGGGGTCTAAACTAGTTGCTCGCTTCCCAGGATCTAGTCTAATCAGTTGGCTTGTCACTAGCTGTGGTGGTTTATACACTCATAACTACTAGCTATTGTAACTTAGACTTGTGGTTGGCCCACGACTCCATTAAAACCATTATTTATTATTATCCTTGGAAACTAGACTGTTTTTTAGGACTCTTGGAGGGACGAGCTCAGTGGAGCCCAGGTGGCAGAACATGACAAATCCTCGGTAGGAAGGAATAGTTGAAGACGTCTCCATTGAAACCGATATTTATTATTATCCTTGGAAACTGGACTATTGTTGAGGACTCTTGGGGGGATGAGCTCAGTGGATTCCAGGTGGCAAAACATGGCAAATTCTCGACATGCAGGAATATTTGAAGACGTCAATGCACTAATGACAGCAGTTGACGAGGCCCTTTGATGGAGGGAGGGTCTTTTCGCTACTGCAGACTCTGAGGGAGTGGGTACTAGTACTTTAATACATATGTCTTCTGATTTGACCTCACTACCTGCTACTTCAAACAATAAAATTTTTGGAGTTGCTCCCTCATTTTCCGATTTTCTACCTGGTTTGTATGTAAGTCATTCATTAGTGGAGAAGGTTAAGTCTGTGAGCGGTCGGGCAGAGGGTGTAAAGGTAACAGGCTCCCCTTGCTCTCAGAGGAAGGTGGGAAAGAACTTTGGTATGCCTGGGGGTAGGCGTAGGTAGTGGAAGGCCAACAAGGTGATAAAAAGGATGGTTCTGGGGTCTGATATTGGTATCGAGGAGACCTGTAGGTTGGCCTTTGTGTGGTTTAGTTGGTAGATTCTCCTACAACAATATGTGTAAGGTTTCGCTCCCCGTTTCGGTTGAGAAAACATGGGGACCCATTTAAGGATACGCACTAGAGATTCTTTACTTGACAAAAGGTTGGGTTGGTTTCATTTGCAACTCTCTGGATGACTTGACTCAGCGTTTGGACAATAGGTGGGTGATTGAAGGAATTAGCTTAATGTTGAAGCATTGGAGAGTTGCCTTCAACCCGACGCTGGAATACTTTCAACAATGTCATTTGTGGGTTTTACTCCCCGGTTTACCATTACAATTATGGAATGAAGGTGCCTTGATGGCGATTGGGAACTCACTGGGTACTTTTATTGCAATGGACAGAAAGACTCTCTCGGCACTGACCAGGAAGATTGGGAAAAATTTGGTAGAGTTGGATATTCACGGCGGGATTCCAGAGATGATTAAAATAGAGTGGAGAGGTCGGCAGGTTCTACAGAAGATGGATTATCTAGGCATTCCTTTCCATTGTAGCCTCTATCGCAGTACGAGACATCTGCGGAGAGACTGTAGTGGCTGGGTAGAGGAGGAGGTCTCGGAAGACACAACACTATGCAGAGACAATGTTGCATCCTCTCCAGAAGTTGATTATGTATGGGTCGGGACACATCGCTTTTTGTCAGAGGTTCCAAGTTCGCCTGAGCCTTTGGATACGCTAACGGGTAAGTTGAAACATTACTGTCATGTCTTATATTCTTCCTTATCAATGTGGGAGAAGGATACTTTGGATGCTTCTGTTTGTTTGAAAATTTTACCTCCAAATTGGCGGTGTCCTATGATGTGGTTAGGGAGGTTACATAACCTACCTTTGTGGTTCCAACACGATGGGTGGACAATGACTCCAACCCCTATGGGTCACGGGGGGTGGAAACTTGTAAAACTACTTCAAGTCTCACTCCATTATATATGTTGGAGTTGTCGTTTGACCCTACCTTGAGCCTTGTTGAACCTTTACAGCCAGTTACTTCCCCTCTTGTGGCTTTACCACTGTCTGGAGAATCAGATCCACTTCCTAGTTGTCGAGAATCGGATGAGGATGACACCTCCCTTAGTGTTGTTATGGATTCCTTAATTCCCTATTTATGGAACACAAACTCTCATGTTCAGTTACCTACTTATTTTGGAAACTCGATTTATGATCATTCAACAGTTAGTGGGGAAACCGGCACTTTGTGTCCATGACCTGAAGGGATAGGGAAAGAATATTCATGGTCAAGGGGTCTGGGTATTGAATACTCATGGGTAAAGACCAGGAGCGCCTGAAAGAAAATGACAGCTTCGACCACCGTGCTTATTATTACTTGTCCACCTACTACCGATTGTAGGGCACTTAGAGCAATGAAATCCCTGGCAAGGGAAAAGTAATGTTATTACTATCCCTTAATCTCAGAGGGATTGGGGGCTCCCTAAATTAAGCCTTTATTCGTCGTTTATTGTATAAAACCCACCCTGATATAGTTTTTTTATAGGAAACTTTGGTCCATGAACAAAAAGCCAGAAAAATTATGAAAAAATTATGTGCCTATCTAAAGTAAGTATGCCTTCGACCACTGTGCCTACTATTACTTGTCCACCTATTACCGATTGTAGGGCCCTTAGAGCAATGAAAGCCCTGGCAAGGGAAAAGTAATGTTATTACTATCCCTTAATCTCAGAGGGATTGGGGGCTCCCTAAAATCAGCCTATGTCCGTCGTTTATTGGATAAAACCCACCCTAATATAGTTTTTTTATAGGAAACTTTGGTCCATGAACAAAAAGCCAAAAGATTTATGAAAAAATTTTGTCCTACCTGGGTATCCTATGCAATAATATATGTTGGTAATACGGGTAGTATTTTGGTTACTTGGGACCCAAACATTTATAATTTGGTTCCTTACCTCTCTTGTGGTGGCATTTTGTGATCCGTATTATTTTCGGCACGAAATGAGAGCAAAGATATAACATAGAAAGATATAGAGATATTGAAAGAGCAATAGTAATATAACAGAGATATATCAGAAATATAACCATAGGCAAAGATATACAGTAATACATTATTTCTATTAATGAAAGAAATGTACAAAGGCTATAAAAATACAGAGTGAAAGACTCGCTAGAATGGTGGCAGCTTATCTCTGAGAAGAGATGTGACGGCTACTCGCATTGGAAAGAAGATGATTACAATGAGGCTCTGAAGGCCTTTTTACAATAATCAAGAATGTCAAAAACCCTAGACATCCAAAAACCTAACCCTAGGAGATGAAGCGTCAAAAGTCATGTGGGCCCCGTTTGGGTAAATTAGTACATCAACTTCTCAGGGTCGTAACTTTTACATACGATCTTCGTTTTAGGCACACGACAGCTCGTTGGAAAGGTATCATCGAGGCGATTTATTTATGGGGCTCAATCAAAGCCTTCTACTATCATTGAGAACCTTAATCCCTAAAAACCCTTCATTTAGGCCCTCAAAAATGGCCTCGGAAGTTAAAAACTACTAAAAATAGTAAATTACCAAAACTGCCAAAAAACTGTTTTGAGCCAGTTGGAAAAGGTGGGTGGCCACCGATATCCACCTGGATCAATCCTCCCTCCTTAGGAAGCAATGGTCTCCATTGCGTTGAGTGCCCGGGGGAGAGGGGAAAGTGTTTGTTGAATCTGCGCCTTGATGAGTTGCTTGCCTTGTTGGAGAAGTTGCGTTGCTTAGCTTGTTGAAGGTTGTCCCGAACATGTGGCTAGAAGGGTTGGACCTTTTTAACCAATCTGGATACATGAGATTCCTGTGTGCAAAAGGAATCTTTAAACTTTGTTGCAATCTTGTCGACCTACTTCTGTTGGATAGAAGGTGCTTGGGCCGAGGCTGTAGTGGTTGTAGTATCATTTTGTTCACCTTTTGAACAGATTGTGAAGAAGCTGAATTTTGTAGTATGAGATACTACCTTGCGGCATTGTTTAGGTGGAACAGTAGTTGGAACTACCTCTGGTATTCTGTAGAGATGACCCCCCAGAGAAACAATGGCACTACGGGGTCGAGACTCATAAACAACATGGTGTCTCCACATATATGGTTGTCCCAAGAGAACATCACAGACATCCGGTGGGGAAACATCACATAATACCTCATCCTTGAAGAGTTGGATGTCGTATGACAATTGACACCGTTGGCTGACACAAAGATCTCGTCCTTGTCGAAGCCACCCGATGTTGTATGGCTACGGGTGTGGTGTTGTCGACAATCCCAACTGTTTGATGACCTCTATTGAGATGAAGTTCTTCTGTCTTCCGCTGTAAACAATAAAATGTAGCGGGGTCCCCTTCACCCACATCTGTGAATGAAAAATGTGCTCCCCCTCTTCAGGATATGTTGGTTCTTCTAGTTGAATTGTTGCACTCACGACAATAGTAGTGGGGTCTGTGTCGATGATCTGTCTTTTACCATTATTTTCAGAATCAGATTCTGAATCAGGGTTCGGATCCTTGTCTTTGATCTCGACCACCAATGACTATTTTGAGCGACATTCATCGATGTTGTGCCAGGGGATTTTGTGGAAATCACACCATTTTCCGGTGTCCTTCTTTGTCTTCTCATGACCCTTCTTTTCCTCTGGCTTGGATTGGTCTTCGGGAGACTATTTGTTAGGGTCGTCTTTGTCATACTTTGGTTGTTGCAGATTTGCAGACCCGAACTCCCATTTGTTCTGGTGCTTAAATTTCTACTCGACTTTAACAACATATCGATAAGCAACATCGAGTGATGAGATGTCCAGAAAATCCATTTCAGTTTGGATGTATCTGTGTAGAGCCCCACGGTATTTCAGAACCAAATGTCATTCGGAGTCTCTGATACCCAGCTTGGTGCGCAAGGTATGGAAGGTATTGGTGAACTTCGGAATTGCTTGGCTCCTCTCTTTCCGCAACGTGGTCCATCTCATGTACTGGTCCTCATAGTTGCTAACAGGGTAATATTGTTCCTTTACCGCATCCACAAAAAAATCCCAAGTGGGCTCGACCCCATATATTCCAGATTCCTCCATGGAACTTTGCTCCCAGTAAGTTTCCCACCAATGTGTGACATGGGGGAGAGCTTTAAGGAGTGCGAAGGTGGTAGTTTCCTTGTCGAAAAAATTATGAACAAGAAAATAACCTTCTAACATATTTAACCATTTGTCTAGGGCATCTGCATCTATCTGACCTTCAAATACGAGAATATCAAAATTAACCTGTACCTTGAAATGAGAGGTTCTTCCAAAGTGGTTGTTCGATGAAGATGTGCATGTTGCTATCGACAGGCGTTGAAGGATTTGGGAAAAATTCTCCATCATTTCGTCCCTCTGTCGCATGAGAGTTTGCTCAAGCAACATATTGATAGGATCGTTTGCTCTGTCGTTTTTATTTTCTTCCTCCATGGAGGATTTCTTGGGTGTGTGAGAGCGATTGTCCTCAAGAGATACAAGCTCGAGACCCAAATTTCTATACTCGGACCTCGTTGGGGACATGCATTGAAAAACGATCAAGAGCAGCTTGCTCTGATACCACTGATCCAGATTATTTTCGGCACTAAATGAGAGCAGAGATATAACATAGAAATATATAGAGATATTGAAAGAACAACAATAATATAACAAAGATATATCAGAAATATAACCAGAGGCAAATATATACAGTAATACACAATTTCTATCAATGAAATAAATGTACAGAGACTATAAAAATATAGAGTGAAAGACTTGCTAGAATGGTGGCAACTTATCTCTGAGAAGAGATGTGATGGCTACTTGCATTTTCAAGAAGATGATCACAATGAAGCTCTGAAGGCCTTTTTACAATAATCAGGAATGTCAAAAACCCTAGACATCCAAAAACCTAACCCTAGGAGATGAAGCGCCAAAAGTCATGTGGGCCCTGTTTGGGTAAGTTAGTACATCAACTTCCCGGGGTCGTAACTTTTGCATACGATCTCCGTTTTGGGTGCACAATAGCTCATTGGAAAGGTATCGTCGAGGAGATTAATTTAGGGGTCTCAATTATAGCCTTTGGCTAATATTGAGAACCTCGATCCCGAAAAACCTTCATTTAGGCCCTCACAATGGCCTTGGAAGTTAAAAACTGCTAAAAATAGTAAATTACCAAAACTTCCAGAAAACCGTTTTGAGCTAGTTGGAAAAGGTGGGTGGCCACCGATATCCACCTGGATCATTTTGTTAACAGGTTGTTGTATTGCAAGTAAAAGGGAGATCAATTTACTTAATATCTACGGTTTTTGCTCGGAGCGTAAGAGATTTTGGAATAATTTGGCAGATTATGGTTTGCTTTCACTTAAAAATCTGGTAATTGCAGGGGACCTGAATTTAACTATTTCGACTGGTGAGGTCTAGGGAGGTTCAACTAACTCGGGGCCCTTAGCGGTCTTCTTCAGGGATTTCTTCCAATCTCACAGACTAATTGATATCCAACCTGATAAGATTGTACCTACTTGGAGAAATGGGTGAACTGGTGTTGACTCAATTACTAAGAGGCTGGATCAGATTTTAATATCCGAAGATCTTTTAAATAGTGTGGGCCTCTACAGATCCTGGGTGGAGTGCCCATTTGTCTCGGGTCAAGCCTCGGTATTATTACAGTTGGAGATCACACCACTCTACAAGGCTTACCCCTTTAAATTAAATTCTTAGTGGCTTTATGAAAAGGACTTTAACAGTATTGTATTTAAGGTTTGGAATGATCTGAAATATTTATCGAAAGGAGGACGAAAACGTCAGTGAATATGGAAATTGAAAGATCTGAAAGCTCACACTAAATTCTGGGTAAAGGAATGCAAGTGTCAAGATTTGAAACATCTGGAGGATTTGGAGGACAAGATTAAAGATTCTCTACAGACCTTGTCGAGAGGCACTCTGACACTGGAGGAAGAATGTAGCCTTATTAACCTTGAACTTGAAAGGAATAAGTGCCTAAAAGCAAAGGAGGAACTTTGAGACAACATAGCAAAGCAATTTGGATTTATAGTGGTGACCAAAACATGAAGTTTTTCCACCAATTCGCCAGTCACATGAGAAACAAAAAACATATATGGGAGATTTTAGATGACACAAGGACATTACACACTAGACATGAGGCTATAAAAGAGGAGATTGTGAAATATTTTAAAATTTTCTTTAAGTCACAGGACCAACCGCATCCAATTGATCAGGTTAGGGAAGCGAGCCTTTACTCCCGTTTGGTTAATGAGGAGGAAGCAAGTGTCCTACATGGTCCTGCCAATATGGGTGAATTGAAAGAGTTTTTAACATTGTTTAAGAAAGATAAAAGTCCAGGGCCCGATAGCTGGACAATTGAGTTTTTTATAAACTTCTTTGATTTGGTTGGAGAGGATCTATTAGAGATGGATGAGGAATCGAGATCTAGGGGTTACATTGTTGGAAGCCTTAATTATACTTTTTTAGCCCTGATACCAAAGGTAAATAAACCAGTTACCTTTGGGGATTTTAGGCATATTTCCTTATTTAACCTCATTTATAAAATAATATCCAAAAATATTGCAAATCGGATTAAACCTATCCTCTCCATATCTCTTTCGGCAGAGCAGTTGGGCTTTTTGAAAGGTCGTCATATCCAAGATGCCATTGGAACAATAGATGAATGCTTACATAACATAAAAAAGAAAAACTTAAAATCCCTCATACTGAAGTTGGATCTACAGAAAGCCCACAACTGTATAAATTGGGACTTATTAAGGATGATATTAATTCAAGTGGGTTTTGGTATTCCGTTAACAAATTGGATTATGATATGTGTTGCTTCCTTGTCCTTTGTTGTTTAACTTAATGGGGAGGCTACTGAATTTTTCAGAAGTGGTACAGGTTTACGCGAAGGGTGCCCTTTGTCCCCCTTGTTGTGTATTCTAGTTATGGAGGATCTAAGAATTTTATTAAAAGGAAGCCAACAAGATGGAAAGTTATCGGGCATAAAAGTATCTAGAATTATTAAAATTCTTCACTTATTTTTTGTTGATGATGTATTAATCATTACTAGTGCATCTCTGGAAGAATGGGTGGAGATTGATAGACACATAAAATTGTTTTGTAAAGCTTCGGGACTAAAGGTAAATGAAACAAAAATACAGTCCTATCTGAGGGGCTATTGGAGGTGGATTTAATTCCTTTCAAGCAATTACTCCCTTTTACCTTCTCGAATCTAACTTTTGGTTTCAAATATCTTGGTTATTTTTTAAAGACTGGGATACATAAAGCTGAAGACTGGAGCTGGTTGTTGGCAAAAGTGGAAAAAATGATAGGACATTGGTGCAATAGGTGGTTATCTATGGGCAGAAGGTATATTTTATTGAAATCTGTTTTGGAAAGCCAACCAGTATACTGGATGTCGTTGGCAGCCATCCCCATCTCAGTTTTGAACAAGTTAAGGAAAGTCATGTTTAATTTTCTCTGAGATGGGAATAGTGAGACACACCATCATCTTTTCCGGTGGGAGACACTTTCAAAACCAAAGATCAGTGGTGGATGGGGATTTCGAAATATCTTCTCTTTCAACAAAGCTTTGGCTGCCAATACTCTCTGGCGAGTTTTAATGTGGGATGAATATGACACAAGGTAATAAAATATAAATATCCCCCTTTTACTAAAGTAAAAAATTGGTTCAAATCAGCTCCGTTTCATCAATGAGCGGCCTCAAGAATTTGGAATAGTCTGTTAAAATCAATCCACTTGATTACAAACTGGTTGAGTTGGATTCCAGGATCTAGCCATCATGTTGTTCTTGGCAGAGACAAAATCCTGGGGATGGGAGATAAATCCTTTCTTTTTCATAATCTGATTTCATTACTAAGACAAAAAAAGATTACAGTTCCTGCCCAGGCTTGGGGACAACAAGATTAAGCCTCCCCGATGACATATTGGCTCAGAAGTAATGAGTTGGAAATTACAGGTGATTTGGCAGTGGAATGGGAGTGTTTTCGTATTGCTCTTATTGGTTCAAGAGCATCCATCCAAGATAAGGACGATAAATTGATGTGGACTGGTGGAGACTCTTCAGGATTCCTCACAGTAAAAAATACAAAATGGGAAAAAGATAAAAAAAAAAACTGGGAAGGGAATACATTGTCACATTGCCTCTTTATTAGCTGCTCTCATATGCTGGTATATATGGTTAGAGAGGAATTTAGCCATTTTCGAGGACGAAGCTCCATCAATTCTTTCGGTGGTCACTAAGACACTTTGCTCACTGAAAAGACCCAAGGCCTCACAAAAACTAATCCCTATACGATCATGTTTGATTTCTTAGCACTATGATACTACATTAGCATGGGGCAACACAAGCAGATGGCAAACATTTTGGAGCGGGAGGGGTTTTCAAAACTCTAGATTTATCAGTTTATAAATGGTTTTTCAATTGTTGGGAAGGTACCAATAAAAGGGCAGAGCTTCTGGGAGTTTGGGAAACATTAATGTTGGCAAAACATTTGTCTTTCCATAAACTCCAGGTCTTGGGAGATTCAAAAGTAGTTATAGATTGGCTAAACAAAAGAGGTAGACTGCAGGCTAGTACTATAGAAGGATGGAAGCCCAGAATCAAGGATTTAATAAATCACTTTCAAGAAATCAAATTTGAGCACATTTTCCGAGAATATAATAAGGAGGCGGATCTACTCTCCAAGCAAGCTTTACATGAACTTGAAGGAAGAATCACTTTTTACAAGTGGGTTAATGGAACTGAAGGTTCCAAGAGACGCCTTCATCTTTGCTAGCAATAGTCCATAGTTGTCTCTACTTTGGACATGGATACCAGTTATGATTTTCCTTTCAGTTTTTGTGAAAAAAGATCTTAGACAAATGGAACACTGTCGGTTTAGTATTATATAGGATACTTCTTTTTTATAAGGGTCATAGATATGTAAGGATTTATATCCGGAAATTAATTTTTAGAATATTTCAGATATTGTTTGGACAGTTTTTATCTTTTCTCTTGATTTCGGGGATGGACAAGAAGACGTAAACAAATTATATTTACTAATATAATTGAGGTATACATACACCCTACCCCCTTTAGATTTGAACTTGTGACCTCTTAGGAGGAAACACATGTTCTTAACCATTTAGGCCCACTCAGATTATATAATAATATACACATTACATATTAAACATAATTTAACTTTTAAATATAACAATAAATTTTAAAAAATTAAAACACAAATTTTATTAATTAAAAATATTTAATATAAAATAAAATAAAAAATGATTTTTATTAAAAATAATTTAATATTAAAACCTAAATCAAACCTATTACAACCTTAACCTTGTACCTAAATTTTACCCAACATGAAAACTCAACTTATCTAACATTCCCTTAATTCATAAATTATGACACGAAATTTTTAAGAACTGGTAACTAAATTAGAGAACGATGATATTACATAAATAAATAAAATTTATTTTAAAAAATAATTTTTAAATTAATAAAAAATATTTAAAAAAATAAGTTTTGAATTAATAAAAACCAATAAATTATAAATAAACAAAAAAAACAATGTATAGAAAATGCTTACACATCACTTATTATACCTACGGATAGGCATGGTATATAGTGATGAGTTCACCATTGATTATATATTAATTCATCAGTTGACCAAAAATTAATATGACTTTCTAATGTAACACTTTAGAAATAGAATTGTTTTATTTATTTCATTTATTTTAATTTTTTTTGTCAAGATCTCATTGGCTATTCAAATCTACCTCTTATTGCCGAATTAAACATGGTTCATAAATGCGGACATAAATTAATATGACTTTCTAATGTAACACTTTAGCAATAGATTTATTTTATTTATTAAAATTTTTTTTTGTCAAAATATCCTTGGTTATTCAAACCTGCAGACATACGACATACGCTGTCACTGCAGTCGATGCAGTGCAGATCGAGCCCTTGTACACGGCTTCGCAAGTCGGTATTTTTTTTCGATTGAGACGCGGGTTTCTTCGACGGAAAACACTTTTACGGTTGTCTGCGAGGGCGGTGAAGTCGGCTCCAGTTTTTTCTCTTCGGCGGTATGCAGGAACGACGTATAAGGGGTTGCTGCTGTGA